>CM067299.1:84179232-84221732 GCA_034231615.1 Meghimatium bilineatum
GACTAATTTTAGTGCTTTTTCTTATCTCCAATATAAAACAAAGCCCCCCCCATCCTCCGTCTCTTATTCATATTAAAATATAAACTATGGGCTTAATGCTTCTTTTGAACTTGCGATACTCGTGTTTCGAAGTAAGGACTTACACACTTCAATACGAACTTGTGATACTCGGAATTTGCTAACCGTACTCGGATTTTGGAACAAGCACGTACACATTTCAGTACGAACTTGCGATATTGGAATATTCATGAAAACTCTTACATACTGCAATACGAAGTTGCGATACGGAGTATTCATGGAAAAACTCACACACTGCAATTCGACTTTGCGATACCGGAGCATTCATGGGAACACACACTGCAATACGAACTTGCGATACCGGAGTATTCATGAAAACACTTACACACTGCAATACGAACTAGCGATACCGGAGTATTCATGAAAACACTTACACACTGCAATACGAACTTGCGATACCGGAGTATTCATGAAAACACTTACACACTGCAATACGAACTTACAAACAAATGGTATTCATTCTTCTTCATCCTCAGTTTTCATTCTAAATTTCCCGTTGAATCTCTTTTGTAGCAGAATCATGGTCCCACTAGATTTCCAGCAGGATGTAGCCCAGAGAATGCAAATGTGTTGTGTCTCCGTTTTACTTACGCTGAAATAGTATTCAGTAATACTAGCTTCAAGAACTGAATACATACTAACTTTATTTTAATTGAATGATCCAATGCCAAAGGAGCAACTGTTTCTCTTCAAACTTCTGAGATTACCGCTTATTGTCACAAATAGTTGGTGCCAAGGAATGAGTTCGGTCAGTATCAAGAACACAGGACACCAACTCTTTGCTGTTGTTATACTAGAGAGTTGATTTGTTCGAGAAGAAAGGATTCAGAGTCTTTTGTTTCATTTTCCGACACTTCTCACGTGTAAATTTATTTATACTTAAGGAAAAACCTGGTCATTTAAGTTGCTATCTACATGTATATTTATTAGTTTCGTATACAATTTTCGCACCATTTCAGAAAATTTGTTTTCTTCTAGTAATAAAATGTTTTTAATGTAATATGGTTAGAAAACAATAATTAAAGGAGACCCTCTCTCAGCCCAATAATAGTGGTGTCGCAGCAGACAGCTGAGAAGGACTGCGTTAAAGCGTATATGTGTCCATGATTACAAGTGACAGATAATAAGTGAGATTCATTATAAGCAAAAGTCACAGTGAAGTAAACATCAGCTCTGATCTTATTTTTATACAAGAAATATGTCTAGACCAAAGAATCTCATTAAATCCGTATCGCTCTGAAAACTCTCTTCTGTTTCATGTACTCGGGATATGTATTTCTATAATCAGGACATTTAACCATAAAAATTGGCATTTTCGAAACATTTTGTGACATTAAACTTCCCAACTGCGATGTCGCCCTAGTTGGTGAGAAAATTGTTTTTTGAAATCATGAAATCACACGTTGTTCCATAATCTTACTCGTGAAACACATATGAGTCATGTCTATATTTAATTTGTCATTTAAAGAAAAATATGTTTCATTTAGGCTTAATGCTCGTGATAAGACTGGTCACCGTGGACTTTCTAACCATAATGGAATTACTGCAGAATTGTAAGTTGTTCCAAAAAATGAGAACCATTTTGTGCAATAGAAGACTATCAATGCAGACCCGAATTCTAGTGATGGGATGTTGTATCGAACCAATTCTTTTTTATAGATATGAAGCATGGACTGTAAACCAAAAAAAAAAATGAAAACGAACTGGAGGATACAGAGATGTGGTTTCTGAGAAGAATGATGAAAATACAATGAACAGCTAAGAAAACTAATGCAGATGTTCTCATTGGTGTAGGCGTAAAAAAAATCAATCATATCAAACATTAGGAGCAGGCAGTCAAGGTTTCTAGGGAATGTGCTGAGATTAACAAAGTTTGAACACTTAATAACCACTGGAAAGATGTAGTGAAGAAGAGACAGAGAACGACGAAGAGAGAAGTTGTTAGATGGACTATTATTGTGGCACAGTAGAAGTTCACCAACAGAGCTTATTGACAACACAAGAGACCAAGAGTCGTGGAGAAATATGATCGCCTACGCCATTAGACATGGCACTTAATTGATTGATTGATTGATTGTTATATTAAGTCTTGGGTGTAGGCTAGATTGCAGTCATCCTGATGAAGAGGACTATAATACTGCCACTGGAAACATGGACATCAAACCCAACAACTATACTACATAGTTCACCTGAGGATGTGATGAAACGTGTACCAAATACTCTCAAGGTTCACTGAATACTTCCGTATTGTTTGTGTTCCTGATAGAAAAGGTTGCAAAATTAGGTCTGTTCAGCTCACAAACGATATTTTCCAATGTCCTGGTCACAAAGTACATCAACAATTTATTGCCAATGTTATACCTTCTTCCTTGTCAATAATCATCATGAAATCAGGATTAATTATGCTTAATTTTGTGAAAACAAATTGACTCCACCATCCCGACACAAATGTGCAGTATAAAACATATCAACTTCACAACCCCTACACAAATGTATATAGAAAATATATTGACTCAACCATTCCTACGCAAAAATGTATAGAAAACATTGACTCAACCATTCCTACACAAATATGTGTAGTAATCATCATCAGGTGCCGTGCCGGCTGGCGTAACGATCATGGATCTCCGACAGGTCTCTGTCTACAGTGTTATATAAATGTGTAGTAGAAAAGATATTGACTTCACCATTCCTACAGGGGTGCAAAGGGAACGCATTGCTCTAGTCGGACCCAGGGTTAGCTGATAACCAAGATCCCAAATGTACCTCCACGCGGTGCACCCTGGAAACAGAAATACAGCAGCTCGTGCTGATTCTGGCCAAATCATTTGGGGATCGTGTCCGAGAATGTGGAGGTAGCAGATGGAAAGAGATTTGACTGCACAAGAGACAGACAATATCTCCGACACCACCAGCAGCACCACATATAGCGACACTGTCGACATACAGTGAAGCTAGTCTGTCCAGTCCGAACATTGGAGGGGCGCCAATGTAAAATGCACGTAAAGGTAGACGCATGGCGAGAGACAAATATATTTCATACCGAGTACAATGAAACAATGAAAGGGCAGAACAGGGCTAGAGGGCAGCGCGAACTGCAAATAGAAAATGAAAAGTTCCTAGGAAAGGGGAACTACAAGATCCGTCAGCTTGAGACGAGCTTCTAGTTACCTGTGTTCCTTACAGGCAGAGACCCAGACCCATTCATTGGAGTTTGGTAAAGCAAGAAGACCTAATCCAACTCTAATGTCGAGCCTTCCTAAACCGGAAATATGCTCGCGAAGAGAAAGGGTTCCGTACTCGATGCGCTCAGGCACAAAAGGGACAACGATTTAGCCCTGACCCAACTCTACTGTCAGGTTTTCCTACACCGGAAATACACTTGAAGAGAGAAAGGGTTCAGTACATGATGAGCTCAGGCGCTATTGGGACAAGGACGCTCAGCTCGAGAACGCCTTGCTCTCAAACGCGTGGTGTGAGACTCAAACTTGGACAAAGGGTACACGATGTCGTTGAATGACACCTCGGCTAAGAGGGCGAAAGAGCCAGGGTCCAACTCCTCTGTTGAGTTCTTCCCCTTAAGTAACCAGGCTCATGGATGAGAAACGGTTCAGTACCCAATGGGCACAGGCACAGCACGTCCAATTACACGAGGCAAGTTCATAGACAGTGGAACACCTCGTTCGAGTCAGACGATAGCAAAAAATCGTCTGGGCGAAGAGTCTCCACTACGCGTACCTGGAGACAGATATAGAGGCTGTCACAGGCTAAGGGTAGCCCACCCGAATTGTCAAGGCATGCCGAAATCGGATGTGCTAGGCCTACAAGGCGCATAACGGTGGCACAACGTAATCACGCTCCCGGCGGAAATCGCACGGATATCCGTGATGGTTACAATGGAGCGATCGAAAAACAAACAATCATTCCTACACAAATGTGTAGTAGAAAAAATATTGACCCCACCATTCCTACACAAATCTGTAGTAGCAAAAAGGGAGGAGAAACTACATGATATTGTTTCACATTTTTGGAATAATGTTTCAAATTCAGACAAATTATTTGGTGCATAAAATAGCATTGTTGCCGTCACGTTTGTCAACTCTCCAACTCCCTCCCCCCACCCCCCTTGCCAACAACTTTTCAGACACGCCTCCCCAATCTGTTGACGTAATGTATGGGCGGCCACCTAGTTGGGCTACATCGTTACGTTAGATGTTCTATTTGAAGCTGAAATTCTATCTATAATATCACTGTAGGCAAAACAACATTGCTATAAATAAAGAGAATTACTCTTATAAAAACATCGCTATCCTCAAACATCAGTATTGAAATGTGGACAAGAAATAAACATCACAAATGTATGGGGCGTAATTGCAGAAGGAAAATATGAGCTCTTAACCAAAACTTACGAAAATATTTCGGGGGTTTTAAACATATAGTACTTTTTGAGACCCAGAGAGTGAACTTAGCAGGTTATATATGCCATGATCACTCTTTAATTGTATAAATAATTGAATCATATTCTGTATATGACGTGTTTCTCTGAGTATTGTCGAATTTCTAGGCACCACTAAAAATTTTATTTTTTTATTAACATTACCAGAAATAAATAAAACGGCTTGACTTACGCCGGGCATCGAAAACCCGAAGGAGTCGTCACTAGTTGATTGTCTAACTAACCTCTCGCCACGATATATATATATATATATTATATATATATATATATATATATATATATATATATATATATATATATATATATATATATATATATATATATATATATAGTATATAAACTGAGCAATTATTGACAAACATAGGGGGAAATATAGGACATATAGTATAAAACGTATAGAAAAGTAGACAGGACTGCCTTGACTCAAAAAAGGGTTCAAAAGCCGTAGAAAATTGATTTCACTATATTCGGTTTCTCATGTATACTCCGTCTATCTCAACGACGCGACACGACGCCTACCGAGAGTACCATTTATAACATGTAACTCCGTAGCTTCAAATGATAATCCACAAGGATATCCAGAAAATTTCACCTTGTAGACAAGACGAAACAAGGCGGATTAGAACGCATGATCTCTTGAATATAGGACGAAGAGCTTAACAACTACGCTAAGGAAATCCACTACTAATTTCTTAACTACACTGTGGGACATGGAATGGAATGTTAGAACACTTGAGGAACAACATCAAGAAAAGACATCAAGGCGATGAAGAAATAGATACACGAGACCGGTCTGCAGGAACATCTGGGTTCAGATATGCTAAAGAATGATGATAAGAAGAAGGCACACAGAAGTCACATTGTCTGATGTCATTAACACCAGAATTCAGAATGACTGGTCACGCGGACATTCCGTGTAGTGATATTTTTAGTATCGTGTGCAATAGTTGAATGAAAATCAACAAATGAAGCGTACAACAGCTATACTATGATGTGGTGTAGTGTACAATTGAGGTATCACGTTGTTGTATAGATTACAGTAGCTGTATTATTTTGTAGTATAGTCACAATAGTTGCATTATGTTGTAGGTTAGTGTACAATCACGGTATTATATTGTATATTAAGTGTACAATAGCGTTATTATGTTGCAATATATTATGCAATAGCGGTGGCATGTTGTAGTAGAGTTTAAGAAAGCGGTTTTATGTTCTAGTACAGCGTAAAATAGGGGCACGGTTTTGCAGTACGATCTACAAAAATGGCGAGATGTTTTGCTATGTGATTGTTCGATACTACTAATATATCTACATATTGACCTTTTGTATGTTTCTGATGTAATACGTCACAGGATTGAAAGACGATCGCTTTCGGATTATGGAGACGTTTCGTCGATTGATATGCAGCAATATTGTGAAGTCTTAGGACGTCGGAAAAACACTAGGACGTCGGACACCACTTTCTTCTTGGCCTATCTCGGTCTCTTGATTGATGTTTCCACTCTGACGTTGCACGCACTTGCTGCTGAATTCATTCTAATTAAGTGGTCGCACCACTCATGATACTAACAATAACATTCATTAACTGCAAGTCATACTGACAACATCGTCACTTATAAACTGTCATACTTCTAGAATGCCTTCCACCATCTTGAATATGACTGTGCAGTTGTCTTTGACTATGAAATGTGTTTTGACAACTCGATGATCATACTAGATGAACATAGAAGAGGCCGGAGAGATTTGGAACTCACAATATGTTTCCGCACCACATTCCATTTGTCAGTCATTCTTTGAGCTGTCTGCAACGTGGATGCCGTGGAATGTAATGCACTCTGTTCATGATGTTTTTATTATAAGTATTGGTTTTCTATAAAGTGTATGTGCACTGAGTTTGATATATAATGTATGTGCTCAATGTGACGAAGTTGAAAGGTATGTATTTCCATGCTCCAGTGCCTTCTGTAGGTTGCTGTTAGAGGATGTCTATAACAAAGGATTACTTCAACAAATATGGCAGAAGGATTCTGGACACGTTTGACAGTTTTTGACGGCGGGTGGGGGGAGATGGGAGGAATTGAAATATATTGGCGTGAACAATACCGTTTCATGCACCCATTAAATTGTAGGGATTGAAAATTATTTCTAAATATGTGAAATCAAACGTGAATAACTGTTATGCTAGTTAACTTTTATTCGCTGACCAAGAAATAACTCTGTTATGCTAGTTAATATTAATTCGCTGTCCAAGAAATATCTCTGTTATGCCAGTTAACTTTTACTCGCTGACCAAGAAATAACTCTGTTATGCTAGTTAACTTTTATTCGCTGACCAAGAAATAACTCTGTTATGCTACGTGCTACATTCCCCAACAAGCGACTAACATGAGAAATGTTTTTATTTTCATAAATGTTGCATCGTCAATGACGTCATACAGATCTGCACTATATACCCACAATTCCTTTGATGTAGTATAACCAACTCGATGTAAATGAATACACAGTAAATTCATAGACACACTGATGTTATGATATGCTGTGATGATTTTATAAATTCATAGACACACTGATGTTATGATATGCTGTGATGATTTTATAAATTCATAGACACACTGATGTTATGATATGCTGTGATGATTTTATAAATTCATAGACACACTGATGTTATGATATGCTGTGATGATTTTATAAATTCATAGATACACTGATGTTATGATATGCTGTGATGATTTTATAAATTCATAGACACACTGTTGTTATGATATGCTGTGATGATTTTATAAATTCATAGACACACTGTTGTTATCATATGCTGTAATGATTTTATAAATTCATAGACACCCTGTATGTTATGATATGCTGTAATGATTGTATAAATTCATAGACACCCTGTATGTTATGATGTGATGATGTTATGTTCTAACGTTATAAATAAAATAAGATATGATGTAATTGAAACTTACCTGCAGTAGTCAGAACCTTTGCTGATGTCAGTTGCTGTGTCACTGCTGTAGCTTGTACAATGGTCGTCATTATCACCTTCTGTTAAGGTGAATTCATCCGTGTCGTGATCCTCATCAGAATCTACTTTAAAACAGGAACAAGAATGTGGCAGCCGAAGCCAGTTTCCGTTGCACTGTCCATCTCTTTTAAGGTCTAGTACTTCTTCATGGGATACATTCTCTGTTGTGTCCATGATTGCTGTGTTCAACTCCCAGTTTCAGGAACTCAACTCTTTGGACTTGGATATTGTTTGCAACGCTCAATTTATTCAATGTTCGAGAAGAAACGGAACTTGGAGACTAGAGAAGTAAATTAGAACTAATAATCAAGGGAGATAAAGCGATAGAACTATCGCGACCAATATAATCAAGAACCTTAATCTACACTCTGATTGCAAGGTGTCAAGTCTAAGGGGTGGCATTTCCTATTTCTTAATCACATTGTCCAGACAATAAGATTGTCCGTGCTTAGAAATTTCACGGAGACGAGGTAAGTTTTACTCAAGTAATTCGATTTTTATCCTGACGGGCAGCCTTCAAGAAATAAGAAGTAGTACTTTGAAAGGCGCTCTACCCAAGAACCTCTTGCCTTGGCAATAAATTTGAGTAAGCACCAATTTGATGCTCTCAGTTGCGCTCAGCAGCAACGTGTCGTGGGGAAAGATATCAAACAGGCAATGAAACGGTAGTGGCTACACAAGAAACTGAATAATTGAACTGGTAACGAATATTATATGAACATAGTAACTATAGAAACTAGATCCTTATTACACTAACTACACTGGTAACGTGCATTAATATTGTAGGTTGCACTGCCAAAGTCTTATATGTCAGGACATTAGGGAAACTAAAGCAGTGTTAATACGGCATGTCTGTTTTCTGTACTATTGCATTTACCTCCTGCAAGGTAGATCCAGCAGCAGTTTCAGAACAGAAGAGGAGAAGAATCCCAGCTGCAACAGATAATCAGCAGAAATTTGAGATCAGAAGAGGAGAAGAATCCCCCCTGCAAGGTAGATCCAGCAGGAGTTTGAGAACAGGAGAGAATCCCTGCTGCAAGAGAGAACCAGCAGGAGTTTGAGAACAGGAGAAGAATCCCTGATGCAAGAGAGAACCAGAAGGAGTTGGAGAACATGAGAAGAATCCCTGCTGCAAGAGAGAACCAGAAGGAGTTTGAGAACAGGAGAAGAATCCCTGCTGCAAGAGAGAAACAGCAGGAGTTTGAGAACAGGAGAAGAATCCCTGCTGGAAGAGAGAACCAGCTAGAGTTTGAGAACAGGAGAAGAATCCCTGCTGCAAGAGACAAAACGGATACCATACCTTCTGTAAAAGTAAATGAGATGGGCATTACGTTGACCACATCATCCCTGTATATGTCATTGGTTACAAAAATACAAGCTTAGCACATTCCTATACACACATTAACAGTGAAAAAATGAATTTCAGAAGATTATTGGAGAACGAAAAATCACTCGCTACACAAACGACGCAATATTTGTTGTGCCAGTTTACAATAAATCTTTAAAGGTCACCAGAGATAATGATTTGGTCAAATTATTGAACATGCGACTAATTTAGTTGTCGTTCTTACAATATTTTTTATTTCAATTTTATTAGTCGTTATCCCTCCCCTCCCCCCCCCGCCAACCCCAACCCCACTTTCACCAATAATATTTCTAAAACGTAGCCAATGTATTACATAGAAGAGTAGAATAAACTCCATGGGAAATAGAAAGAGACGTGAACAAAGAGGTTCTGGCAACACCGTTTGAAAATATAACTATTAGAGGAAATAAAAATCAAATAAATAATATACTTTAGACATATTAAAAGACACGATACATAAGGGAAAAGCTTACTTGAAGTTAGTCAGGGGAGGAGAGCAAGAGGTAGACAGAGATATAAATGTGGTGAAAATATCATGAGTCAGACAGGATAATCTAACACAGTACACTACCAAGTCAAAAAACACGTTGGAGGTTCCCTGTATTGAACTTGTCGATACTGTCATCACTTGATGAAGAACTAATTTTCACACTATTTTATATAATAATATATTTGTAGATTCAAGTTGAAAGACTACTCAACTCTGTATTCCGAAGACAGACATATACACCCACAACTTGATCACATACTTGAGAATAAATCTATAATGACAGAGCTGGATGATGAACTCACAGAGGCCGACCTCCTTGGGGCTATATATAAACTAGCAAGAGGCAAGACTGCAGGGATAGACAACATTCAATCTAAATCCTAAAGGAAAACAGAGATGTTCTCCTTTCCCACCACTACTTATAACGGGCTGGATGAAAGGCGAAATCCCTCAAGACATGCGGGACGCAAAAATAGTAACTGTCTACAAGAGTAAGGGTGACTCAACTACAGATGCATCTCCCTTTTCAGCATAACCGGGAAGGCTTTTTCCTGTTTCCTTCTAACTGATTGCCATACTTGTCCTGTCAGAGTCACAGTGTGGTTTCAGAGCTAAACGATCCGCTACCTACATGATCTTTACCCTTCGTCAACTACAGGAAAAGTTTCGTGAACAGGAGAAGCCACTCTTTATGGCCTTTTTTTTTGGGGGGGGGGGGGATCTAACTAAGACTTTTGACACTGTCAGCAGACCAGCTATATATAAGATTCTAAAATGTGCTGGTTGTCCACCAAAACTACTGGACTTGGTGTTTTCCTTTCATGAAGATTTGCGCGCAAATGTATCATTCGATGACACTACGTCTGATAGATTTTCAGTAAATAATGACGTAAAGCTTGGGTGCATTCTAGCCCCACTCTCTTCGGAATCTTCTTCGCAGCGCTTCTGAAACATGCTTTTGCAGATGCAGCAGGTGACGTTTTCATCCACAACCGTTACGATGGATCACTCTTTAACTTAACGCGTCTCAAAGCAAAGACGAAAACATCATTAATACTCATCGGAGAACTTCTCTACGCCGATGATGCTTCACTAGTGGCACACAATTAGTCCACCATGCAGTCACAAACTGACAACATGACAAAAGCCTCCAAGCTGTAATCTATGACAATATACATTACTAAAACTGTGGCAATGTGTTAGGGATATAGAGTACCAACAAACATCTCCTTAAACAACACCCATATAAAGCAATTCGACAACCTTTGTTACCAAGGATCCACAATTACATCCACCCGTTCCCTGAAAAATGAAATACATGTTCGTATAGGAAAAGCGGCTACTATTTTTGACGGACTGTCAAAGCAAGCTTGGAAAAAACCATAAGATAAAATTGAAAACAAAGATACAGATCTATTAAACACGCTTGCTGAGTACACTATATTATGGATTTTAAATATGGTAATACTACACCAAACACGAGAGGAAACTTAACATCTTTCATCTAAGCTATCTTCGCAAGATTTTAGACATCATATGGCACGATAAAATCAACAACATGGAAGTGTTGCGTCGCACTCAGCTGTCATCTGCCATCGAAACACTGAATAAATAGATTACGTTGGCTGGGTCATGTCTTCAGAAATCCAAACTGCCGCATCCCAAAACAAGTAGTATTCGGGGAACTGGCTGAATGTCATCGAGCCCGCGGTAGACCAATGCTGAGGTATAAAGGCATCTGCAAAGCCTCAATAAAGGCTTCCACATAGAATCCAAATACAGGGAAAACACGGCAGAAACTCGCGATAGCTGGAGACAGAACCTTCTTATGGGAGCAGCATTGTTCAGAAATAATATGTTTAAAGATATGGAAGGAAAAAAAAGTGAAAAACGCAAACAAAAATCTTCCATTGCTGTGATATGATCGCTTGAAAAGTTACATTTCTGAGAAAATATTCAACAGATTGCTTCTTCTTATTGCTATACGAGTGTCTGCAAGACGCAAATGGCTATATATACTTATTTACACACCAGAGTACAACCAGACAAATTATTTAGGACTTATTTAGGAATTATTTATCTTGATTCGTGATTATAAACTAGCTTCACAGCACGTGTGACACTCCCATAAGTGCTCCGCACTCCGTCCCAGAAGCCATACCAATGTATGTAGAGTCCCGGTCAGGTGTTTATTGCTTGATCATCGGGGTCTTCCAAAACAACTACTTTATTGGTTACCTTTTAGTCATGTGATTCTATACCTCATTTCAAACATATTTCAAGTGAAGTATAGGATCACATGACTTTAATAAACTGTTTTTCTACATCTAAATATAGATGACATATATAAATGTCCATGTTTTTTCCAAAAAAATATAATTAATATTTTCAGCTCAGATTAGAGATTAGCAATGGCCCTACAAAAACATCACAACTCAAAATTATATGGCAAGGGGTAAACAAAAACAAAGTTACAGCAATTAATAAGCTATATTTTTCCAGTGGCAACATATGATTGTGAGAAGTGGGCAATGACATCCGCCATATAAAAGAAAATATCGGCATTCTAACTGAAATGCTATAGAAAGGTCATAAGAATATCATAGACAGAACGATGAACTAATGCACAAGTCGGCAAAGACCTGAATTAAAACATTTGGATTATTATTTTAGGACCTCCGTGATTCAGCATTCATGATTCTTGTTTCAGAACTGTCAGGCCGTGTAATGAATATACAGGCTGGCGGAACCTCGAATCGTAAGTTGTCGATCTCTGATCCAGATCATTCGAGTTCTAATAGATTGTGGCCGCTTCATATGTCACAGTAAATGAAATCCACATGTAAGATCCAGATGGTACTCAGAGGATTAACAACTGCATCGTGAGAATCATTACGTGTTCCACCACCAAATGTAATTATTTCCACGATTGGCTAAAATTATCACATACATCTCTTTCAAAATTCTTAATTTTATCACCATCAATTTGATATTACCTATTGCATGCTATGGTTACAGCAGTATCAAATTTGTACCGTTGTATAATCTGGGGTGTCAGGAGATGACTAAGATATCACATTCTGGCATAGAATCCTCTGAGTAAGTAATTGAAACGTTAGCTGGTGATGTATTTGGATTCAAACCGAGTCACGTTAAAGTTAGGAGAAGCTGCTCTAATCATCTGCCACACTCTCTTATCGATTTGATACCAGTGTCAAGACAAGGTCAAGACGACTGAAAATAGAACAGGATGCAAGACAATCATATTGTTTTTCGTCATGTTCTATGCAATTAATGTCGCTCTGCCCAGAGTCGCATTTCTACCCGCTTTACCATCCGATACTACTATTCACATGATTGAGTAATCATATCCTATTTGCGATTAGTATAATTTCATCAATCGGTCTCAGTTTTAGTTATTGGATCGATGATTCTTCCAGAATTTGTCCCCTTCACATGTTACAGATATTTAAATTCACATGCGAGAGTTAGGTAGCGGTTGTGATAGGGATGATGTGAAACTGCATCCATAGGAAACGAGACGTCTTCCGCCGCCACTGTAACGCTATCGTGAATGGTTTAGCTTGTATCTTAAATCTCTTTAGAAATTCCTATTTTTTTCCCTCATCCATGTGATGCTCATATAGAAAATGAAATAAGTATGCTCTGTAAATAGTCAGCGAACTTACCATGTCCCATTGAAGCATGTCTATCCTCTCTTTCATTACTCTGTACCCCAAGCATTCCCAGGGAAGCGTTAATGGCTTTGCTGAAGCATCACGGCATGCATTGTGTGTACAATGTATTTAAGCAAATACTTGAGCTTACGCGCAGTGATAGTTCCCGTAAATTAGTGACTATACTCTCCTAAATCTTCATCTCAACGTAGCATTATACACATGAAACAAGAGCTTCATCGATCATAGCTTCTGTAGATTGATATAAACAAATATCGCAACTCGCTCAGAAAATCACCAATCTTCAATCAGGGTTGCCATCTTTTGCTAAACAATATAGTTCACATTGATCCGATTCTCAACACAAACTAAACTGCGTGAAACTATTTATTTTTTAAACTGATGACATCATTGTAATTGTCTATTGTCTATCCCCAGGTGAATGATGGTTGGTCGTATTCACACTTGCCCTTAAGCGTACGAGTGGGAGCTTAAGCTGTCGTTTCAAGGCCAGAAATTTCACCGGGTTGCATTTAGTCCATGTTTGTTCAAAGATATCTTGATGTTTTCTATCGACCGTTTTCTTGGTCTACCTTTGGCTTTACGCCCGGATATTCTTTTGTTATATGCTGTTACATCGAATTATTGTAGTTTATTTATAGTGTGAAAATGAGGTCAAAAATAGAATAACAGTGACCAAGAACCTTTTTAGTAGCGGGAAGTAAATATTTAATGGAGACAATTGGGAATAAGAAAACCTGAAAATGAGAGTTTGAGTGGTTACCAGTAGTACATAGATATATGGTACTGATACATTGGACCGGGAACATATAGTTGGGCTATGTGAGGATCTCGAGATATGGATATAGAGAAGAGCGACATTTCTGCACAGAAACATATCTTGAAAATATTAGGAATAGTGAGACATATAGTGAGAGAAATCGTGAGAGAAATCGTGAGAAAAAGAGAGAGAGATATATAGTGAGAGAATTTGTGAGAAAAATAGAGGAAGAGAGGGGAGAGAGTGAGAAATAATGAGAGAAATAATGAAAGTGAGAAAAATCATGAGTAATAGTGAGAGAAATAGTGAGGAAAATAGTGAAAAAATTATTGAGGTAAATAGTGAGAGAAATAGAGGTAGATATAGTGAGAGAAAGATATAAAGATAGACATGTCAAATATTTTTGGTTAACACAAAAAGTCAATAGTCTACTCGGTGATAGAGATGTGTGTTAACCCGATTGGGACTGTCCGTACATACCGTCAACAAATTAGGGTGTGAGGAATTCTGAAATAGCGTGAAGTTTTTAATATATCAGTTAGAAGGGAGTTGTAGTAATGCTGACATCGACAATGTTGCTTTTTAGACAAATAGAGTGTTTTACACAATACTCTATGAAATTAAATATAACATCTTTGTAAATGAAATATATTTGTTCTGTCATGAAACTTGACACTAGATTTTCAATTCGAATTCGCAACTAACGCATTTTATTTAAGCTTTCTACACGCAAAATGTAGACATTTCGCAAGAAGCATTGTTTGATTTTATTCTCAAGCTATTCCTTGCAAATCAAAGAAGGGAATGTAGATACAGTTTACACAGAGTACCATATCATCAGTATTATATTAAATATAGTTTTTTATCATTGCAATATTCAAGTCTGCAGTTCATAAGAATATACAGCCATCATGTAGTTATCGGAATGAATAATCATCTCAACAACAAAAGAAATATCATTTTAAATGCATACAAGCTCTATTAAAACTCAACTAATATCAATAGAAAGTTTGTCATTTGAAAAGAAAAAATTTACAACTGTGTCAGGAAAGACAATTCAAACAGAAAGTAAGTCACATATCGATGGTCGATCTATCTTTTACAACTGTCCTGAATCAACTTATCGAAATTGTCTCTGTGTTTGGATAACTGAATCCATTCATAGAAGCTGTCTCTCTGCAGGGACAACTGCATCCATCATAGAAGCTGTCTCTCTGCAGGGACAACTGAATCCATTCATAGAAGCTGTCTCTCTGCAGGGACAACTGAATCCACTCATAGAAAATGTATCTGTACTGGGAAAACTGTATCCACTCACAGAAGCTGTCTCTGTGCTTGGACAACTGAATCCATTCATAGAAGCTGTCTCTGTGCTGGGACAACTGAATCCATTCATAGAAGCTGTCTCTGTGCTGGGACAACTGAATCCATTCATAGACACTGCCTCTGTGCTTGGACAAGTGAATCAACTCATCGAGGTTGTCTCTCTGTGCTGAGACAAGTGAATCAACTCATCGAGGTTGTCTCTATGTGCTGGGACAAATAGAACTATGCTTCATAAAAAAAGATGGCAATATTTAATACCTCCACACTGTGTCGTACTATAACTGGTTCATGAAAGGTAATTGAGTTAAGAACAAAAATTGTCCTCCACAAAAGTTGTGTGTTTTTTGCCAACAATTGTTTAGCTGAATAGTCAATTGTTCACCGGAAACTATTCCCTTATCTCTGGCAAGCCGGTAAGCAGAAAGTTAAACATACCTCTTCCTTTAGTAAGCAGCTAAAACCTCAATTTCTTTAGTTACATGTAATACATTACAGCAGAAACGGAAAACCCGTATGGAGATCTAGAGTTAATATAGTGTTCAAATCACCAATATAGTAGTGATGATGTATTTTTATCGACATTCTCATAGCATACATCTTCGTACGCAGTTCAGGGAGACAGGATCGACAACAGTAGCTTTTATGTAAATAACATATGAACATATCTCCAATATTTTAAAGTTTTAATTTGCAACAAGTAACGAGCGAACTCAAATTCAAGATAAGTGATAGTGGTAAGAAAACACACATTCATCCCGTTAGGCTCTTTGTCTATTAAATTTAACAAAGATGTTCTGTGCAAACAAGAAGAAATCTATTCACGTACAACATACGTAAATCATCAAACCAGGAACTATTCATCACCGGGACACTATTCTTATATGTTGATCTGCGAAATAATACTTGAATTTAAAGAATTTGACAAAATAACCAATTTCAGAATGCCAAAGTCTAGACAATCTTAAAGAATTCGAAACATGTCAGACATCTTTCTACAGATCTCCATTCTTCAATTAGTCTCCACGATGAAGACTATATATAGCATTCTTCCTTTATACGCACAAAACTCTAATCTAATACTCTGAATAGCATGTAATGCACATTAGTTCATATTTAGCTTTTTATATCAAATTTTCTAATTATGCCAGCAGTATGTTGCTTCAAATGTCGCGGCGAGAATTTTTAATAGTAGGGAGAATTTAATCTATACATAGTAAATTACTTTTCGCCTTTCAGCCAATAATAAATATTCCAATGGTTATGGATGTCATAAGCACCATACATCTGATGACAATTATAGTTCATGGTGATGTGGAACTGTCTGGTATTGCTATCCTGAATATTTTTATAGCAAGACAATCTCTTAGATAGGGATGATAGGATTATGTACAAATAAATCTAAAATACCAATATAATCCTTCCATCGGAAAATTAGCGCTCACATTTATGCAAACATTTAATATTTGATATTTTTTGTGTATAGCTGTACCATTTGTGTTTATATTTGCACCATTTATCTTTATATATACTTTATTATTGTATCTTCAATCAACTGTCTTTATTTGAGTTTTATTTAAGCAAAAACGAAAAGTAGTAGTTATATTATGGGGGCATGGCTCCACTAGATGGTCTTTCATAGTTCCGGGACCGCCAATTCATCCGAAAATTGCCCCAGCCATATCAAGACTGACACAACTAACCTCCTTGGGTCCCTTATACAAACTGTCCCTTATACAAAGCTAGAACGTCACCAATCCTACCCACCAAAGTTGATTGTTTAAAATAAATTTGGAATAAATCATATGGTCTTTTCTTATTGTTCTGGTGAGTTGGGGGGGGGGGGGGGCGGGGTAAAATGGTGTGTCATAAATGTCCATGAATTTTGACATTGTTGACAGGCAGAGGGAGGGAATTAAATATTGGCAAAAATTATTGAGGTAATTTATGGACAGTTCTTTTCACAAACTCACAAGAATTTGTATGTGGTTCATTCAAACTCTGCCGTAGTTGTAAATCTATGCCCTATGCCACATATATGTTTCAATTGTTTATTTAAATATGTATGGCACTTTTTTTTAAACGATTTTGTGAATTTGTGGCCAGACAGGATAGTTGAAACAGTTATATACGTGGGTGGATAAAATCATGAGATAGAAAAAGGGATATACGTGAGTGGATAAAATCAAGAGCGAACAGTGAGAAGGTGTCTGAACAAAATCACACGATTTCAACAGTGATATACGTGGGTGGACAATATCAAGAATATAGAGAAATGTGAATGTCAGAATGTACTGTCAATAAGATAGAGAAATGTATATGTCAGAATGTATGTTAATAAAAGACAAACAAAAAAGCTAGAGATCGTGACTGGAAAACGGTTGGTAAATAAGTTGGGGGAGTATGAGTATAAGTATGAATAAGAGAATAAGTATGAGTGTAAGACTCAACTTCCACCCACCCGTTAAGAAATTAGAAGATAGTGTTCATAATTTAGTGTGGATGGCTGTGTGTAGGTCTAAACCCCATACACCAGTTAAAAAAATAGAAGTATTCAATATAAGTGGGGGATGGGGGGTTTGGTTGAAGACTCAACCCCCATCCACCCGTTGAGAAAATAGAAATTAGTCTATCTATCTTTCTATCTATACGCTGTGGTCCTTGTTTGTCTTGCGGCGTCAGGGGTGGAAGAGTTTTCTGGAGATGGCCTTCTTGTGTGCTGTTTGTAAGCTTGTTCCTGTGGCTTCTTTGATTTCTGTGATCCATCTTTTTACATGGTCTTCCTCTGGCTTTATAGCCGTTATGTCTATGCGCCATGGCCATTTGTGGCATGCTATCTGTTGGTAATCTTGAAGCGTGTGAAAACCACTTGATATGTTGTCTTTTGATGTGTTCAAATACTGGTATTGTTTTTGGTATCTGTCTGATGTTATCGTTTTAATTCTATCCCTTAATGACACTCTGAGTATTCTTTGTAGACATGTCATTTCTGCTGTCACTAGCTGTCATTGCCCAGGTTTGGCACTGGTAGCACAGTCATGGAATAATAATAGTCTTGTATAATGTAACTTTAGAAAATAGTATTAAATATAAGTAGGGCTGGCTGGGTGTAGGTTTCAACCACATCCACAGTTAAGAAAATAGAAGATAGTATTCAATATTAAGAAACAATTAAAAGTGAAATTATAACATAATCCCTGTTTTTCCCTTTCCCAGCGCTGTTCGCAAAATAAAAATCTCCAGATATCTTACAGAATTGGAGTGATTAGGTTTTCTCCTCATGGCAAAAACTCTCCCCTTAATGAAGCGGTATCTACGGTTTTTTTTTAAATGACACATGAGGAGACGGCACTGAATCTAATATGAATCTCGGATAACAATTTCATTATATTCTGTGATTATATTCTGTGAAGCGAGTTGTTGAATTTTTAGAACACAGGTTCCACGATCGCTAGATCTCTGGATTAAATCACAGTGTATAGAAACAGTCATATTGTGATTGGATTTTTGTACTTTCTGAGACAATTTAAATATCAACATCAGCACGTCGTGGTGGCTGCTGGGCAAAGAAGCTTTTATTACCACAACCAACACAATTATTCCTGCATTATTTAACAGGAAATCACACAGCAGCGAAGGTTTTTCTTGTTCGAAATATTTGTCATATAATTTTGCCATTTTATAATTATATAATATGCTCATTATTTGTTGCATCATTTCTAAATGTAACACTTCCTATTCTCTCGTTATTTTATTTTCTTATTAGTCATGTGATTATTTTTGTGTGTGCCTTATTAAAGCCTTTTGACGAGCAAGTTATTTATGGGAGTCTTTGTTGTGGTGATGTCCCTTGATACTGGCATATAATTACAACTGACAAAAGTACAATAGCCGTGTTACGTGGTGTGAACCGGGATGGTGGATAACTAAATAATAGTTGGAAAACTGAACATAAGCAACGTATATGTACTCAATGCATCCACATTAAACCCTATTAGTTTGCAACAAGTGTATGTGGAAGAGCATAATACATAGCTATGGTGGCGAGTAGGATTTCTTAAACAGCTATATTATCTGTGTACAATATTTATATGCCATATATATGTTTTTGTGTGTATTTCTATGAATGAGTGTGTGTGTGTGTGTTTTCGGCTGTGTGTTATAGGGTGGAAAGAGTTCACAACCACACTGGGTCGGACCTGACCGTAATTCGAATGTCGAGCGTACACATTAAACTCGAGATCAGATTGGCTGTATTAATGGTGTCTAAACATTCCTTGAAGGTTGAATACCGATATACTCGTAGTATATAGGGTATTATTCAATTATTATCAATTATTATATATTGCATATAAACGTATAAAGTCAGGTTTCCCATCTACAATTAGGACTGAATACCGTCTGTTAAATTTCCACTGTCATACCTATTTCCATAAGGATTTCACTGTTTAACGTTTTTTAACGAACATTTGTGCAATCTAAACTGAAATGACAGACCGAGCTGGTTATATTTCATAATTGCAAGACTGACGTCAACATATAGTATTATAACACCATTCAATTAATTACCAGCAACAGCAGATTTAAGACACGGTCACAGTATCATCTCCACAAATAAAGTACAGCTTTTAAAATTACAGGGTCATGAAATAGAATGCAACTCGACCAAATATAAATAATGGGGTCCACAAGCTTGGTATACATTAACAAACAATCTTTTTAGATTGAGAACAGGCCACACCAGATTCAAATAACACGTCGTGTATAGAAGATTTTAATTTAGCGACAACCATGGGTGCCCCTGTGGACAATCTGCAGAATATATGTTACAGAACTATCGACTGCAACATACGACAAACTCAAACTATCGACTGCAACATACGACAAACTCAAACTATCGACTGCAACATACGACAAACTCAAACTATCGACTGCAACATACGACAAACTCGTGGTGATCGGAATCAGTTATGACAAACATTCTCTACGGCTATGTCACAGTGAAATGACCACATTATTGTTCATTGAAGAAATGTATATTAGTTTCAAATTCCGGCTGTAGAACGAGCAAAATAAAGAAGAATGTCATTGTACTTCTTTATTTTTGCTGTTTCCACCTTTAATGTATTGCATCGTCAGAGGTAGAAGAGTTCTCTGGAGACGGTGATTTGGTTTGCTTCATACATGTTTGTGTTTTTTTACTCTTATTTATGTAATCCATCTTTTGTATGATCTGCCTCTGGCTTTGTATCCATCATGTCTGTATAGCGATGCACTTGATGGGCACTATAGTCTGGAAGCATGTGGCAACCACTTAATCTATTGTCTTCTCATACCTTCTCTTCTTCTTGTCGTTCACAGTTTGACATGTCTACACAGCAAGTCCGGTTTTCTTAATAAATGATGCTATATTTGAAAGCTCATCGGTGCTCCCACACAGTTTTCGGTGGATATCTGTCTCTTGGGCCAGTGTTCTTCCCTTAACTGGTTTAATGTATTTAGGTCTTGCAGGATATGTTCAGCAGTCTGTGTACTGGCTGCCCACATGGACACAGAGATGATGAAACCAGCGTTATTCTATTTAAGTGGTTGTTTAGTCCGCTGTGTTATGTTCTAAAGCGGAAGATGATAACCTGCTCAGCTCTGTCGATATAGTGATAGTTGTCTTTTGGGTTGTCGACTTTCCTGATAGCTTTGATATGGATCACCTTTTCTTGGTAGGTGATTTATTTGACTTTTTGTTTCTGTATTACTCCATCTTCTGCCAGCCTATCTGCCTCGTCATTTCCCGGTATGCCACACTGGGATAGTATCCACTGTAGTACTACCCTTTTTTAGATGCTCACTTCTCTTAGATCTGGGAGTTTATTGCTGTCAGGGGCTTGTATGACAGACATCAGTAAGAAACACCACATGTTGAAATCGGCTTCTTGAATTTTAATTATTTATGCAGAAATATTTAGAGCCTGTACATCTGTAGAGTAGATGGAACAGAAGATTCCAGTTGGAGAACATGTAAATTCATTTTTTTTCTAGATATTGTATGTAAACTCCAGCACCTTCTTTCTTCACTGCTCTGGTTGCTGATCCGTCGGTATATACTTGTATCCACGCTTTTCTGTGATACATATTTTAAATCATGTTGCATACTATTGTTTTCTTTTGAAGAGTATTCAGGTCTATCATAGTGTAGTTGTTGTTTATAGTGGTTCTGATAGTGAGATTTTTATGTTGCTCCCACGTAACTGGGAAAAGTGTTATTTCTCTTGTTATGTCGGGTAGTTCTTCCTTATATTATCTGTTTAGTTTTTTTGGATCGATAAATCTTCTTCTTCGTTCGTTCTCAAACTCCTGCAGATTGGCATGATGTAATCTGGAGAATGGAATGCATTGTGTCATGGTTTACATCATTGCTGCGATATATGCGCCTTTCGGCAAGACACATCCTATTTCAGCATGGCTTTGGGTCACTGACGCTATATATGGGATGGGACAGCCAACTCCATCCCATAACCTTCTTAGTCGCCTTTAACAATGTGCGTGGCAGGTAAACAGTGTTGCAATTCCTTGCTCCCCTTTCGGGCTCCGTCAACACATGGGCGGATCGATAAATAGAACTGCTCCTCTTCATTCTTCCACTGTCTAGGGTTTCTTTTTCTAGGGAAGCCGGCCTTAATTGGATGCGCTGGCATGCTCTTATGCTTTTCTGCATGAGTCATGGTCTTAGTGACCCGCCTTTATGTAAAGGGGGGAAGGGCTGGTACCTGTAATTTTTTCCATTTGATTCATGGCACCTGTGTTAAGGCGAAGTGCTTGCTTTGTACCTTGTCCAGATCTTGTGCATGGGAATTGACTGCTGAAGTCAGGGCCGGTCTTAGGCCATTGCAACCTATGCGGCCGCATTGGCCCCGGCACTTCATAGGCCCATAAATTAATATTATAATTTATTTTATTATACTCTTCCCTACCCAGACTAGGCCCCGCGCAATCCGTTTCGCATTGGGCCCCTCAATTGTTAGGGCCGGCCCTGGCTGAAGTTCATGCTGTTGATCAATATTCTAGTACTGATCTAATTGCACCTGTATATACATTCTTTAAGGTTTGCACATTCCCTCTCCCAGTTTGTTCCTGCCAATTGCCTCAGGATGACACGTTTATTTCTTGCCTTTTCTTCTATTTTCTCAATGTGAGGCCTCCGTGTCACTTTCTTATGTAATGTAGTGCGCAAGTAAACTAGCTCGTCTTCTGTTTGGATACGCGTATTTCCAAGTTTTATCTCTCCTGCTATTTCCTTATTTGAGAGTGTGAGGAGTGTTGTTGAAGACCTTTCCGCATTGATCGTTACCATCGATTTCTCTGATACGCAGTTATGTTGTATTTTCTTATTGACGTTCTTTAGATCTTCTTCTATATTACACACCACCGAGTCATCATCATACATACTGCTATTACACCTTGTATCAATTCGCAGGGTAGATCGTTTATGAACACAAGAAACAGTTGGAGACAGTATTCATCCTTGAGAAACTCCATGTTTTATGAGAGCTTTTTTGCTGTTGTGACCTTCCATATTGACTCGTGCTTTCCAATTGGTTAGGAAGGATCGTATCCACTTTCTCATTTTACTCCTAATTCCATTTCATTGCAACTTTACTAGTCCATCGTTCCAGGCCTTGTAGAAAGCTTTTTGGAGATCGATCTTGAAATGCATCTTCAATAATCTTGGACAGGAATATTATTTGGTAATCTGAGTTGTTGCACTCTTTAAATTCAACTTGTTCTGGTAACAATAGCATCTCTAATTCTAGGTACCATTTCAATATTGTATTGACCATCCTTTCCATTGTCTTGCAGACACAACTAGTTAAACTTATTGGCCTGTAACTGCCGAACTCCTGCTTGTCCTTGCCTTTCTCTATGATAGGACACATGAGTGCATATCTCCACGACTTTTGTACAGCCTGTATCCCAACTGTAGTTGTGTATATCTTTAGTAATTTATTCATTGCTTCATGTCCTAGTTTATTAATCATTTAATTGGCGACACCGTCCGGTCACTGATTTTCTATCCTTTAATTTCTTTATAGATATTTTTCATTTTTCTAATGCGAATAGTTTGGACATGACATCTGGAAATTTTGTGTTGTTCTTATTATTGTTTATTTCGTGACGAATATTTCGTTGGCAACATGCATTAATGATAATGTTGCTTTTTTCTGTAGGTTCTGTAAGCGTGTCTGCTGCTTATTTTCCAGGGGTGTAGAGTTTACCGGAATCGTCCAGTGTAATTGTTTATAGCTTGGTGTAATCCAGAATTGGTCTTGTTCGATGCGCAACTGGCTATTTTAACTCTTTAATTCACGAGAATGGCATTATTTGAAACGCTTGTATACTCGTTCATGCCTGGTCGGAAAGTGGAGCAAACTATAAAAACACTGCTTACCTATTAGTTATGCATGTGTAAGAGCGACTAGCGTAATTACTGAGTGGAGGTGGCTGTCGCATCCCATTCATGGTTAAAGTGAACCTTGGGAAATTTGTAAACCTTGACACAACGTATGCTATTCCGTTCTCCTTAATACATCCTACTAATAACCTTAGTTTGAGAATGAACGCAGTAGCAGAATAATGGGTATTACCTCAGGATGTAACACACTCCGATCCTAGGACGAACCAGAAAAATGTCAAGGTGATGTCTGTGATATTCTCGGAGTACTCAATAACCGTAGATTTCTTGTTAACATGCTTGTCTTTTTCTTAATTAATGTGAATTATTAGCCACGACACTCTTGTATCCCATGTACAAATGAATGAGAGTTGAGATAATCTAGAGTTTTCTTTCATACATAGACATCTCCAAATTTTACAGATTTGTTTTAAAAATAAAAATATTTCTCAAACGGATTCTACTTTGTGGAGTGAATATGATATTTAACAGGTAACTCTATGCCATGACGGATCATCATAATCTATGAACATGGAATAATGAAAACCAGTTTTCTCTGGTACAGGTATGTGGATGAGGAAACTCCACTCAGAAGAGTTGGAATTTTGCCTAGTTTATCTTCTTGAATGAAGGATGCAATTCGAATCTCAGTCTCAGTCATGTGTATTTTCCACGGATTCGTTTCGTCAGACTGTCACAACTATCCAAATATTCGACAAAACACACCCTCTGTATCAACTATAGCAAGACGGTTTACCACATCGACTGTGTTCTTATTTTACGAAGCACATATTTTGTTAGAGTTTGTTACGAGATGAGGATACATTCTTTAATCTATTATACCCCATGGCGATTAAGTGTTCTGTGCGGAATTATTTTTGTCCGCTGCATGAGCTAGTTACGTGTTCCAAGTCTGAGCTTCAGGATATATAATCGACTCTAAGTTTGAGACAGTTTATTGTTCATTGTGACACTAAGTACCGAATTCGCTGTATCTGATAGACTGAATCCTGCTAAGGAAAATATAATTGATCTTAGGCTCCTTGCGTTTTCTTAGAATAGATACTGTCAAACTTTCTTTTGTCCCCTTCTTTTTCCCACCAGAAATACGTATTTACGACCTTATATAAAATATTAACTGATTTTAAACAAGGCACATAACATAATTTTGTAATGCAACTCCAGGCTTCTGCTCTTCGCTTGTATCAGCTTGTAAACTTCTGCGAAAATTATCAGTACTGTCTCAATAAGTGTTGAATCTGAAGAAAGGTCACTTGATAGTTTCTTCTCAATCACCAATGAATTCAAACATGACAGACGCTTATTGTTTATGACATTTCTGAGATATGTTTTTATTCTCTTCAGGGTGCTCATACCTCTTTCACTTCTGGCTGTAGTGATAGACAGTGTAGTTTTGTTACTTCCTGATAGATTGAATCTATACCAGTTAGTTCTTTAGGAGGTAAATGTTTTTTCTCATCTGCATATACATTTTGGCGTCTATTAACGCTACGTCACAGCTGCATGAACGACTCACGATCATATTGTCGCAACTGCGACATGAAAAAGGATCCTCTCCTTAACATTTTTTTAATGTGCTATGCTTTCTATCTACTCAGTACGAAGGATTATTCTCTTCTTCTGCGTTTCATCATCCGATCCTTGCTTCCGATTATAATTTTCATTTAATGAACGAAATTCTTGCCCTTTGAATATCACGTATTTTTGTGTCCTAGAGTTTGTTTCTTAGTGTGGATCTTGCTAGAATCACTGTCAGGTGTGCTGACAGAGCGGTCAGATTTTGAGGCCTTGCTCTGAATCTAATATACTACTCTATATACACAGTTCGGAGTACGTGTCTGGTTGAATCGATGCTTGTGTGCTGGAATGCGACGGTGCCATATTAGCAGTCTTAAGATAGTGTTATGTTCGTGCCCATATAGTGAAACATCTGACAATTTATGACCGTTGGATATATTAGTTGAACAAGTAAAAAAAAAACTGTCAATACTGCATTTTACCAGTTCATGCGTTGCAGGGAGGGGATTGAATAGCTGTGTGATAATGGCCGCATGCTCTTGCTGTCGCCACGTCATGTACAGGGTGAGTTTTTAAATTTACCCTCCGACAGAAAAAAGCCAGTCCTTACAGGGGATCGAACTCTAGACCTCACTCGTGTGAGACTAACGTTCTAACCTCTCGGCCATGTTGAATCAGTGATTCATATATTTTTTATTGTTTCACTATTGATTTGATGTTTTCGTGCTTAGCGTGCCCCGAGTCTCGGTTCATGTACATTCTATTGAGAGTAAGTCCCTACTTTGAAGGTGGCCTATTGTATCGAGACTATTCGGATACATTGTGTTGATCTTCATTCACAAAGAAAATATTGGATTGGAGAATGTTCTTGAGCATTATGTGAAATTAACGATTTTGACTGGTAATGTCAACATTTGTTGTGCCCAAATACCGCATCTGCACTCATCGCCACCTCCATTCAAGCTTTTCGCTTCTTTCTCAAGTGGCATAAACATTGAAATATATGAGATGTCTTTACTCCACCATTCATTTACACGGCGTGAACATCGACATTGGACTCATTTAGTACATTCCGACTTTGTGCTTTTGGAAACACTACTTCGATAGTCTCGCGATATACTTTAACTGATATGTAGCGATCAGATATATTATTAGCCTGATTGCATTATTGATATGTAGCGATCAGATATATTATTAGCCTGATTGCATTATTGATATGTAGCGATCAGATATATTATTAGCCTGATTGCATTATTGATATGTAGCGATCAGATATATTATTAGTCTGATTGCATAACTGATATGTAGCGATCAGATATATTATTAGTCTGATTGCATAACTGATATGTAGCGATCAGATATATTATTAGTCTGATTGCATTATTGATATGTAGCGATCAGATATATTATTAGCCTGATTGCATTATTGATATGTAGCGATCAGATATATTATTAGCGTGATTGCATAACTGATATGTAGCGATCAGATATATTATTAGCCTGATTGCATTATTGATATGTAGCGATCAGATATATTATTAGCCTGATTGCATTATTGATATGTAGCGATCAGATATATTATTAGTCTGATTGCATAACTGATATGTAGCGATCAGATATATTATTAGTCTGATTGCATAACTGATATGTAGCGATCAGATATATTATTAGTCTGATTGCATTATTGATATGTAGCGATCAGATATATTATTAGCGTGATTGCATAACTGATATGTAGCGATCAGATATATTATTAGCCTGATTGCATTATTGATATGTAGCGATCAGATATATTATTAGTCTGATTGCATAACTGATATGTAGCGATCAGATATATTATTAGCCTGATTGCATTATTGATATGTAGCGATCAGATATATTATTAGCCTGATTGCATTATTGATATGTAGCGATCAGATATATTATTAGCGTGATTGCATAACTGATATGTAGCGATCAGATATATTATTAGCCTGATTGCATTACTGATATGTAGCGATCAGATATATTATTAGCCTGATTGCAGTCAATTTCATATCATTTACAATCTTACAAACCAGAAATCGACATTCATAGCGTTAGCCAGGCAATTTCCGTTAGCTTCCAATGTACGTTTCCAGGATGTACTTTGTGAAGATACTCTTAGAATCTAAGGTAGTGGCTAACCCTGACAGTAATATACAAATAGTATACCCTCGTCCGCCTTCTTCGATACACCTCATGGTGTCCTGTAGCAAATCATATAAACTATAAATATTCTAGCTAGTATAGGCTAATACTAGGAGCTGTCTGTCTATGGAAAAGAAAAATATTTCTTATTTAGCATTACATCAGACTAATAAAGGCATCGGTTTTCTTCATCCAATATGTATGTATGTATGCATTAAGGAGAGAGGGAGAGAGAAGAAGAAAATGAAGGATAACGTGTTCACACATAGTTAATTCAGTAGAAAGAATGAAATTGATGTATTTAGTTGATGTTTCCTACATGAGTAAAGTTTTCACTACGAGGATCTTACGGATAGCTACACAAAACAACCAAAAATCTCAAAATACTCACTGAGACACTATATACTACCCTGAAATATTTATAAGAATTTCCTCATTGACCGTTAAAAATATTCTACACGAACTAGTCTAATATCTAAACTTATCCACCATTTCTAGTATTGATTTTTATTTCTATTATACACAATTTGATAACACAAAATGCTGCTAAACACATACCTTTTCTGTTATTGTCGTATGTATCAAGTATTAAACGATTATAACAAGTGCCTCTATTTAAGTAATCCACAGGAGCACTTCCTTCATTTTTTTGTATTAAATACAACACTCAATGAAATAAACACACAGAAATTGGAAATATTCCTGAAGTGTTTTATAGAGTCCATGACGAACACTCGAATAACGTTCTCCGTGAAAATCTACGAAAATCTCTACCGACATCTAATGTCATCTCATTTAAAATACAGATCAAACTGGAAGTAATTACATTACACAAATTTGTGTTTCAAGATTAAGACACTCGGAGGAAAACTGAAATAGCGGGAAGGAAATGCTGTCATCGCTGCTTGCTTATTGAAAAGACCCCCGGCCTGTGAGCAGAAACCCTATCGATCGTTTATTGCGTCGTGGTCAAGCGTGAGTACTCTTAAGCGTTATCTATGCCCCGAAAGAAGCTATGGTTATATTTCTGTTGTTACTCATTTCTGTGTTCCTAAGCTATGAAAACATATACAGGCATATCGTAATTATTACAAGCACTCTATATTAACATGTAATACATTGTTCATTTTATTCTACATTCATTCTAAAACGTTGACTGGTTAGTAGGATGTGGTTCGGAGAACGGAATGTGTTGTGCTATGTTTTACAGCGTGGCTGCGACATATGTGCCTTTCATACTGACACACCCTACTCTATTGTGGCCTCTGGATCTTCGATTCTCCATGGTGTGGACAGATAACCATACCAACAAAATATCCTTAGTAGCATCTTACAAAATACATGGCCCTTTACAGCATTACTATTACTTGCCCTCTTTACTAGCCTTGACAACACACAAGACAAGTCATCATCTTCAGGTAATATATCCTGGGCAGGATGTAGCAGTCATTACAGCAGTCATCTTGCCGTTTTTGAGACAATATTCCAGCTTCTGTGAGTGTCATGTTCAAGTAGTCATTGATATCTTTCGTCAATCTTCTGCTAGGTTGTCGTGAAATATATGTATGTCCAAAATATTGTATTTTTTTTTCTAGAGAGAACCTTGTTGTTTATCCAGTTTTCTTGTGCCTTAAATTCTCTCAGAACGTCCCTATTAGTGATCATATTGTTTCATGGTATTCTGAAGATTCAACTATTTTCAAATGATGTAATTTTGTTTCTCCACATATTATGATTGTCCAAGATTTACATCCATATATTGCTATTGGAGATCTGAAGCATTTAAGAAAATATAGTTTTATCTGTTATTTAGCTGCAATGAACAACATATTAGGTAAGGGAAAACAGTCTGACTTCTTGCGTTTTTGTCTGTTTCGAATTACATGCAGAGTTCTATTCCTTTCAAAGCATATAATACCTGCATTGTACTGGTCATGCAAGTACGAGTGCTCAAGGACTGTGGTTTCCCAATAGATGGATGAAGCACGACCGACTGGCAGTAGAAGACCTGCTCTCTGAATTAATTAAGTCTTCATTCGTTCCTTTTCTTGATTATTCATGTATTTTCCGTGTTCAATAATTATATACTTGAAATCACATGCCAAATTAGCCAACACTACTCCAAATATATAAATAGTAACCAATGAAAAGCGTGCCAATAATCAAAAACGTTTGGAATAAAGGTCTGTTTACTTTTTACAGTTAGGTCTTATAGTTCCGCCGATGGTCACGGATGAAGTATGATATCCTGACGTGCGCGGTGAGACTGGGATTTAAAGACATGGGCAGCTATTCCTCACTCTCCGTACATTCACACTTACTCTGATTGACAAGACAAGCTCAAGTCAACTGAGTTATTTATCTCCAGATACAGTGACGCCTTTCTGCCTCACTGTGCTTGTAATGCTTAACGACGCTTGTTGTCTGACTACTTTCTCCCAATTGACTCAATTTACTGGAGTTTCTTTGCGCAGTTTACTTCATGAACTTTACATGCATGAGCCGAACATGTACCCTTGACTAATTAACGTGGGGCAGAACCCATTAATTTGAAGTAGAACTCGTTGTGATGGTCATCATTAAAGCTACTATGTCTCGATGTGCTAATGTGGTTTTTAAGCTAAAATCTTGTTTTAAGAGTGCTGTGAAGGTAAACCAGTAACAGAAGAAACAACCAGGTGTGATTGGGTATTCGTGGTCTACCAAAATGGCAAGAAATTAGCTGAGAATTCAGCTGCGTACGCCACTACAACATCGAGTATGAGAATGGAAATAGAGGCGGTGACAGCAGCTCTCACTATGCTGGCGACGCAACCAACAACAGAAGCAGTGATTCTATCAGACTCTCATAGTATGCCACGAAAGATAGAAAGTGTATGATTAGAACTGAATTGGTCACTCTTCTAAAAACGCGCAGAGCATTACATGAATGTACTGTTCATGTCATGCTGGGGTTAGGGGAAACGACAGAGCCGATGTGTTGGCTGGCAAAGCCTTGGTGAATGGTACCGAAATAAGAAGAAGAGAAAGGATTGAATTGATAAGATTAGTCATTGATACCCTACGAGAAGACGAGGAGGAGCAGGTTGAACGAGACAATGTGCACATTCAGAGAATTCTAAAAAATGGGAGGGACAAGAGGCGACATTGTATAAATGGGAGAGACTAGAGGCAATGGAAGTGCTCCCTCTACGGAAACATCAGAAGAACGCGTAATCAGCAACTGATTGGAACACTGAGCTTCATACGCCCGTATGTTGCCAGGGCCCAAGAGGAAAACAAAGAATAGCAGCACTGTATACCTTTTCATGAATCTCATAAGAGGCGAATAAGGAGCTTATGGGATGGAGTTGAATGTACCATCCCATATAGGGTAAGTGACCCAAAGGCGTGCTGAAGTTGGATGTGTCAGGCCGAAAGGCGCAGATATCGCATCACTGCTATAAACCATGACACACCGCATTCCGTTCTCTGGAACGTATCCTGCTAATCTGCAGGAGTTTGAGAATGAACGCAGAAAAAGAAGAAGAAAAAGGTTGACGGAACGGCAAGTAGAACATATATGAGAATGCCCCCAGTGCTGTGACGCTTGTTCCTAATCAAGAATGAAGAGAACCCACTATAAAATTCACTGGTTTTTTTTTTCCCGCGTTAGCGGTTTCAGAGGAGTGATTTCTGTCGCATGCTGACAGCTGTTATGATCCACAGATTAATCTTGAATATAAAGGAAAGAAATAGAAGAATGTGTGACCAGTTCTACTTGACGGCGCCCATAATCAGGTAGTCATTTATCCGTTAACACTTCAAAACTTTCTCTGCTCCCGCTGATGTGTAATTGTAATACTGCAAATAATACATATTGCGATGCACTAAAACTAAGAGATGATGATGAAGATACTTATGACGATGATGATAATAATTGTGTGACGATGATAAAAATAAGCATGGCTTCTTGAAAAAAAGCAGAGTTGGTATGCGTCATTCCTAGATGACTGGGGGTTCCTACGGGCACAGGACAGTCTGCAACCCACATACCCTCTCATGGCTTCAAAGAAACATTGTCAATTATAGTCGTACCTTGTGCTACAACTTTTGAATATTAATTCAATGTATTAAACTGTAATATTTGTCACGTTTCACATTCCAATCAGATTAATTACGCTGACATTAGGAAAAAAAAACACGGATATCGGAATTTTCTCGTATTGTGTCGGTATTTTGGGTCATCTGAATATCGAATATATAATACTCATAGTAACAGTAATAATAATGATAATAATACTAACAACGGCTACAATAAAAATAATAATAGTAATAATAACTACAAAAATAGAAGCATGTCTTGCTTAGTCGTTCTTTTTAACTAATGTTGCCTTTTTTACCACGCGTACGTTCAGCAGCATTGCTAATACACGGTAAACGACATACTGTTACTGAATCTCGAGCTAATTCCAGCACGATGGGAACTTAATAACTCAATAGAACATATCACAGAAGCCGATATCTGTATGTATACATATCATATATTTTGTATTAAGCCGGTTTATCTTTAAAAGCAGATGTTAACACACACAAAAACAGGACGTTGTATATTATATATATTTCAGCTAGATCTGAGGTGAGCTACATGCGGCTCATCTAATGAGATGGCGCGCGACCGAACGGCAATAGAAGACATGTTCTCTGAATTAATTAGGTCTTCATTCGTTTATTTTCTTTGTTATTCCCATGTTTTCCGTTGGTCAATATTTATTTACTTGGAATCGCATGCCAAAAATAGCGAAGGCTAGTCCAGGTATATAAATAGTAACCAATGGAAAGCGTGATAATAATCAAGAACATACCGAATGAAGGCCTGTTTACTTTTTTTAGTTAGAGTTAGGTCTTACAGTACTGTCGTTGGCCATGGCTGGGGTAAATACGTTTGTTATTTTTAGTCACTTAAAGTTACACGTAGTTTTTTTTAAAACTGTTACTAAAGCCAGGGTATATAGTATTTTTCAGCCATTGTTTCAAATTCGGCTCTACGAAACATTTTTGTTGATCCTGCTTTAGACTTTTAAGCTGATTTCATTTGAACATGTCTTCTACTGCCGTTTGATCGCATCCTATCTCATAATGGTTAATCCAGTCCATCGAACGAAAAGATTGCTCACCTCTTAGCTTGCTTCAAAACTTTGTCAACAAAGAGTATCAATTAAATAAGGAAATATATTATAATATCTAAGCGCTTACATGCAAATTCTCAGGCAACGTATTCTTTCCAAACCTTAGGGTTCTTAATGGATGCTCTAATCTCCTATCAATTTCGGGCAGCTTGATCTTCTCCAGATAATAATATTTTCAAATGAGATATCTCTTGTGCATCGTGGTCCGTGTCTACCGTGTTTCCTGAATCATCAATTATGTGTTGGCCTATTTCTCCTTGCAGATGATTAATTTGAAAAGTAACGTGTTTAACAATATCTCTCATGATTGAACATTCTATGTGCTCACTCTCAAACAACAAAACATTTATGTTTGAGGATGTCTCTGTTGTCCTTTAATTTTTTTATCATAGTTTAAATAAACAACTCTTAACATATGTATAGAATTTGCCTCTAAACATTGTGGTCATCAACCGCGCTTCATACAACAATTGTTCATTAAAGATTAACGTATAAATGTGTACCTCAAAAGTGATCTACCACGGACCTATTGCTTTTCCGAAAGTTCATCAAATAATATTTGCTTGGGAACACGGTCTTTTAATATTCTTCCAATGTGACCATCGTGGTCCATTTTATTAAGCATTTTTTTCATGGCAGATCTTAACGATGTAGTACTTCGGTATTAGCGATTTTGTTTTGCCATATTTCTTTTTCATTATTAAACAGTTACATCTTCCACTATTACTAAATCCGTACTGTGTTGCCTCTTTATATGGTTGAAAAATATCCAATTATTTATTATAAATAGACTAAACAAACACGATAACTAAGAGTTTTTAGTGAAAGTATTATTTTAGACGTGACCTCCAATATATCGAATGGCCGTACGCCATCATAGACTCGCGCCTATGGTTGAATTGGAACACACCTAACCTTATGACTACTTTAATTCCCTTCTCACAAATCACCTTACTTGTTACGGAGATTACTTGTTACTTGTTGATGTTTAGGAGAGCATAATTGATCAAGATTATAAAGTAAGATAAAAAACAACTGGGGAAAATACATCAAATAATTACCGAAAATATTGGGACTCTAGTGTTGTTACTTTATACTCCAGGATGGTACTCGTAATTATCAAAGTACCGTAATAATAGATCATTAGCATGATACTGATCATACCACTCCTAACATGCTCGTGGTCACATAAAAACAGATCTATTCAATGCTGCATTCCACACAACAGGCACAATATGAAAATGTATCATTCCACACAACAGGCACAATATGAAAATGTATCATTTCACACAACAGGCACAATATGTAAATGTATCATTCTAAAATTTGACACATATCAAATTATACGACTACAATTCAACATATTAATAGTGGAGTGTTGGATACGTAGGATCACTGGTACAAATAAAAGGGCTGTTCATTTGTATATATTCATTCTCTGAATTACATCCTACACTGGAAATCTAAAAGGATCATTCTTCTGCTAGAAGAGAACTTCCAGTGTGAGTTCAAAACGAAGGCTTTATAAAGATTATACTGTGAGAATATGAGACCTACGATTTAAAATATTATTATTTGTACAGACTACTATTCAATATATTACTATGTGTACACATGAAATCTGCGCTTCAATATATTATTATGTGTAAGTATGAAGACTATGATTCCATTTAATCTGCAATGTTTTTTCTAATGCCATTTTCCCAGTGGTAAGCAGTGTAATTTTTCACAGTGGTATTATCTGTAAATAATAATAAAGAGCTCAACACCAATATCAACATTATCCATGATATATATATATATATATATATATATATATATATATATATATATATATATATATATATATATATATATATATATATATATGGGTTTGCTTTACTGTACCATGCTGATTTTATAATTTTACTTACAATATACCTATGTAACGCACATTTTATAGACAATAACAAAAAAGCAATTATAATTAGCGTCAAATGTTGGACATGCTGTTCGGAGATCGGCGATCTAAGTTTTTCTGTCATGCACCACACTTAACATAATGACAAATATTACGATTTAATATTTTTTAACACTTCAAGTTGTAAGCGGCCGAAGACGATTCTTACAAAATATAATAACTTGTCATATAAAATAAGAGCGCATATTTCTTTTTTTAATACCGAGCGCATTTGGGTGCAAATTAATAGGGACACTGTTTAGACGCTTTTAAAATGACTAGACTGGGAGAATTTTATACTACATTTTATTACTTTTGTCGGATCTATAACCAAAATTACATTTGCACACCATGCTTTCATCCTTTACAGACTCCACATCACTGTTTTGTCAGTTGAAAGCATCAGGATATTTGGGACAAAGGACTACTGTCTTAGCATCGTCAAAAACTTAATTATGAGTGTCTGAAATCAGTGCAAGTACTCCAGCGCAGACAAAATTATGAATGCATGAAATTAACGTGTGATCCCAAGTGTAGACAAAATTAGATTCAAACTCTCAATCTGAAAATCTATTATAAATTCCGCCCATGTATGGCCGAGACTGGAAAGATGAATAAAGAATAGCAAAATACTATAACCAGCAACTCATATTGCAAGAGGCGATTAATGTGGCTTGGAATGGAGTTGGCTGTCCCATATCATATATCAGTGATCCAAAACTCATACAGAACTCGGATGAGTCAGGCCTAATTATATCGTACCCAAGCTATAAAATATAACAAACCGGATCATATTATCCAGACTAGATACTGCCACCTCCCCTCCCTTCTCCACATTTTCCGCTATCAAATAAAACTCCACAAATTCACACTCACACACTCACACGTACACACATTTCCCAATCAAACAAACTAAATAAATACACTCAATAATAGCTCCCATACCATGCCCCATTTTACCAAAGTATTTCAATCCAAATTGCATATAATCACCGAAATCAATGTTTTCGTGTGTCAGAACTGGACAAAGAAAAAAGATATGTACAATGTGAAATCAGGTCTGTTTCCCACGAATTTCTTTCTGGTCACATAGATTTTTTTCATCAATCGTCTTGGTATGAGTTTAAAGACGCGGACGTTGTCTAGCGTCACTTCAGTTAATGTGTTAAGTATTTCTACCACTTCATCGACTCCGTTTTATAGTTGTTTCTTCTCACTGGTGTGTTCTTTTTCCTTTACACTCGGTATTAAATATAAGTCCAGATAAGATGTTTCAATCACTTGCATTTCCTAACTTGCAGTTGTATTCGAATTATATAATAATAATATTAATAATAATAATAATAATAATAATAATAATAATAATAAATAGCGATAGTAGTAATAATAATAACAGAAACAAAAATGCAACTAAGCTGTACTACAGAGAAGCGCAACCAATTACGTCATTTAATATCATCCATAACATCTAAAAACAGAATCGCTGTATTGGATACATGACTAAACAGTCTGCAACGATTTATATCTCTCACTATGGTCATCAATTTGATAGATGAATTCACTTTTTTTTTGTTTATTTGTTTTGAATTCCGTGAATTTTTCGCATAGAAAAAATTGCATACCAAGAAGATACTAGGAATCATAGCCGTTGCTATTATGTAGAAGCCACAGTAGGCGGGTCTGTGCTACGAGACGTACATCATACATGATTTAGATCCTGAGCACGAAGTTCTATTCGCAGAAAATATCATTTTAGATAATGGGACTCGTACCTCTTGCAGTCAATAGTGCAGCATAAAACTGAAAACATGTCTAAAATCTAACATTTAAGAAGAGATTACGTGTAGCTTATGTAAGTTATAACATTCAAGATGAGGTTTTGTGTAGCTTGCGTGAGTAAGACCGTATCTGCTGTCGCTACGTCATGTACATGGTGCATTTGATTAATTTACCCTTCTACAATCAAAACGTCCTTACTGGGGGTCGAATCTTGGACCTCACGGTTGTGCGACTAACGATCTGACCTTTCAACTATGCACAAAACGGAAGTCTTAAATTGAAGGTGAAAATTATCGTAGACGCACATATACATAATATATATGACATATTCTAGAACATTTAACAAAAATATTGATAACAGAACAACCAGGTTGTTATAAATGACTAGACTATCAACTCAAATGCGAAGACCACTGATCATCTCGTGACTCCGTACTGGAGATTTTTGTGACATGATTTTCTTAACTTCAGTCTTCAATATTCTCCAGTAGACCACGTTCTGGAAAGAATGTCACCTGATGACAAATCTCCAATATTATGTATTGTCATTGCGTACCAGATGTAAGAAACATGAATTCGTGCTTGAAAAAGGCGTACTCATCAAACAGATGCTTAATTCGCCCGAGAAGATATAGATACCTTACTTCACTTATTGTTATAGATTATATTGCATAATAAATCGACTTGTGATATCAAACTGGTTGATGTACTGGCTAACTTGTTGGGTAATCCAGGTTCAGAAAATAATCCAGCACTAGAAAATAATGGGGATTGGGGGAGGGTGTCCTTATTATATCCAGGACGAAGCTAGTATCCCATAATTTTGTTGGCTGTAGTGATTTCCTAGGCAATGTGGATACGTTTAGTATGTTAAACTTCTGGCATAAGTGTCAATCATGAGACCGCATGCAGCAATACGTGATGTTGCGTGCATACGGTTATTTAGATCCTAAATATAATTTGATTGCATGAATTTCAAAATGCACTATAGTTTCTCGTGTCGCACACATTTGATAGTAATGAATCAATGAACTGTAATGAATTAGGAGTGGGCATGAACTATAGTATAGTCCTTACAGGTTTCTTCTTTCTCTTGTAAGTGCCATATAGACGCATTGGCTGGATTTCACCATATATATATGCATCCGTATCATATAAGTTGCAAGCTGTCTGATAAAAACAGCGCAGACAACACAACTCCATAGATTATCCTATATTCCTGTACAATTGCTGAAAAATGTACTTATAAACATGCAAACGCGACCAGATTTTAAACCGGCAACCTTTTGAATACAGGGCATTTTACTTAACCTCTTCGCTACAGAGAATCTTGTGTATATAGACCTACATCATACACGTCAACAGAAGGAGCACATATTCGTTGCTAGATATTTCTTCGCAAGATTTTCATTCTTTATTCCACTATTGCGACAATCCATCTACTGAATATTTGGCCCGAATGCCTTCTACATCTTGTGAATTCAAATAACTCATTTTCGAAATTGTTAATATAAACAGATATACGTCACATCAGCACCTATTTCGCTGTAAACTAACATTTTATTGTGTTACCGAGGCCCCCTTAGATGCTTGAGGAAAGCCGCCGGGGTCATCAGGCTTGATAGATTACGAAATAAATATACCAGGGAAAGAATAGGTATAATACCTTGTACAGATAACATAGAGAGAGAACAGATCTAGTGTTTTGACAACATTATGAGAATGCATCACGAAAAGTTGCCCGTACAATCATATAACCAAATAAAATCAGGGTGCAAAGCCAGAGGAATACCACGGAAAAGATGGATGGAAAACGTCAGGGACATCCTGAACAGACACGGTCATAGCACAGCCGAGGCCACACATCTGGCTTTAGAACGCAAGCTCGAGCTCCAATAACCCCAACGCTTAACGGCAAGAGTGGATCACAAACTACTTGGGGAAAGACAATAGACAAAAAATATACCGAGGTCCCTTAAGTTTTCAGAGTGTTGATTGTTCCTAACACTGGTTATTTATCAATGTTTTCGAATGTTAACCTGATCACTACGTAAAATGTCACTCATTTTGCAGATGGTTGAGTATCCGTCTTCTTCTTCTGCTTCTGGGTTAGCTCTCAAGTAATCAACTCTTTCTGTGACTTGACAAGCAGGAGACTGTGAAATACTTTGTCTGCTAGATTTGCAGAACAACTGACATATTTGCGCCTTTCAACACATCATATCCGATTTCAGCATGCCTTTGATACAATGGGCTTCCCGATCCAGTGACATCCCTTTTATATGTCGCAAGGCATACGAGATTATGTCGTAACCATGACGATTTATTACCCACTATCTTCTTGGACTACACAGGCTAAACCACGTCCTTGAGTGACAGTTTCCGGAATAACGATAAGCAGACATTTGGACTTGGTTCGACTAATCGACAATCCTTCACTTTAACCAAATACACAAATTTGTAGTTTTACAAAACTTTATTACTATCATAAACATTCTATTTTCCTTATAGTATTTTTGTCACTGAATCAGTTTGTCTATTGATGCTTCAAAAATATCTTATGTTTATACTTTGTTTTTTCTCTTACTCCCACGGATCTCTCTTGTAGCAGACAAAGATCCTAACTAGATTCCAGCAAGATGTAGTCCAGAGAAGAGAATTTCATTATGTCCAGAGAAGGGAATTCCATTATGTCACCATTTTATTTTCGCCAATGGCCAAACACATCCGACTTTGACCTGCTAATTAATACATTCAGTGTTTTACCACTTTCAATGAACAGTGGAAGTATGTAAGCATATCGATAGTAGGCTATCTGTATGAGAGAATTCGTTCCCATACTGTATACTTAACATAACCTGAAATCTAACTACAATTAAACACTCCTGACATTTTTGCAGCTGTAGGTATCACTATCGACATAGCCACAGACGAGCACCTGCTTTTTTTAAAAGAATAATATACAATTTCTCCACGGAAAGTACATTACTTATTTTTTAAATTATATTATTTCGAAGAGAGGAGTTGATGGTGTGATGTGCTTTCAAGAAATACATTCAATTCTTCTAAATATTCATACATTGAAAGATTCAATCTGATCGTCCTGTCATGCGTAATAAGAAATCCATTGAGCTTCTTAAATTTGTCATACGTAAGTTGTCATTATCTCTTGAATGAAAACTTTATAAAGTTTAAGAGGATTGTCTTAGCGTAAACAAACTTGTTACAAACGTGTCATCTCCGGATTTTTTTCCTGAGGAGTTTAGCTAAGAATATTATCTACCAAGAAACAATTACAGATTCTAGATTTTGCAGACATATTTCTTACGAGGTAATTGTAACAATGTTCGCAATTTGGGTTCTGGAACAAGTGCCGTTATGTTTAATATATTTTTTTTTTTTTTGGAGTGTTGATTCCCACATTTAATAAACATTGAACAGATCGTCTAGCAGCATTTTGATATAAACGGAATCTTATTATTATTCCACATCTGATGTTCCAAAATATACAAGCAAATTGTTAGTGCACGTCACTTGGTAAATAGGCTATACGATTCTCATTCTGGCGCAAATGTATGATTAAATATTCCTTGAAAGTTGCGGAAACTGTGCTGTTCAAATCAAAGAAGTATCACTTAGCAACTTCTGTATGCCCCCGTATTTTTCCCACTCTCAAACCAGACTAATATATTTTATAGCTGGTATACCTTTTATTGTAACAACTTTACTGGATGTTACAATATAAAACATTTATATCATATATTTCAATATGTTCAAATAGAATTCGTTATGTCATATATGTCAATATTTTCAGTTATAAATCATTTCTGCCACATATATTCATATGATACAGATATTTTCTGTCACATACTTCAATATATTAAAATATAGAAGTATTCTTGAATCTAGATTAGGAACCAGCTTAATTGTATAATGGACATTTCCATAAATGCCATTCCGTCAGAAATATAAAAGTATATAAGCTCAGTGTCCATGTCAGTGTTTTAGTTCTGGGTACTGAACTTTCAGTGATGACACACTTTCTCTCTTGGTAACTCCCACTTTGATTATTCTTTGAACATGTACAATTTCTCTTTTCAGCATCTCATCTTCATCATTTTGGTGTGTGTCCATGACTGTTCTAGTTAATGAAGTTATATCTCTTCAAATCACTTCCTCATAAATATTACTGCCTCTGTTTCCATTCTCATGCTCGATGTTGCGGTGGAATAGGCAAAATGTTTTTCACCATTCTCTTGCCATTGTTTTACGCGACGAAGTCTCATCCGCATGTGCTTGTTTCTATTAATTACTGAGCCATATGTGAAAATAATTATATCTTGTGACTTAAAGTACTCGTCTATGAGTTATTATCGTTCTGTTTGTTTTATTTGCAGCACAAACTCGGTATTCTCTTCCTAACTGTATTACAACATTCGTCAAAAACCTTCTCCCTTTATTTACTTCCATCCATTCACAGCATCTTCGTACATCTTTCAGCTAGCACATCCTGAGTAGGATATCTTCTGAAACTGCCATCGAAGACATTCATAGTTTGATGTAGCATTCGTGTGTGTTATCTAGAGGTTGGTATAAAGCATTAACTTATAAACATTTTCTAATCGCAATCTACTTTGTAAAATATAAATGTTGTAACGCCCCCCTCCCTTTCCATAATAAGTTTTCCGCTTTCAAACCGTTTGATATTTTCTACGTAAATAGCAAATAATGATACATTTTTGTTTATGTCGGTAAATTATTACAAAAGTAGTGGCCAATATGTTCTTCATCTTAAACATTTATTGCTATAACGATTTTAATGAAACATATCCCATATGTAAAGATTTCAAAGTGTATACTCGAGTGGCATTGTGCACTGTTTCATACAATGGTTTAGATACGCACCTTCAGATACATATTAAGAGATAGCATTACATTAATAGAAATATTATTGTAATAATTAAACCTGCGTAAAATATATTACAAGACTGTCAAATCAAAAATAATAAGTTAATGTGAAGGATGCGTCTGACGCATTTTTTAAATGTTTGTTAATATCGGGTTAATCATTCATTAAAGATAGTCGTAATATAACTAAAATATAATGTAATATAATGAAAATTAACGTATATATTTGCTATTGTAAACATAACCTATTATACGCACGAATATACATGCTCCAATGTCTCAGTGACATACAAAAAATGTACATCTAATTCTGTCAGACACGGTCAATTTTCAAGTGGTTAAATAATTGAAATAGAAAATTGATGAAAAAATGTATCGTGTAAGAGGATAATAAGACGACCTAAAAATGCAGAAATTTTAAATGATGATTAAATTGCACAATCGCGAAAATAATTAATTTTTAAATATATATTATTAATTTATTCTATAAGAAACCATCGACCCCTATACCACCTGGACGCTTCTGAAATCACAATCGCGACACCCTCCTCCCCCCCCCCAAGCTTCAGAGCCCACTGAGGTGCTGTACGCATACTTTGGGAACCTAAGGTATAAAGGGTATATAACCTGTAAAGGGTATAACATATAAATCGTACTTGTCTCATACTCCGCTTTATTCACATACAGATGATTGATTTCCGACAATATACATTTCAGTTAGTTTATCTCTTACTTGAATTATATTTATTTTGTTATATCAGTCTTGTTATTTCTACCTCCATCATTCTTATGGTTGTGGTTACGTGTGCGTATTTGCGTGGGTATGCATGACTTTATGTGTAAGCATGTCGTTTACTTGCATGTGTCATGTGGTCCAAACATTCTTCTTTAATAGCATCTTAATGATAAAACACAATAAAAGAGTATTCGACTATGACTCGCTCTCTCTCTCTCTCTCTCTCTCTTTATCTCTCGTGAACCATCTCTTGTTCACCATACGTATATCTAAATCTCCCACATACCCACACATGCTCTTCCACCCAATCTGTCGCTCTCCTGTTATAGAACAACAAACACGAGTTGTTATGGCCGTCGTATTGAAATACTAGACAAGATGGAATAGTCTCATCTTACTCGGTTGTTAAGTCTTGTCGTCGGAAGTTGTTCCCATTAAATCAGTAATAATGCTCTCACGCGTGTGGTAGATTTACATTTGAGATTGTTTTGATTAAAAGTTTAATGTTCTCAAAGTTATGACAGATATTGTTCATTATTTCTTACGATATTAATATCAGCTACTCATTCTGTCTTCAAATTGGCTCTGTTGGGGAGCTGTACTGGCGCGTCTCGGATAACCAAGGC
>CM067299.1:84826732-84989232 GCA_034231615.1 Meghimatium bilineatum
CAGCATTGCTCTAATGATTTTGAGTTTCATTCTTCAGTGAGACAATTCAGAAAAAGAGTACAATTTCAAGTGACCCCCTGACTGGAAGTGTGTTTAATCAGGTGCCATACCATATTGGAGATAGATAATCAACTCTGAGAATTAAGAAGACTTTGCAATGTTCAAATTAATCTCCCATCTCTAGCTCTCTCTCTCTCTCTTTGATAAATTCAGTGGGTAAAGAATTGAAATTATCCTCAAATGTTTTGGGTTCGTAGGTAATTAATGTCAAGTGTTAGTATTTACTCTTGTAAAGAGATTTAAAAATAAAATGAAAATAAACTGTCTTTATAAAAAAATTTTTGAATGGTTTTGTTTTTATATTTTCCTTGATTACATAGCAAGATAAATAATGGCAACCATAATTTGAGGTGTATGTATAGTACAATTGTAATGCACTGATTCAGTTGTGATTTTTTTGTTGTTGAATAATTTAAACTGTCATTGCATTACTGGAGGATTTAGTTCAAATTGTTATGCCAAATTTTCCCCTCCCATTTTTTTCATTCAGCTCCTTCAAATGGTTGTTTGATGTTATCTGTCAGCTTCCTTGATCTTTCTTGTGCACATCTGTCAGAAGCATTTGTTGTATGGAAGGATTTCAATTCCCATGAATTATGAGCAATATAGTTCTTGTATCACTTTCTGCGATGTTTCACCATAGCTTTAATTTATGCCTAAAAGACTTCAACTCTCAGCAAAGTGGAACACTTTGAGACATTTCCTATTCAGGGGGGGGGGGGGGGGTTAAACATATGATTGTATAGATGTAGAACTGGGTAACAAGAATAAAAATCTCATTATGTAACCATCTAATGGGATTTGCTGAACCCAGCATTGCACATTAAACTGAGATTGCAGGATGTGACAGCAGGTGTGGAATGAAAAAATCAACCCACAAATTCCGAAACTTGTTTGAGAGTAGTAATATTACTAAGCAGGAAATGCAGAGAATGATGTCCCACAGCTGTGGAGAAAGAAGTGCAGGATTTGGTCAGTGATAATACCAAAGAAGGGGATGTGATTATATACACTGATAGATCTGTGATTAGACATGTTCACAGTGCTTGGAGCTTCACAGCTCAGTGTGCAGGTAAAACAATCAGAGAGGAGAGTGGCACCTTTGTGGTCACTACGAGTAGTATGACCATGGAGACTATGGCGGTGACCAGGACATTTGAGTGGGTATGCCCACAGAAGGTAACACAGGTCACCATCTTGAGTGATTCTATGAGTATAATTAGGAAGGTACAAGTGTGTCTCGTTCGCGAACAGTGGATTGAGGCTTTGAGAAAGGCGAGCCTGAAAGTGGTTACATTTATTACCGTGCCAGGACATGTGGGTGTTGAGGGCAATGAGAGAGCGGATAAACTGGCATCATGCACAATTGTGGCACAGGGCGATGGGACAATGGATCGTGCTGATGTTTTGAACTCCTTAAGAGATATAGCACGCGAGAGTGAGACTAATATGATGATGATTCTTTTTCAATGGCCAGGATTAAAGATCAGGGATTTAAATGCGGTGTTGCTAGAGGTGAACATTTTGGAGGGCGCAGAAGAATTATGGTCAACCAGTATAGGACCGGTACTGTCAACAGAAGTGTAATGGCAGATACACTCAAGGAGAGAACGGAGCAACTATGGGCGTGTCCAGTTTGCAGTGATGATCTGATGACTAACTAACTAACTGAGAAAGTAACCTAAACTGTGGTCTGAATGTCTGCTTCTATTTGTCAATCTGCATGCAGAAGAATCCTAACATGAATTTAGAATAGATGAAAGAGTTAAGAGGTGGTTAACTACTGGATTTGACTATTTCTTATTTTGGGAGGGATAATTCACTTAATGCCACCCTCATTTTCCCTATATATGATTGAAAACTAGAAAAATAATTCCTCTGTACTTATACAGATCCAACTTTCAATAGAAGGAAGAGAACAATAACTGCAAAATAATAATCCCCTTAACAACTATCTATCTATCTATACGCTGTGTCCCTTGTTTACCTTGCAGCGTCAGGGGTGGAAGAGTTCTCTGGAGATGGCCTTCTTGTGCGCTGTTTGTAGGCTTGTTCCTGTGGCTTCTTTGATTTCTGTGATCCATCTTTTACATGGTCTGCCTCTGGCTTTATAACCGTTATGTCTATGTGCCATGGCCATCTGTGGCATGCTATATGTCGGTAGTCTGGAAGCGTGTGAAAACCACTTGATCTGCTGTCTTTTGATGTGTTCCAATACTGGTATTGTTTTGGTTATCTGTCTGATGTTATAGTTTCTAATTCTATCTCTTAATGACACTCCGAGTATTCTTCGTAGACATGTCATTTCTGTTGTCACTATTTTTCTTTTGTCTTGTGCTGTCATTGTCCAGGTTTGGCACTGGTAGCATAGTGATGGAATAATAATAGTCTTGTATAATGCAACTTTAGTGTCTAACAACTATATATCTGAATAATAACAATGATATAATGTTAAGTGTATGGCTAATGTGTTATTTGAGCTACATCCTTGGATTGTAGATTATGTTTCATATAGTCCTATAATAATACTATCATCTGGAAAAGTGTGAGTTAGTCCAGAGAGCTATATAAATAGTTACCTCCGCTGGTTTAAGAAAACATTTGCAGTAATCGCCATATTGTATGTATCTATTCTGTATCTGTCCAACTATGATCTACCTATTTTTTTCCAGTTGATATTCAAGGTTAGTTCAAATTCATCTTCTTGTAATTTGCAGCATGTAAGTTTTAAACCCTTCATTGAAAGATAAGAAAACAAAAAGTTCTGACAACACTGCACATGAAAAAAATAGAACTATTAAGGGAAATAAAACTCTATCGAATAAAATATTTTGAACATTAAAAGACATGACTCCTTGTTGAAGATCTTACTAGAAGGTTGTCGAAGGATGGAGAGCAAGAGGTAGACTGAGATACAAATGGGAGGGAAACATCATGAGATGGACTGGATTCAGTTTAGCAGAGTGCACTATAAAGGCAAGAGATAAAATGTTAGAGATCTGTTGCAGCCATAATTCGATGTGGAGACCTCACCTGAAGATGATTAAATATTAAACAGTACTGGTGATAAAGACTTCTTTTATTCACTTGAAATATGTCTATATCTGTAATTGTGTTCCTTCAATAAACTTTACTCTTTTCTAGTTCATACAGAGGGCTATAGAACTTTAATTCTAATGTTGTCTCTCCTGGCCATTATGATTGTCTCATATTCAGGATATTCATGAAAACCTATAGCTATTCTGCAGTCTGTAGTGCCTTCCCACATGTACACATGGCTGTGTTGCCAATCGTGATTTGTGTGAACATGTGACTGCGGAATTGGATGTGTCTTGTTGTGAGGTGTATAATTGCAATTTATTCTGGCCTGTTCATAATTTATAATCATTTTGTTTTGTGTTTTGGCTTGTGACAAAAACAAAACCTGTGGTAATAACGGATTTGATTTTATGGTTTGATGTTAAAGTTGCTCATGTAATCCCTACTCTTCTATTTTCGTGAACTGTAGTTGTTCTGTATTTATACAGAATATGCTCTGGTTTAATTGAATGCACTAATTTTGACTTATAATAAGATATGATTTACACAAATTATGAAGATAACTTGGGATCAAAGTTCAAAATTTGGGGATTATTTGTGCTGAAATACAGAATGACACTTCAGGAAATTTTAAGGTATGATTAGCGATCTTTCTGATGAATAAATAGTTTTTCCTACAATGTGTCCATGAGTTATGAGATGGATGTAGATATATTAATAGAAGTATATCCTGTATATGGTACTGCTAGTCAACATTTGTTGAATTTTTAGGTGCTACTAATGCATGCAATTGCATTGTAAGCACAAAGTGGATGAGCAGCTTTCAAACCATGAGCAAGTTCAATTAATCAAGGAAAGAATACAAGTCAAACATTATTAGTTTAAAAAATACATTATTGACACTAAAATTCCTCATAAATTGAGATATATATTGTGAGATTTGTATTGTTAATTACCTTGTTTTTTATTTATTAATTCTTTTTTTTGACCGCTATTTTTCTCGATTTATTTTCTTGATAAAGGACCATTGGTTGAAACATCAATTCAGTCTGTGTTTTGTGAGTTGCAAAACTAAATCACTTTGTGTATTTATTTTCACCTATATGTATGCAGTTTTACTGCTGTTTGACTGATTATAGGTCTTCATTAAAAGATTGCTTGCTTTATACTTTTGTATGTATTAGATGGAGTCATAACAATCACACAGTTATGGAAAAGAACAAAAACTTAATGCAGCAGAAGATTAGAGGAAAAAGTGGTGCACTAATTGACCTAACAGTATAACCATGTTACATATCCAAACAGTTTGGTATGAACATGTAACAAGTCATGACTTGTTTGCTCTCTAAAATTATTTTGCAAGGAACAGTTGAGGGTGGAAGGAGGAGCCAGGCTAGAAAGTCCTGGATCGATAACATGGAGGAATGGTCTGGATGTTATTTTTCTACACTTCTTCAAATGGCTAAGGACAGAGCTGTTTGTAAAGCATTTTGTGCTGATGTATTCAGTGTGGCACCTCTAATGACCTTGACTGGTTATGGGTCTTATTATTATTATTATTATTATTATTATTATAACCATGCTCACAAGAGAAAATAAAATTAGAAAATTAAAGAACACCTAGAGAAAATAATAGACTATAATAGATAAAATAATAGAGTCTGATTCTGGTGAATAAAAGATCAATATAAAATAAGAAAGAGCAAGAATTGTAGCCCTTACTGTTATTAAGAAGATTAAAATATTAACAATATAGCAAATATACTCATATCTTGGTTGATGCAACACTTAATATTTTGCTAAAGTCAGAAACAATGTCAGAGATTACTTATTTTGATTTTCTCTTTTCTTATAAACAGAAAATATTTGTGTCAGTTATTTTCATTTATGTTTAAGATAGTTGTATTCAAATTAATGGCAAACACTTTACAATTTAAAAAAAAACAGTATTAATAAATATTTCTTTAGTACAAGATTTATTGAATAAATATAAATGAAAGTTAATAAATATTTCTTTAGTACAAGATTTATTGAATAAATATAAATGAAAGTTTCAGATGTCATGCATTGATTAAAGTGAAAACAAAGCATTGCTGCATTCATGAAGATGTCATTAACAGATTTTTTTATCTCAAAATAATTTTAGAACAGCTTGAAATAGAAATTAAGATTTTTTTCTGAAAAAAGATAAGTAAATAGCTACTAGGGAAGAAAATATAAACAATACACTTTCACTGAAACAAAGTTTATTAGACCTAAATTTTGTTTTCAGATGAGCAAACAATTGTATATCCAAATGGATAATTTATTAACATAACAGATTGTTGCTAGACATATCTGGCAATGAGTAATTTGATGCATTCTGCACTGAATTATATATATATATATATTTAATGATAGCTTAGAATGCATGATGTTATTTATGCATTCTGTTGGCTCACAGAATATATGATGTTGCATTCATTTTGCTTTGACTCTGGTTGGAAACTCGTGAAAATAATTGTCTAAGCATTTTGTTTGACAGTGAGCATTTTAAAAAGTATATGCATATTTTGAGAACATCTCTAGACATAGAAACTCATCCTGTGTCATCAGATGGCATATAGAGGTTGCAATCTACCTTTGTTTAGTGCAAGTTTCACAATCTCAACAAAGGTGTCAATACCTGTCATCTGAGTTTTTCAATCTCTACGAAGGAGTCAATAAATGTAATTTGAGTTCCCTCTTGTCCTAATATTTTGTTATTGTCTCTTTATGGCCTCATTTTTTTTCTGTAATTTTTTAAAATCTGAGAGCTTACTTTTCAAATCTTTGGTTCTCGTCATGTGGCCTAGGCTACATATGTCCATTCCTACATATCATATAGGGGTCCATCAAAAAGGCGCAATGACTCTCCACAGGACATAGCATGCCTTTTGCTTTGAATATTTGAATAAATTCCTTGAGCCATGGAGCATTCCAGCATAACCAGTAAGCAATGTTTGGTGGAGAATAAGCACAGTGAACCATATCTTGGCTGAAATAGCTTGGAGAAGTGTATAGATACCAACCTACTTTTCCAGATGGCACGGCATGATGTATATTTTCTGTTTCTACCTTGGGTGGGTAGAAAACTCCAAGACTTTCCAGCAGTTGCCAGTACAAATCAAACACATGCATTTGACACAATGGCGTTGGGTCAAATTATAATTACATATTATATTATGTAAATATTTCATATTATGTTCTCCCTGTGTGACAATGGGGCCTGGACTTCCAGTTCAGAGTGTAAAGAATAGGGCCACTGTCTTCTTTCCAGGCATGTCATAGGAAGCGACTAAGGAAAGTTGGAGGATAGGCTGACAACCTGTCATCCGTGAAAAAAATCATCATTGTCACATCGTTTCTTAAATTCTACTTTTGTTTTCAATCAAATAATCCCCATGGATGACGAAGAAATGATGGTCAGTGGAAATTGCACTTTTCTTCTTATGCTGCAGACTCCTGAATGACGGGGAATGCTAGATGTGCCACAACAAATCTGACAGAAGAATAATGAGATAGTTGGCCTAGATTTCTGTGCTGTGCTTCTGGAAGGACTTGGTAATCCTGGGATACTGGTGCATGGGAATGCCTCCATTCTGGGACTAAACATGTATGCATAAACTCCCCTTACACATTCATATCTTGGAGATCTTATATAAGTCTGGGTGTCGCTTCACAACTGAGAAGAACCTGTGATTCTGTAAGAAAGAATATGGGCTGTCAAGAGCTACCTGCTCACAACTAAAGGGATTATTTCATATTGATCACTATATTAATGTTCAGTTTTACTGACCTGAAATGTGAAATGCTTGAATTAAAAATCTACTTGTTTTGACTGTAGTTAGAATGTATGCAGATATTTCTTCTTCTTCTGCGTTCGTTCTCAAACTCCTGCAGATTAGCAGGATGTAGTCCGGAGAACGGAATGCGTTGTGTCATAGTTTACAGAACTGCTGCGATATCTGCGCCTTTTGGCCTGACACATCCGACTTCAGCATGGCTTTGGGTCACTGACCCTATATGGAATGGGACAGCCAACTCCATCCCATAACCTCCTTAGTCGCCTTTTATGACATGCGTGGAAGGTAAACAGTGTTGCTATTCTTTGCTTCCCTTTCGGGCCCCGGCAACACACAGGCGTATGCAGATATTCATCCATTTTGTTTTGACTTGCTATGAATGTATGAAAGTAGGATTTTGTTATTTTTACGTAATCAGAATTTAGGAAGGTGCTATCCATATTGGTTTCACTATGGTATATCATTTATATATTCATGTTTTTGTGACACAATGTATAATGCATAGGCATATATCAATTTTATTTTTACAGACTGTACCATTAATATATCCATGTTATTGTGACTGAGAATATATCAATTATATCCATGTTATTGTGACGGAGAATATATCAATTATATCCATGTTATTGTGACTGAGAATATATCAATTATATCCATGTTATTGTGACGGAGAATATATCAATTATATCCATGTTATAGAGGAAGGAAAGAAAAAGAAGACGATCCATGTTATTGTTTAAAAGAATGTGTCAGTAATCCATTGATATTGATATTGTAAAATGATCACTTTAAAAAACATCCAAGACATTTCTGTGACAAGTGAATTATAGTTTATCATACCTTTAAGTTAAATTGTATTTAGTTTAGTATAGTAGGCAATGCAGTATCATACGTGATGGACAGGTCATTAGTCTGTATGGCAGACCATCATCTGTCAAAAATACATCTTTATGATGAGAAGCAGTGTAAATTATCCCATGTGGGTAACTTCAAAGGCAGATTGAAGACTTCATTAAAGTCTTTGAAACAAATCTGACACATTTTGATTTGCTATATGAGACCAACCTGTTTTTTAAATACTTCTTCATAATAAGAGTAATCAGCCTGCAAATCATTCAGAAAATTAGCAGCCAAACAAAGGATACATTTTGGAAAATCCAGTGAATTCAATCTTTTACTCGGAACGTTTTGTATTTCTCGTTCACACTACTAAAAATCTTTCCATGCCCATATCTAACTCATTAAATATCTTTGTATCCAAGAGCATATTCCTAATGTTAAATTAACAGCATGGTCTCTGTCATCCATTATGAACAAATAAACAGTAAGTATAACATGCTTTTATTATTTGTCTTATATCGCTGTCTTGCGGAATGTATATTGTTTTTCCAATAAGTTTTTATCATCTCTAATCTCTCCACATTATTCAAACATTTGGGACAACATGAAATTTGTTCCCACTATTTTCTTTTATTGATAAGGGATATCATTCATCTGCAGTTTTTGCAGTCTTCGATATTGCAAGTACAAATCACTCATTATGAGGTGAATGATAATATTTTGTTTATTAGGTTTGCAATCTAAAATTTATTTGCAGTATCGTGATAGTAAATCTGATGCTCTGCACTTTCTTCTAATCCTCTTGGATTATGATCAGAATGTAGCAATTATTGAGACTAATATAATATTTTGTGAATTTATATTTGAGCATGGTGGGAGTAGTCATGGAACCTGTGAGGATGGCTGTGAAGTATGTTTGATAAGTGAACTGCATGAGTCAACAGCATTGTATGAGCTTGTTAGAAGTGAAGTCAAAATTCAGATGGCCAACACTATTTTAATTAAATAGTTGTCCAGTAAAGTTCCATGTGTAACTTGTTGACCATATGGTATACACGTCTGGTTATACTGTGATTAGTATAGTTTGAAACGTAGCCATTAAAACTAGTAATTAATTCTCCAACTAGCCATTAAAAAAGCACCACCGAGATATACACTCTTGTGCCAATAAGTAAATAATTTTTATATTTTGATAGAATGTGTAAGTATATTACAACAGGATAAGAAAACAATTGCAGATATAAAGGGCTGTCCATAAATTATGTCCGCTCCCCAATTAACAGCTGAAAAAATGTAGAGATACTCCCTACTTAATTATGTCAAAAATCCCATCTCCCTAATTTTTTTAGCAGAATAAGTACAAAGAAAACTACCGTACATAATTTTTATAACAAATTTAGAAAACTTTCAAATTCAAATAATTTAATTGGTGAGTAAAGAAAAATAGTATTCCTGGCATCATCTTTTGTCAACACCTCTCAACCCCTATTGTCAACAATTGTCAAAGTATTTCAGACTCCCACCCTCCCATTATTGTTGACATACTTTATGGACAATCCCTAAAACTTTCTTCTCTTCTGCATTCACTATTAAACTCCTTCAGATTAGCAGGATGTAGTCCGAAGAACAGAATGTCTTAGTTTACAGCATGGTTGTGAAATCTGCATCTTTTGGCCTGACACATCTGACTTCAGCATGGCTTCTGGGTCACTTGGCTCTCTATTGGATGGAACACTCAACTGCACCTTCAAAACCTCTTTAGCTGCCTCTAAGAGAAGTGCATGACAAGTAACATCATCATTATTCTTTGTTCCCCTTTCGGGCCCAACAATAGACAGATGCATAAACAGTTAATAATATCCAGTTATGTCTCTAAGATCAACTATACTGCAACAACTTGAAAATTCTATAATTTCTTTCAGGTCTATAATCCTGTACGTTTATTGCTTCTGAATGCTGCAGTAATGTACAATCCATGCTTGAAAAGCACTCATTGATTTTACTTGTTCTCTTTTCTAATTTGGAGTACATAAATATGGCTTGTAAAGGTTGTAATAACAATATCTCAAATAAATTAGGTAAGGGTTGTAATAACAATATCTCAAATAAATTACTTGGACACAATATTTTAACAAATAGATACATAGATATTTGATTTAGTTGTTCATATTCAAGTCTATCTGACTGACCAAGACAATAGTATTTTATTGAATTGAGAACCAGTAATGGTAACTTTTCTTCTGCATTCATTCTCAAACTCCTGCTGGTTAGAAGAATGTAGTAAGGAGAATGTAATGTGTTATGGTTTACAGCTTGGCTGCAATAACATAATGGTAATTGAAAATGTTATAATTGTTGTTGCCAATATTTAAAATTTGACAGTTCTTTTTTGAAGTGATCTTTAATGTTTCTATTGTCCCATTTATTTTCACTTTATAAACATATGAACATGTAAAATGTACAGTAGGTAGATAGATGAAGCTATAACCGTGGTAAGAAATAAAGCAGGTTGTCCAAGTAGCAGTTACACAGGGGGGCTTAATTTATGGCACAAACACACAAAACAATATTATAATTAGTTTGATGAAATGATGCACAAATTTCACAAATGAATAATGTAATATAAGTTTGAATTACAGGTGCATTACAAATGTATATATTAGGGAAAACAATGGTAGATGATGTACATCTTTCTCAATTATTGAGGTGAATACACCTATGAAAATATCAAGTAACTATTCTATATTTTGTAATATTTAATAATTATTCTATACTTTCTAATATTTCATAAATAATCTGTACTTTGTAATATTCAATAACTATAATTTACTTTGAAAATATCAAGTAACTATTCTATGTCTCATGGATATCCCTAGCATAGTGGTTAAGCCATTTGCCTTGTACTCAAGAGTCCATGGATTCAATCCTAGGCTGTGACATCTTGTTTACAAATACGTTTTTTTGCAGATCTCTCAGGATTATCTCTTGAAGTTGCAGAATTACGTGCCATAAGTGGTAATCTTTGCAGATGACATGCCACTTTGTTGAAAATTACAGCGTACATATGGGGAAACCCGAGTTATCATCAACAATTCCAAAATCTTCAGGGTTATAATGCCATTTTGGAAAAAACACAAAAATTACATGATGCTTCTCTGTTCTGAACCCTTTGTATGTATGTGTGTCAGGAATCACATAAGGTAAAAGACTCACTCTTTAATTAAATATTGTTTTATCTTTGATCCTTCTTTTTAAGATTTCTCAGATCTTGATTATAGTTTTAGATCAACTCAATTCTCAGCAAAGTTGTCCCTTTCATCATCTCTTTCATGAGTCGTTTGGGGTTCATGTCATGGCAATTCTGCTGATCTAACAGCATTAAACCACTTCTTTTTGAATTGTCATTCTAACCTTTTTTTTTTCTTTTAAAGACTGGATTTCTGTTCTAAAAAATATATGACTAGCTTTGGGGAGCTTGGCAAAAATTAATTATTTCAAAAAATATTAAATGAATTTATTATTATGTACAAAGCACAGCCGTCATGATGAGTAATTTTCACAATGATTAGTAAAATAAAGACAATGTACAAATATTTAAGATATACGATGTTTTTGTAAAATATGTACAATAAAACAAGCAATGACAAATATCTATCTACTGTTTCATTAAAAGATTTTATATGTTGCGATACAATCTGAAAATAATCAATAAATAACCAAATTGATACATAAGCGCAATAGAATACAGCACATTTACAGTAGAAGCTCATTATGACTGCATTTTCAATAAATGTAAACTGTCTAAAAAATTATTTCATCAGAACAGTATATTTTTTTGTTTTGTTTAGTAATGTACATATTTCAGAGAAAATCATATGAGAAATAAAGAATATTTAGTTTCACAAAGTTGCTGATTAAATATGATACATTGTTACAAGTGGGAAGTCAAACAGAACATTGGTTATCAGTCTTGAGGGCAAGTATGCAACTTCCATTAAGGTCCTAGTAACATAGTGATTTATGTTTATTATTTTAGTGGGGGACATTGTCCAGTGTACATTGATGATGACCATCACTCATGAATCTTGGTGGCAAGGTACAAAAATATAAGTGTACTTTGCTTGGTAACAGTAAGAGAAAGAGGCCTTTATTTATACAAAATTAATTTATCTAGCGACTCCCTGGAATACATGAAGACATAATTATTTATTCTTATGTAAATATGGTATAAACATAGGATTTGATTGTTGCCTCTGCTACCATGATGTAGTTGTATGCACTTTTCTATTTAACTGCTTTTGAATATTTAGAATAAGATTTAAAGTAATGTGTAATAAACTATACAGTTACTCGATAACTTCTCTGCCTGTAGTCTAGAATAATGAACTGTTGTAATTTGAGTTTGTGGTCTTCTGTGATCAATTGTTAAACATCCAGTCCAATATTAGTCATGTATAGAGGATTTTGTTTTAGGTCATCTTGGGTTGCCCACAGGTTGTTTTGCAGAGAAGCTACTGTGAGCTAGATTGTCGTTCTGTGAACAGCAAAATTGGGGCAATTCTGTAGTATGTGTTCTGGGGTCTGTGCTGTGTTGCTGCTAATCCACAGGTGCAGGTAACAGAAACAATGATATATATTCAATGTAAAGTGTGCCTTTAGATGCCAGTGTCCCGTTCTCAGTCAAAATCTCATGACCTGTTCATTTCTGTTCATTTTGTTAATGTTGCCTAGCTTGAGGTTATAGTTTCAATTTAGTTCTCTCCATTGAAATTGATTGTTTTAACAGAGACTTTACCTCTCTGGAGTTTTGCAGTTTGTGGACATATACAATCTTGAGTAGAAGAATTACAATAACATTAATGGTAGGAAATATCATTGTGTCTACAGTGTAGTGGTGTGAAGTGCAAATTCTTAGCATTTAAATGTGAGAAAACCAATTCACTTCCTTTATAGCAGTACTATTTAAGTATACCAAATGCTGATTTTGCACATTTTAAAACAACACATAATGTCACTAAAATCGTAAAAATGGTGATAAAAAATAACAGAACAATTTTCTGTTTACACAATTTATTGCCTTTTGATATTCAAATTTGATGAGTTTGCCATTTATTTTTTTAAAGAATTATAATTAAAAGTGGTGTAGTTCTTGTTATTTCTCAGTTCAATAAAATGTATACTATTAATTAATTGTACATTTTTGAAAATTAAAAAAGCAACTAGTGATTTCATTTATACAAACATATTCATTAAGAATTAAACAAGAGATTTTTAAAAATCTCATTTTTGTAAATTGATCAAATAATTTATCAACAGTTTAACCCAGAAACAATGCATTAGCATCTCATGAGACTATTTTCTTTTCATGAAGCATGAAAGTGCTATATCATGAAAATATTTGCCTTCTGTAAAAATAGCTGCTTTAAAATTTGTTGAACTTTTGCACACTAATGAAACAACATGACCCATACTGTATTTGATATTCTTGTTTGTATGTTTCTTATTGTTATTTATTTTGTAATTCCTTTATTGCATATCACCAAAGTCTTTGAAGGAACATGATTCAGCTAATCACAAACTTTTCACCTACTTCTTCCATTGTTTTATTAAAAAAGCATTCATGTGTTTATTAATGTTTACTTAGTATTATTTTTACTGTTTTTATATTTTAAAGTTGGAAGAAGCAGAGGAGGGCAAAGAGAATCATGGACAGATAGCATCAAGCACTGGACAGGATTTTTACTAACTCATCCACATCGCTAAAGATAGAAATTGATGGAGGACATTGTGCATTGATGCATCCAATGTGGTACAACTGCGACCTTAATGAGTTATGGGCTTACAGGTGGATGGATATTATGCACTGTTTTGTTAAAAAGCAGATAAAGTTTCTGTGAAATTTTAAAAGAGATATAATTCAGTTATGTATATAATCCACAAGCACCAGGATGTCTATGTATGTGAAATATAAGTTTATTACTGTTATTATATATAGTGCTGTTTAAATTACAGAGTAGCTATGGTAGCCTTAAAAAGTGTAGGATGCAGTTATAGTAATAATCACAAACATCATGGTTTCTATCTATGAATGAGCATACAATATAAGATATTTATAGAATCCATTACAAGATTTTCATAGCATTTTTATTTATCTAAATTTTACAAAACTAGTTCACTCTTTATCTTCAACAAACCACTTAAACTTCTACTGAGACTTGATCACTGTGCTGATAAACTGTTTTTATTGTGACCTCTAAAATTATTAAGATGTTTTAGAAAAATTATGATAGAGATTAGGTGTTAAGTATTAGGTATGTTGATTATCCTCTTCGCACACCGGACAAGTCTATGGGTGCTCAGATCTCCCTTTAGTAAATCTCTCAGGGTATAATTGCTGATGGTTCTGGTTCTCTGTTGATTCACTGCTCTTTTTGAAATCTTTGTCAGGGGTTCTCTACGGGCCACGCCCATCCTCACTCCCAATTCGCGCATTCTCAATATTGACTCATGCTCATTCATCTCAAAACCTCTGATCATGAGAATTCATGAAGAGCAATAAGTATGTCTGCTCGGTCCATATGCTGACCGTCTGTTGTGGTGAGGCTAGCTAATTGGTTGGCTCATTCGTTTCCCTCCACAACCGTGTGTCCGGGGACAAAAATAAACGTGAGTCTTTGTAGTGATGCCTGCATTTCTGCTCTCTCAAATGACTCCCCATTCCCTACATACATCACCTGTTTTGACTTTCTGAATCATATTCAGAGAGTCACTTAGTATGCATGTATGGGAATAGGCTTGCGATTCCTGCCAGTTAAGAGCCTGCGTTACTGCGAATACTCCCATTGTTAGGCTGCTTGTTGTTGCGGTAAAGGTACCACTGGCTTCATGTACTGTTCTTCCTTTTGACCTGGCAGTAAAGGCCCATGCGCATCAGTGGTGATGGATAAGCAACCAATCCATGTAAATCACAACATATGTGTCATCGGTATTCTCGCAGATTAGTGCCTTGACCTCAGCATCCACGCTCACAGGGCTGAGTTCCTGCACTCTCTATTGAGTGTAATGACAGTCTTGACTGCCTCTTGAAAGACCGTAGGAATAGGTATCCATTCCTCACCAGGAGTTTTGTCTTCTGGAGCACAGATATGCTTAACGGTATCCTCGGCCCGACCCATCCATGATTTGCCTCTCTTGAGCCTGCTTCCCTTCACACGTGGGAGCTCGCTGTGTAGTTATTGATCTATGTCAGAACTCACTCTGAGGTATGCCACTTAAACTTCTACTGAGACTTGATCACTGTGCAGATAAACTGTTTTTATTGTGACCTCTAAAATTACTATGGTGGTTTAGAAAAATTATGATAGAGATAATGTATTTAAGACAATTATGATTGATATAAACAGCTAAAATAATCATTTTATTAGTGAGACAAAATATAGTCTCACTGAAATTCATTTATTATTTTGAATTGTTTGTATTTCTTGTATAACATGATTTAAAAACCATAGACAAGTTATTTTAGTTGTATTAATTGCCAAAATAATTACAATTCAATTAAAACTGGAATAATTTTGATTGTATCAAGTTTTGAAATAATATCAAGTTATTACAATGAGATTAGTCATTTTGGTAATATTGATGACATATTCTAAGGATGTGTCATTTACAGAATGTTATCCTCATTGCCACTGTAAGCTTCTTGATTTTGTGTAAGATGTCCTACTTCTTCCATTGTTTTATTAAAAAAAGCATTCAATATCATTTTGTAGTCTTGATCTGTCTCTTATTCTCTTTGCTGGAACCCTTCATTCCATGGTTACTCATTCTATAACCCATTGTGTTTTTTGACATGCCCAAAACATATATTATTGACCAGAATAGACAAACCTTTGAACCTGCATATTTTTGTTCACATTAATGGATACAAATAATGAACAGGGATGTCTTTCAAGTAAACTCTGAGAATGATCTGCTTTACTTTATGACTTTTAAATCTAATTGTCATCATTGAAGTCTAATTGTAAGAAGTAGTATGCCTCAAACACTAAATTATTATTTATATGCATCAAATATTTCCCTTTGAGCTTATTAATCTTTCTATTTGTCGCTTATTTGGTGAAAAATGAATATTTGCTTCTGGAATATATTATTTTGAACATTTTAAATCAACTTATAACATATATTTATACCAGGTAAATATTATTATCTTGCTTATATGGAACATACTGGTAAATGTTTATGTTAATTATACAGAGATAGGACTTTGTTACTAAATATAATAGCCTTTACTTATATGAAATATAAATGTTTAGTTAATCATCATACTGGGCTAGGACTTTGTTACTACTGTATTTATTATAGTCTTGCTTATGTGAAAAATAAATGTTTGTGTTAATCTGACTGGGCTAAGATTTTGAAGAAATATAAGTAGTACAATAAAACTGAGTAACAATTGTGAATGATACACAAATGATATATTATAAGTTAATTAATGTTCAGTAAAAGTTAACATTTTCACCCAAACAGCTTTAAACAAGAATGTGATGTTGATGTTTGCCCAGTAAAATATACCCTAACAATTTATTTAAGCTATAACTTATGTACATTATTTGTTATTCCAGATTCACACCAAAACTTCTCATCTCCATTTGTAGTTTATTTAGGCTTACATCGTATTAGCTCATTATACAAATGTATAGTCAGACTTTTACCATTAATCTCTGTGTTAGTTTATCTATGTTTTGGTAAATACCTTATGACCAAAACATCAAATGTTTGTATTAATATGTAGACATTTATTTTAATGCCTTGTTATATTTAGGGTGATTCATGTAGGACTTAGCAGTTAACTATTGTAATCTGTAACTAGGGTTACAAGTGCTGTAAAATTGAATAAATGTGGTGCAAACTGGCTACACACCATGATCAACTGATAAATTTTAAAAATATGAAATTGATATTACAGAACTACATTCTAAATTTGACAATATGAAACATTATATGAAGATGTACCTGAATGATGGATCAAGAAAGTTTTGCATATTTTACATAAATTTTACGAAATGGTATAATGCATGTAACCTATGTTCCCTCTACAAATTTTTCTGCGTGCACAGATTAGATGGTTGTTTTGCCAGCTTAGAAATACATATGCAACTTACTCTTGACGTGGGAATTCCCCCCCCCCCTTTTTTTTTACAGCACGCAGTTTCAGTTTTTGTGTGCAGTATTAAATTATGTGTATGACAGTCTGATGTTCAAGACACATTTTAGAAGGAACATTACTTGTAACTCCATTGTTGTACTTTATGTACTGTCTTCCGTGCAATGTGAATCACCCTGTATTATTTTCGTTATTCATTGATTTGTATATATAATTTTCTGCAAATTTTTTTCTGTTTGCTGTTTTATTACATGAGAACTATTGTGTCTTCTCAAAATATTGTTATGGCTTGGATGTATTCTTTTAAAATATGAAAAGTACATTTTGTAAGTTTATAACAAATATTTATGTATCCTGTTTTACAATATTATTTTAATGCTGAAGATAGATGATTTTTAAAATAGAAATTAATAAACCAGCTACAATTTTGTGGGACTAACATAGTGAAGGCTAAATACACTTTGCAAACAAATTCACTTAGCCTATTTGGTGACAGAGATGACAATAAATTAAAGTAACTGATCTAAAGATATAGTTTAAATGTAAAACAAATATGTACTGTTCATTGTTGTGTTCTTAGATTACCAGTATATTTTCATTTGTGTTAATTTTTTTGACTGATGATGAACTTGGGCTCATAAGATATATTTTGTCATGTTTGATTTACTCATGCATAAAATTTGTTACTGTTATTTTTAAATATAACTTTCCTGTGTCCTTCACTTCTACAATAGTTATTCTGATCATTATTTTACTTCTTATGACTTCTTCTTCATCATTTGCTACATAATAACTCTTAGCTCAGTGTCTGCAATATTCATTGTTCAGCTAAACACAAAAACATGTTTCAAGTATAGAATGTATTACATGATGATGTCATTGTTTGAAAGTTTAATCACCCACTGAGAGACACAAGATTATTCTGGACATGTGATTCACCATCCAGCCATTTCCCATCTAGTCCTGAAGTTTGTGCCATTCAGCAATCTGTTTTCTGGGACAATTGATGACCTCATTCCAGTGATTTGTCTCTTGACTTTCACACTTCAATCCTATCTCTAGACGCCCAACAACTTCATTTTTCGTCATACGATCCCAGTCCAATACAAGAAGTTCAAGGGATATGTTCTGCAATGAGGAAATACAAATACAATTTTGAAGGTGGAAATGCAATCTTTAGTGTATATCTATCTTTTTTATTTTTCTAATTATTTCAAACAATTTATTCTTATTGTCTTGGCAGGGCAAAGGAGGTTATTAAACAGGTATGCACATTATGGGGACATAAAACATGGAGAAGAATGTAAAAGTAAGCCTATTAAATGTACAACTTCCATTGAAGTGTTCATCACACTTTCCAGAAACTTGACAATAATATTCCAGTGCATATAGATTCAGAGGTGCAGACTGATAGGGAGAATTCCTCATACAGAGATATTATTATCAACACTGATTGATCCTTGGTTTGGCATGTGAGCAACGCTTGAACATTCACAGTTCAATGCAAAGGGTAATAATATATTAGGGAAGAAAGTTGCGCCTTCTATAGAACAATAAGTAGTAAAATATCTAGACAGAATAAGCATAAAAAATACTGTGGTATTGCCTGTTCTTTCCAATACATCAGTATTAGTAACTTTCTCCTAACTCCATGAATTCTACATAAGCACATCATGTGAAAGCTGTATAGACGAATGGAGTACCTATGGAATGTCCAGAGTTCCATGACACTTATCCGGCAACTAACTCACTCAACTCTTATTGTAACAACTAAATCTTCTTATTCCAAGTGAAATATTGGACTACTATTGTTGCTCTTCACTTATATCTACTCTGAGCAATCTTCTGTAACTCTGTCTCTGATACAGGTACTTAGTGTGATCTATAAATCATCATGATTCCTGATGAAGCATCAGTGCTGGAAGAAATCTCAATATTGGGCATCCGTATATGTCCCACCAATCAAGTGCCATGACGAGTGGTGTAGGCAATCATGCTTCTCTACAACTCTTCATCTCTTATGATGTTAATAAATTCAGTTGGTGACTTATTTATGTGCCACAGGGAGGGAGTGGTTAACAAAAGTTGATGTGAACAATAATTTTTTTCAGCACAAATTAAATTGCTTTTAACGTTGACACATTTCGCTAAACAAAATTAATAATCATATAGTTTTTTCGTACTTTTTCTGCCAACATTGGGGGGGGGGGTTTAATTGCATAATTAAGCAGGGTTCTCTTGAATTGTTGACAGTGAGGGGGTGGGGTAAAAACAAATTGTTGGTGTAACTTATGAACACACCTAACTGAATTTGAAGCAATAATCCACACAGGTCTCATAAAAATGCGTGTCTAAACTCTTAGCAAAGTGCATAAAAATGTGATCAGAGATTAGCACTTAGTGAGAAAGTAGATAAATACAGTATTACAAACCTGTAGTCCCTCGTTGTAAGGTACATCGAATAGAAAAGACTCATTGAAAACTGGGTTCAGAGTTCTCTTCTTAACGTGCGTCTTTTTCTTGGCTATCCTCTGTCCATTGTAGAGAAGGTATATCTTTACGTAGGGATCTGTAAGAATAGTTTAGAACCAGATGTACAAGAATATAGAACAATGGCAACGTTTAGAAGGCATTACTTCATGCACACTTGATACAAGTCTACAGTTTCTTTTGTTCATTTAGTAAAGGCATTGTGAATTAACATTTAATGTCATGTGTCACATAATTTCATTCAGTGTTCAGCTGACTTGCCAGTGTTCGACCAGAAATGATTAATGCTCCAACTCTATACCTTTTCAGAGCACTGAACCAGAGATGATTATTGCTCCAACCCTAATCATGTCAGAGCACAGAACCGTAGATATGTCTTCGGTAGAGGCGGGAGTGGGGAGGGGTACCTTAAATAAAAGATAATTTCTTCATTTTCATGTGTCATATCTTTGTGGATACGTGAGACATAAAGGAATGAAATCCAAAGTAACACCCCATCATGGAAAGATGAAGTAATAGGTGCCATGAATGATAAACACAAATTCAAGAAATGGGTTGCAAGCAAAACCCAAGAAAATTATATTTAATACATGTCAGCATGTATATCATCATCATTAAGTACCGTCTCCGCAACGAAGGTTGGCTGCAATGGATCTCCAACATCCCCTGTCTCTTGTCTTGGTGGTGCATTCTGCTAGACTGTAACCTATCCATCATGTGATGTTACTATCCCACTTGTTTCTCTGCCTACCTCTAGCTCGCCTCCCCTTGACTTTGCCCTCAAGTAAGGTCTTCAATAAGATGTCATGTCTTTTAATGTGACCAAAATACTTTATTTTCCTGATCTTTATTTCTCTTAGTAATTCTTTATTCATATTAAGTGTTTTTAGAACCTCTTTGTTTGCTTTCTTCTCCTTCCATGATGTTCTCCCTATTCTTCTATAGGCCTATACCCACATCTCAAAGGCATCAATTATGTCTTCTAATTGTTTATTTAGTGCCCATGTTTCTGAGCCATATATTACTATAGAATAGATGTAGCATTTTATAATTCTCATTTTTAACTTGTTTGTAATTTCTTTTGATGTTACTATTTTCCTCATGTCATTAAAGGTATTTTTAGCCATTCCTATTCTCCTTTTAACTTCTGTTTCACATCTGTCATCATTTGTGACTGTGTGTCTAATATATTGATAATGTTTTACTTGTTGCAGTTTCTCTCCATGTATGCTTATGTTTAGCGTCTTCTGTTTTTTCTGATTATCATGGTTTTTGTTTTTTAGATTTTTATATCCAATCCATTTTCATTACTTGATTTATTGACTTGATCTATTAGTCTTTGTAGTTCATGTTCATTTTCTGCTAAAAGAACAGTGTCATCTGCATATCTCAGGCTGTTTATTATTTTCCCATTGATCTTGAATCCTGGCATTTCTTCTATATTTTTAAAGATATTCTCTGTGTAGATAATAAATAAGCTTGGTGATAAAATGCATCCTTGTCTTACCCCTCTTCTTATTTCTATATATGGTGAGTAGCTGTTTTCACACTTATTGATGCAGTCTGTTTCCAATATATATTTCTAATTAAACTGATGTATTTTCCATCTATGCCTATTTCTTGAGACATTTTATTAATTTTTAATGTTGGGCTCTGTCGAAGGCCTTGTTGTAGTCTATGAAGCAAATATAGATACTTTTTTATATAGATATCTCAGTTTAACAACGCTCAAATGGGATTCCGTAAGAATAAGAGCTGTACAGATACCATTTGTACTCTCAGACAACTGGCAGAAAAATAACCAAGAATTGTGTATAGCGTTTGTCGACCAAGAAGACGTCTTCAACGGAGTAGACATGCAACTATGGAAAATACTATCAAAATATGGAGTCCCACAACATATAATCAACTTGTGCAAGAGTAACTACTCAATGTGCAGTAATCAAGTAAGCAATGTGCAGTTAGAACTAGTGTAGGGTTTCAGACAAATTCCACAGACACTCTAGCATGCCACAAGGATGTTTTCTATATCCCTTGCTTTTCATTACAGATATCGATTGTAAACTTATATTTTAAGTAGGATATAGTCCAGAGAATATGGAGGAGCGTGGTATCACCCAGTTACAACGTGCCGGGCTCTAAACTACGTTCGAACACACACAAAATCCGGGTTATGATTTCTCGCTCGACACGACCACTCATGCAGTCGACTCTGTTGCAAATGCGTACCTGACGCATGAGTTAGGGAAGGTAAAGATAGCAAAGAAGGGAACTGGTCATCCAACCTAATAAAAGTGTTATCTTCATCCCCGACGGCAGGTCACTGCCATGGGGCATACCTTTACCTTTTACAATCCAGATAATAGATAGGCTATGCCGCTGTTTTATTTGGGCTGATGGCATGGCACATCCTACTTCAGCGTTGGTATCTACTACTTCAGTGTTTTCCCAGTTCTACTGAAAACTGCCACCCCGGCCATATCGTAGTTAGACCACGTATCACAACCTATTTATCACCATTACGCGCACGGAACACCGTCCCTTTGTACCAATCCGAATGCTTGGCTCTTCGCCTCAGTCGCTACCGACCAGGCCACATATATTCATTCATATACCTACTCATTGAATTCACTATTACAAGTTTATGGTTCCGTTGCATTATTTAGCCTATGTATCATTGTTTAAAATTCTAATTCTAATTTATTCAGTTCACATTTTCTTGTTGCAATGATTCTTTATTGTATTACCCCCCCCCCTTTCCCAAGACAATAACCAATTTCTCATTTGACACCTTCTCATTTTATTCATATGACTAATTGTGTAGATTTGTATTTATTATTTATTAATACATGCATGGTGCTACATATAGGGGGGGGGGGAACAAACCTGAGAGCCCTGTAATGTCCATTTTTGGTAGATTTCTGGCCTTGAGAACCACTACGCCGAGTCTATTGGCTGCTGGTTGATAGCACAAAGACACGAGAAGCTCACCACGTCCCTGATTACGGAACTGAAAAAAATGGAGACAGGTACACAACGTTAGATTTTACATAGTTAAATCAGCAACTTGCAGTAACTTTTTTTCAAGTTGGAATAGGTCGAGAACTTACATTATGTGAAGGGCCAGAAATATGGGGTAGGGGTTGGGTTCATTTTCTAAGTACATGTTTGTTTGAGAACCTCAGGAATTACTAGTGATTAACTCTTACTTCCTATGTGCAGTGGGGTGGTTTTTCTGAGCTTTCTTTCATACCCAGGAAACTTCAGCTTTCGACTATTGAGGGAGCCTTCTACTCAGAGGGGGTCTATAATTGTATAGATGACATGCTACAAAGCTTCCATAAGAGAGCCTCAATATAACGACATGGCATCTATTAATGTTTTCTGTTGCATGGGTGATTTGTCTAGTGGGACATTGGTGAGACCCACTGACGCAACCGCATGCTTTTTTAAGTACATAGAAAATAGGAATTTACTCACTAGGGAATTACATAGAAGTGGCATGCCGATTCTCATACACTTGAAACTCTTAAACTCACCACACACGTAATATTGTGTAAGAAGCATTAAAGTTCCAGCATCCCTACATTCTCTATCTTCTAGCTCTGCAATATATACACACAATCGATTTGTTGGGAACAAATGCAGAAGAATTCGTACAAGTGATACTTTTTAGGGGGAACAGGGGGGAGGGGAATGTTCCTTGCTAAATTAGTAAACTATTTTATCTCACAATGTAAGCGGTTGATGACAAATCTGTAACCTTCCATGTTTTAATATCGCTGTGTAAATGAACATATTTCTTCCCTATTGCAGCAAAGCAAGACAGGAGTTTTGTTTTAAGAAACTATAAATATAAACAACACAACAACATACAAATTACGTATGTACGAGATAAATCTATATGCCCTACGATGCTGTATTTATTTGTCAAAATATATTTATGTGATGATATTACCATTTTGAAATCTGTTATTCCAAATTCAAAGATGATTGCTTCATAATCTTTCCAAATATTTTGTTTCTGTAAACCAAGATGTGCGCCACAATTTATTGACTTCCAGGCTTGCCTAAATTCCCGGAAACCTCATGTTTGAGTATGAAGACTTCATTGCGAAACAATGCTTAATATATTCATCTTGTTCTGTTGTGTTTATAACCTGCTTAAAGCTTTAAATCTGTGGATGTGTCTTCGCTGCAGATCTAGGAACGGTTAATGTCTATATTGGTGCATTTTCAGACCTGGTTTCTGTTAAGTGGCGGGAGGAGAGCGAAGAAAGAGAAAATCGATGAAGGCGGGCAACAGCAATAATCAGGGTCGTAAATACGACTTCGCTAAAGGGCAAGGGTATTTTGGGGTTGCTAAAAGACTGTTCACTTTACTTGGGAAGGATTGGTGGGAGGGGGTAATATTCTTTTTTTTAGGAAGAACCAATAAATGGGGAGGGGTTCTGTTTCTATCATTTTTACCTGTTTCTTAGTATTTTTCTTTCTTTTTTTTTTTAGTGTTCTTAAACTCCTTCAGACCAGCATGATGTAATTCAGGGAACGGTGTGAATTGTGTCATTGTTTACATCTTTAAAAAAAAATTGGTAGCATATCCTATCCAGGACGTAGCTATCAACCCAGCATTTGTTGGCTGTGGTGATTTTCTAGGCAATACGTTCAGTAGGTTGCCATTGCTTTCTGAACGGTCCGGATGCACAATTGCTTGTGGTGAGGATCGAACTCGGTACCTTTGCCGTCACAGACGCGCTCTGTACCACTTCGCCACAGAGCCGGACGTTTACATCTTAGCTGCGATAATTGTACCTTTCGGCCTGACACGTTCGACTTCGACAAAGCATGGCTTTGAGGTCACGTTAACTATATAGACCTGTGGTATGGGGCAGCTCACTCTACCTCAAAAACATTCTTAGATACTCTGATAACAGTATCACTATTATTTGCTCTCCTTTTGTGTCGTATCAACTTACGGGCGTTGACGGTGCCATACTATGACGAGGAATACTAAATGCCATTCCTCCCGTGTGTTGACGGGTCCCTAGAGGATAGCATAGAATAGCAACACTGTTTGCCTTCCATGAATGTCGTTAGAGGCGACTAAGGAGGTTATGGGGGAGTTGGCTGGCCCATCCCATATAGAGTCACAGTGACCAAAAGTCATGCTGAATTCGGATGTGTCAGGCCAGAAGGCGCAGACATCGCGGCAATACTATAAACCAAAACAAAGCATTCCGTTCTCCGGATTATACCCTGCTAATCTGCAGGAGTTTGAGAACGAACTCAGAAGAAGAAGAAGAAATGCCACTCATATTCTATTTTCCAAAGGTCACAGTTTACCACTGTGTGGTAGACCCTACTTTCCCCTTCCTTTCTTATCTACTGGATTGACAATAATAAAAAAGAATTGAGAAAGCAAGGAGGCTACAGTTTAAAGTGTTCGTCTGTCAATATCGACGATGACAATTCAGCACAACTGAGATGATGATTTTTGCTGTGTGCACGGCTGTAACTAATGAGTCCTGAAAAAGGCTCGTGCCTTTTGTCTAATGCGTTTGTTTTTTTGCACAGCCTGAAGTTCTCTGCAGTTGCCGCACCACTTTTGATTTTGCAGCTGCAGTCGGGTGTGTCTTGTGCAAGACTCTCCCATGAATTTGTGTATCATCATCATCAAGTGCCGTCTCCGCAACGAAGGTTGGCTGCAACGTATCTCCAACATCTCCTGTCTCTTGTCTTGGTGGCGCACTCTGCTAGACTGTAACATGTCCATCGTGTAATGTTACTCTCCCACTTGTATCTCTGCCTACCTCTTGCTCGCTTCCCTTTGACTTTACCCTCAAGTAAGGGCTTCAATAGGGTGTCATGTCTTTTAATGTGTCCAAAGTATTTTATTTGCCTGATTTTTATTTCTCTTAGTAGTTCTTTCTTCATATTAAGTGTTTTTAGCACCTCTTTATTTGTTTTCTTCTCTTTCCATGATGTTCTCCCTATTCTTCTATATACCCACATCTCAAAGGCATCAATTTTGTCTTCTAATTGTTTATTTAGTGTCCATGTTTCTGAGCCATACATTAATATGGAATAGATGTAGCATTTTATAATTCTCATTTTTAACTTGTTTGTAATTTGTTTAGATATTAATAATTTCCTCATGTCATTGAAGGTACTTTTAGCCATTCCTATTCTCCTTTTAACTTCTGTTTCACATCTGCCATCATTTGTGACTATGTGTCCAAGATATTGATACTGTTTTACTTGTTGTAGTTTCTCTCCCTGTATGTTTATGTTTACCTCCTGTTCTTCTGTGTTTTTGCTGATTATCATGGTTTTTGTTTTTTGAATGTTTATATCCAGTCCATATTCATTACTTGATTTATTGACTTGATCTAGTAGTCTTTGTAGTTCATGTTCACTTTCTGCTAAAAGAACAGTGTCATCTGCATATCTAATGTTGTTTATTATTTTCCCATTGATCTTGAGTCCTGGTGTTTCTTCTATATTTTTAAAGATATTCTCTGTGTAGATATTAAATAGGCTTGGTGATAAAATGCATCCTTGTCTTACCCCTCTTCTTATTTCTATGTACGGAGAGTAGCTGTTTTCACACCTTATTGATGCAGTTTGTTCCCAATATATATTTCTAATCAGCCTGATGTCTTTTCCATCTATGCCTATTTCTTGAAGACATATGTTGAAGTAAATCAGTGATATCTAAATTAGTGAGTTTTAATCGTGTTGTTAAAACGCTTCTTCTGCCCCCCCCCCCCCCTGCCTTGTGGGAACCAGTCAGGAGTTCCCCATATAACAAATTGTACGTGGTAAACGATTATCTTTCAAGGGACCATGTGTCCTGCACCGTGTCTGTGCTTTCATTAAAATTGTGTGTATGCATACACTTTTAGATTCCACCAGTATTTTCCAGTATTTTATCCTACCATTGAATGTTAAGTGTCTTTCGAAGGCAGATTAGGTGGAAATGGTTGATGGTTACATAAACTATGTACGAAGTGAGATTTTGCTACAGGTCAGATTTATTCATACATATATATATATATATATATATATATATGTGCTCCCTGAAATTGTTGAATAATTGCACGTTACTCAAAGATGTGTGAACAGTGCTTCAGATATACAATGGCACAATGAAGAGATTAATTTGCTTCCTTGGTATTCAAATATAACGTGCGGTAACTATGTCTTAGTAGAAAAAAAAACACAGTATAATTAATTTTGGACAGTGTTGAGTACAGTACAATCATGTCTCAGCAGAACAAGTACGGTATAATCATGTCTGAGAAGAACATGTACAGTACAATCATGTCTCAGCAGAACAAGTACGGAATAATCATGTTGAGAAGAACATGTACAGTACAATCATGTTTCAATGCGAAACGGATTGCGAGGGGCCCAGTCTGGGTAGGGAAGAGGATAATAAAATAAATTCTAATATGAATTTATGGGCCTATGAAGTGCGGGGCCCACTGCGGCCGCATAGGTTGCAATGGCCTAAGACCGGCCCTGCTTAGAATAAGTTTTTTGTTAACTCCAATATTTTATGGTAGTGCCTTCTGATATAACCTAATTGGAAGTTGATATTCGCTGGTTGAAGGGAGCTCGTCTTTCCAAAAGAGAGATAAACTCATTAACTACATCATACCTACCTACCATATAACTCTGTCTTGGAATAGATAGATACTAGTTATGTATTAGAATAAGTTTTATATAGCTCTGTCCTGGAACAAGTAGAATATAATGATGTCTTAGATTACTAGCATCATAATTATGTCATAGAACAAGTACAGTGTAATCATATCGTGGAAAAGGTACAGTATGCGTTAATCATGTCAGAACACAATAAGAACGGTATAATATTTTATAATAACTCTCAAACCTGTAGATAGGGGTTAACCCCGCTGGAAATAAGAACATGACTCTTAGTACTAGGAATAGGCACCCCCTCCCCCCATGATTTTCAGGAAAAAGTCATCAAAGATCATACTATTAAAAAAAAAATGTAATGAATATGGACGAATTACCTTTTATATTTAAAAAGCCAACTACGTAAATTATGAACTTATACCAATTTCACATCTATAGAAGCGCATCTATCCCAATGGAAACATCTATCCGAAAGGTAAATCATAATTCAATATTCATTCCAACATTATGTTTTTCAATGTAAGACATGGACACTAACTAAAGAACAAGAGAGAAAGCTTACTACGTATGAAATGACGTCAAAGAAAAACAGAAAACAGAACAAGAAGAAATAATGTGAGAATTGCGAGATTACAAGAACTGTCGGAACAACATCAGTGGTCAAATATATTGAAAAACAGAGATTGAAATCGTTCGGCCACCTAATGAGAATGAACCCTTATTGGCCAGCGGTAAGAGCATACAACATGAAATTGAAACAGCAAGATACAGAGGAAGACCAAGTAGAAGGTGGATTGAAGGTGTTACCAACATTCTGACACGGCACAGTATTACTGGATATCAAGCAACCAGAGGTGCGTTAGACCGAAAACCGATCGTCACTCAATCCTGCGACGCCTCACAGCATAAGCAGAGAAAAGACAATATGTCATGTGATGTATTCTCTCCAGAACGTTGTCTTCCCAATGAACTCCCTGAAACCGTCTGTCTTGGACGATACGGCTTGCATTTTCCAACGAAGTATTCATGTTATCTTTAATGTCGTCAGTCCATCGTCTTCTTGGTCTGCCTTTCCTTCTCATCACATGTGCTCTGTCCTCCATTATGTGTCTTTCTAAACAGTTGTGTCTCTTTATATGACCAAACAGGTGTAGTTTTCTTTTGCTATTGTGTTTAGTAACCAACACTCTGGAATTTTCAATGCGTTTATAATATTTGAGATTCTCTTTTTTTTTCCTTCCATGATATTTATGTATCCTTTTGTAGCATTTCATCTCAAAGGTGTTGATTTTCTTTGCTGTTGATTTACTTAGAGTCCATGTTTCCCAGCTGTATATTGCAACCGGAAAAATAAAAGTGTGTAGCATTAGCAGTTTCGTTTCTATTTTGTTGTTTTTCCATATGTTTTTCAACCGTGTTATTTTACAATATGTCATTGCCTATCTCTTCCTTATCTCTGCCATACAGTCTCCTGCACCGTTGATGTTGGCTCCTAAGTATTTGAATTTATCTACACATTCTATCTCGGAATTGTCACACGTGGAACATCACACGTGTCGTTGGAAAGCAGCTTGGGGGTAGTGACCACAGACCAGTATTTCTAGAAATCCACAATGAATTTACCAAGGACAGCAGCACGCTCACTAGGTGGAACTATAAGAGGGCAGACTGGAAAATGTACCAGCATTTAACCAGTGCTCTAGCTAAGGACATGAACTTGGACAAAGACATCAATAGAGCAGTGAGTGAATTTAATAGATGTATACTACATGCTGCTAGTAAAACCATACCCAGGGAGGCACGCAAAAACTACAAACTCTACTGGAATGATGAACTGGAAAAGCTGCAAAATGAGATGGAAACATCTAGACAACAGGCTGAGAACAGACCTAGCCAAGAACATCACAACAAATATCAGCAAAAAAAGGCTAAATTTCAAAGAGCCAAGTTACAAGCCAGACGGAGCAGAAAGAAAAAACAGAGTCGCTGAACCTAGAAAGAGATACTAGGAAATTATGGAAACTTGTAAAACAACTAAATGATGAAGGTAACGCAAAATGAGGTAAACAGGTTACTAAAACACTTACCTATTAATAAAAATATATTTTAAAAAAAATAAAAAAATATGGGAGTCTTGCAACCACACGGAATGAACATTAATCACCGTTTTGTTTGAGTTACCCACCTTTTCTTTATACCCTCTACTCCCGTATTGCACTGATTCTTGTAATTATTTGTCTTTGTACACTTTCGTTAATAATTATTATTTTTGTGTTTGCCGTTCTTCTATATAATTCCTTTATGTCTTCTTTCGTTTGTGTATGTCAATATGTGATTATTTTGTACTCTGCCATTTTGTTATTGTTAAATCATTTACATATTTAGATTTGGATTTCCTCGTTTTTATTGCAGTTGTCTCTTCGATGGGTGCCCACACATATATAGTTATTTGTATACGCATTTCGTTTTACATGGTTCTATGTATCCACACAATTACTTTGGGCCACACATTTGTATGTATACATATGCAGTTGTTATAGCATTATCTTTATGTGAACGAACGTTTATATTTACATTAATATATGTATATGTTTCTATGTGTATGAATGTTCATGTTATTATTTATGCGAGAAAGTGTTTATGTGCATGAATGTTCATATTTATGTATACATATATATATGTATATTTATGTGAGCGCTTTTTTTATGTTAATGCACGTATCTCCATTCTGTGTCAATGTGTAGGCCTATACCTATTCTGGTGTGAGCCCTTTCCTGTGTGTGGATACATTTACATGCCTGTGCATTTTGTGTGGGTATCCTTCACACATCTGTGTCCATCTTGTTATGTGTTTATTTCTTGACTCTTTACATTTCTATGTATGTTTAGGTTTGGTTTTATATATATGTTTATGTCTATATTTGGTTTCACATTCATTCCATGCGTTTTCAAATGTTGATTCTTCTTCTATCCTTCCTTCCCCAAACCCACTCACCCCACCACAACACAACCTCATCATTACTCATCTATCATTGTCATATGCCATTTTTGTTGGCGTAGGTGACCATGGTTCTCTGTTCACAGTATTGTTATCAGGATCGTTGTTTCCAAGCCTTGCTAGGTTGTTACATGAATATTTTCTCACGTCCCCATCTGTCTCTGTTCCCTTCAGTCGTGCCTGTTGTGACTATGTTCTTAAAACCTGCCTGTCTGATAAAGTGACAAAAGGGGTATTTTTCTTATCTTTTTCTTTTATTATTCTTGCACTCATCTATAGTGTCTCTAATTTCCCACTTTCGGTTTGTTTATAATGAATGCACGCATTTTCACTTTTACTAGATGCGTTGCCATCCCTGCGCTATTATGGAGACGGGGCTTGATGAAATACAGACATCTATTTTGTTTTTTATTTTGTCGTTTTCTGTTGTTTGTCTCTTGAAAAAGGTTCAATTTGAGCCGATACGTTGAGAATTGTCCTGTTTAGTTTTATTGTATGTTTTTTTTTAAATATATTTTTATTAATAGGCTAGGTAAGTGTTTTAGTAACCTGTTTACCTCATTTTGCGTTACTATTTGTTCATTAGGTTACTGCGGCACCATCCACTTTGTCGGACACCCTCTGACCATTTGGTTATTTATAAATGATGAAGGTACAGGGAGAAATACCAGGATCACACTTTATAAAGATAAAAACATTTTAACAGGTAAACATGCAGCTGATTACTTTGCAGATTCCTTTGCAGAAGACAATAACATCAAAGTCAGCCCAGACAAACAACAGGAGGTTCGAGAGAACCAGCAAAACATTGGACAAGGCGAACCTATACCTGAAGTCATGGAGGCACCAATCACAATGAGAGAACCGGAGCATGCAATATCCAAATTGAAAATGAAAAAGTCCCCTGGAGCTGATGGAGTGTTCAATGAAATGATTAGAAACCTGGGAATTGCAGCAAGAGCAAAGCTACTGCAGATCTTTAACACAAGCTGGTCCACGGGTAATGTACCACAGACGTGGAGAGAAGCAATAATGATACCACTCCTCAAATCAGGAAAAGATGGCAACACAGTCTCCAACTACAGGCCCATCAGCCTCACAAGCTGTCTATGCAAAACAATGGAACGCATTATCAATCTTAGGATGCAGTGGTACCTTGAAAGTGAAAACCTTCTGGTATCACAGCAAGCAGGTTTCAGACAGTGCTACTCTACTGAAGATCAGACAACCTATCTCTCCCAAGAGATTGAGGATGCCTTCCAAGATAAGAAACTGGTACTAGCAGCATGGATAAAACTACTTGAAAAAACTACTTAGCGAATTGTCTTACCAGTATAGGGTAACCATGCAGTGGATACGCTCTCACTGTGGAATACCACGAAATGAAAAAGCAGACCAACTGGCTAAGGAAGGTGCTGCCGAAGACCAACCAGATATACCAATCACCTACCATCAGAAAAAACAGATGATCAAGTCAATAAGAAAGCCACAAACACCAACACAAGATGACTATCATATTATGAACAGACCAGAACAAGTTATAATTCTACGTCTCAGAACAGGACACAACCGACTCCGCAGTCACATGTATACAAAGTTCAAGATTGGCAACACGGCCATGTGTACATGTGGACAGGCAGCACAGAGTGCCAAACATATACTTCAAGAGTGTTCTGAGCATGAAACGCTGAGGCAGACATATTGGCCAGAGGAAACAACAATGGAATCAAAACTCTATGGGACACTGTATGAACTACAAAAGACAGTGAGTTTTATTAAGGAGACAGAATTACAGATATAGACATGTTTCAAGTGAACGAAAGAAGAAGAAGAACAAGAGGACAGTGTCATTTGCATATCGTAGATTGTTTATTATTCTCCATTGATCTTGAGCCCCAGCATTTCTTATATCTTTTATAAATGTTAAATATTCAATACGATGAAACACAACCTTGTCTTACTCATTTTTTATTTCATTGTATGGCAAGTAGCTATTCTCTTTGTCTTATTAATGTGGTTTGTTCTAAATATATTTTTTCTGATCAGTCTGATATATCTACCATTAACCTTCCATATTAGATAATAGAAGTGAAAATAAAAATGTAACTCTTTTATGTTGAAGAACGCTCCGCGGACGTGTCCAGTTAGGTTATATCAGAGCAGTGATCAGCAAAAATAATGGTCATATTTTGACTACGACCTCCGAAGCATAAAAGATAGTTCATTACATAACTGCTTGACATTTACACATTGTGCTACACTGAAGTCAATGTTTTCGTTATTTGAAGTTATCGTTCTCCTCATTATAACTGATTTTTAAATCATATCTAATGTATAATATACAAGCCAGTACATAAATGAGGGGTTGTGTGTTCAAACTAACTCTTTGAAAGTCAGAACATGAAATTTAGTACTGGGAAGCAAGCTAAAAGGCGAGTTAAAAATACCACACCCTTTTTAATGATTTTTCTAAATGGAGTTACAAAAAACCGGGGTTAGGCAAAACCGTAACGTAAATTTTTTTTAACTGCTCCACCAAACTGATTTAAAATTACTATATGCGCTAGATCATGAGCGCAGAAAACAATATGTGAAACTTAAGATAGCTGAAACAAAAGTCTTGTTGACCAGCGTGCAACGTGATCAATCCGACCAGCCGTCCCAACAAAGGATGCCCGCCTCTGATATAGACCTAATATGCAAAATAGTGCTTGAAAATAACGGAAGGAAAATTTTCATCGCAGATTAGTCTTGTGATGTTTACTTTATCTTGTCCTCACTGCAACTCTATAAGCCTCTCGGTTCTCTGCAAGCTGCCCAGCTTCTTCCAGTTTCATGTTCAGAAAATCTTCGATGTCATGTGTCCATCGTAGTCTTCGTAGGCCTCTTGTTCTCTTACCTGGAACATTTGCCTCCATAATGAATCTTTCGAAACCATCGAGTCCCTTAATATTGTCCGAAATTTGTTAGTTTGGGTTTGTTTTTTGTGTATAGGGTGGATAGTTTGATGATCCATTCTTCTACTATGATCAGATCTTCGCGGACATTTGCGATGGTCCGTCTTTCTGTCCATGTTATTCTTTGGATCATTCTATAACATTTCATTTCCAATGCCGATATTTTCTTTCCCATTGCACATGTCGTTGCCCACGTCTCACGGCCATATGTTGCCACTGGAAAGATATAGCTCCTTAACAGTTGAACTTGAAGATTAAAATAGAGCAAGGATATCAGATCATGTGTGCAAGATGTGCGATATAGGGCCCTACACCTTTCGAGAGAGAGAGAAAAAAACATGAAGCAAAATATCGGAGGTCGAGAAAGTACCATAAAACTATCTCTGGAACATTCTGTAGCGTGACCCTGGAATATAAGACCTAGTGGCTAATGGAAAATCAAGTCAAAATGAGTTATTTTGACTATTCCTTGATTTCATTGGCTGTCACACAACGTGTAATCAGGGACCAATATCAATCATGGGAAGTCAAATAAGTTATTAAGAAAGCTTGATTCCCCATTATGATAGGTCTTATTTGGTAAACGGTTACAACACAGGACGTCATAATGCCTAATTTCGGTGATGACCCTACTGTAAAAAAGATTGTCCTCTCAAAAATGTTATATTAGTAATAGGATGGACAGAGGCAAGAAGCGTGTAATCTTTTAAGCGCTTGACAGCGACGGAGCTGTGGAGAATGTTTCCTTAAAAAACGCCATTTTTCGTTCATTTTTTAAATGTGTAATTCCTCCATTTTCATGAGTTTGTCGGGGAAACTTTTTTGGAATATCTTTCAAGTTGGGGGGGGGGCAATATGTTAAAATACATATTGGCTAAATGTTAAATTTCTAGTATTAAATGTCATATTATCATTTCTAGGTGGGGGAGGGTAGGTTGAATACTTCCACCCCACCTCGCCTCCCCTATTTATTTACGGGCTTGTTTGGTGCCAAGTATTTGTTAATATTTTACACATTGATAATATATAGATTGCTAATTTACTGTAATACTAATCAATGTCTAGTTCTTGCGAAATAGAATTGTGAGATTTCCTTACAAATTCCCAAAGCAACAGAAGTCGACAATAAATAATTGAAATGTATTGTGCGTACTCGCTCGATAGTTAGTGCTCTGGATTCTAAGTTGGATGGTCTTAGGTTTAATTTCCAGTCCAACAGGACGAAGTTTTAAGATCACTAACGTTTCCTACGTCTAGCCAGTTTTAGGAAATGGATAGTCTATCTCTTCTGAGAAGGTAAAGATTGATTTTTTTTATATATACTTTTTTTAATATATTTTTATTAATAGGCCAGGTAAGTGTTTTAGTAACCTGTTTACCTCATTTTGCGTTACTATTTGTTCATTAGGTTACTGCGGCACCATCCACTTTGTCGGACACCCTCTGACCATTTGGTTATTTATATCAAAGACGGTATGCTATTTTCTAACCACATAATTTCTAGATTTGGCGTTGGGAGCGAAAAGTTTCGGTATAACACATAATTCTTCTGCAATTGATTGACGTGGGATAGCAAAATGATACTGTCGTGTACTTTATTCTCTATTCTGCGACACCGATATTAAGCTGTTGTTGATTTTTAAGCTCAGTTGACACCTTCGACAGTGATACGTGAACGGCGCTACCAATACCAGAACCAGTTCTCCGAGTTAAGATTATGAGATTTTCTCACTAACGTCTAAACCACAGAAATCATTCTACTGTTATTCAGAATTGAAAAAGTGCGATGTTGAAGCACTTATCATTTTGAAGCGAACGTTACTAAAACTTGTGATTTGGCTATCATTTTGTAAAAATCCATTTTACCTGACAAATTAATACACGCCTTCCTACCCACACATATACGTATATCAATAAAACTGCCAGAAAATATTGACTAACGTTTTAGCATATTATTTTACACAGATCATAATCAAGCTGTGTGTGTGCTCATATTCGCTATCCACCTGTTTTCGTCGCAGACAACGATGTTTTGATGCCATCATCAACCATAATAGAAATCTGCTTTACTGCGTTGGACTGTTAGTATGAAAGGATTGTCGCTACTTTATCCAACACCATTGGAAATAAAATAACTTTCTTGTAATCATAACGCAGATTCCATTATTGAAATCCATCATCATCTAGAAAAATAAGCCCGTGGGGGGGGGAGGGAAGAGCCTTGTTGTTGCTGAGAATCTAAAAGAAAAAGTAATTTAATTAATGTTGTGCTATTCTTCTCCTTCATGGGAAACCTAATCTCCAGATCGATGATTTCAGACGAGAGGCCATGTTAAAATAGTGATGTGTATTCGTAGAGGATCGATGTGACTACGAGTAATATTGCAGAAAACGCCGTGGTTACAGCTAGAAATGCACTATCATTGTTTCTTGAAGTTGAGTTGATTTCTATAGAGGCTGTCTTGAGCTGATATGAGCTCTTCGTCCTCTCTCGACTTATCAGAAGTTTAAAACCCATGAAGAGTTAATCAACAATGAACTCTTTATGTATGTTTTCAAGTAAAAGTTGTGGCATGAGGTCCCGAGTTCAAACCCAGTTTGGAACTGACTTTTTGTCTTTGAAGGTTATAATAAATTCTTCTTGTATATGTCGTGGCGATTGATATAACAAACCACCTTTATTTCCACTACATATAAAAAGCCTCTGTTTCACACCTTTAACACGGCCCGATGTAAACAATACAGGTTCCTGCCTTAGGTTGAAAAGGTTGTGCCTTGGCAAAAGGCATTAAGTTCAATACAAACAAACAAGAAGCATTGATCCCATATTATACAAACAAACAAAATGTATTGATCCCATATTATACAAACAAATAAGGGATATCAAGTCCATATTATACAAACAAACAGGAGGTATTGATCCCATATTATACAAACAAATACAACACATTTTACAACAAAACAAGCAGTATGAATAATATATTATATCATTCTCTCTTTTTCCTACCGCGACATTCCATCTCTCTCTCTCTCTCTCTCTCTCTCTCTCTCTCTCTCTCTCTCTCTCTCTCTCTCTGGTCTTCAAAGCTAAACAATGGCTACCATGAAGCCATGCAGTGATACATTATGGACTGTATGGTCGAAAGTGGCCAATATTTATACCACTAAATGGTTGCAAGCTTTTATGTGACTGTGTACCTACATACAAAAATAGCGGAATAAATATTCCACACAACATAGGCCTATAGACCTCAGAATAGGTGGTTGGAAAAAAAAAGGGGGGGGGGGTATTCTTAAAACATTGCATGAAAGTTGAAGTTTTTCCGGGTATGAAATAAAGTTCGAGTAAAACTAACTCTCAATTGTAGATAGGAAACAAGAGTGTAATCGCTCATAGTTTTTGGTGATCCAAATAAACAAACAAAGAAGCTGATATAAATGTTGAGAAAATAATTCATTTGTCTGTGACAGCTAAGGTACCGAGTTCGATCCCCGCTGCAGGCAATTGTGCATCCGGGCCGTTCAAAAAGCAATGACAAACTACGGTACGTATTTATATTGCCTAAAAATTACTACAGCCAAACACTGCTGGATTGATGGCTACGTACTGAATAGGATACGCTACTAATTCAATGACTAAGACAATTCACATGTTTTTGGACATAGCATGAGAAGAAGAAAGATGGAGCACACGGTGGAGACAACAGGCAAATTGAAGAGCAAGATGCGTTAGGGTAAGACTAAGAAAGAAGATGCTTGACAACCTGGTATTTCGGCATGGGAAAACAGCTTTTTCAGAAACGATTGACTGCACACAAAACAGAAGGCTGTGAATAACATGATAGCCAACGCCACACGATATGGGCCAGAAGAAGAAAAGTAGGCCTATAATTAATCATAATAATTGAAACATATCTGTAGACTTTAAATTGTAACTACAGTTGAATTTCTTGAAATATATTTATGTTTAATTAACCTTGCCAGAACTAGGTGATACTGCCCATCCTTCACCAGGTGTCACCAAAACGACCACTTTTTCGCGAGTCGGGACTATTCGCAATTGTATTTGCCTAATTGTTATTTTTTGTAAATTTCTTTTTCGTCTCCCTTTCCCTCCACAGCCCCTCTCTCTCGGTCCTCTATACCATCGTAACATCTGCATAAATAACTATAATACTTGCTTGAAGTATGCATTTCTCCGTGAGCTCTTACTGGCATCTTTCCTGACGACAGTGCTTTCATTGTGCTCCAAGAAGCTACAATCTATGACGATGTGAGATGTAGTTAGCGAAAGCAATCCGAGCCACAGAGAATGAACAAGGAATCTTATGACCACTCGTGCAATCGTGTGCTGTGATATGGTTTCCCAAACGTGCATTCCTTGATTTATCGGCTGTCACGTTTCTCTTTCCGTTATTCAATTCCTGATATCTTTCCCTAGAAATAGTAATGCAGCCCAAGGCAACATGATTCTCCATGAAAAAAATGTGTCCATATTTAAATAACAAAACTCAGTTATCAAGTTGAAGCTCGGCAAGTTATATGCTGCGTGTTTTTGTTTCCAGTTATAAAAGAAATCACATCAACAATTATTAGAAATGACATCAATAACGTGTGTGTTATTAAATGCAAGCCCATATATGTGTGGGGGGGGGAGGGGGATTGATACACTTCCCCTGGGAATTCAGAGCGTGACTTTTATTTCTAGGAACTTAACCAAAAAGGGCGTACCCCCTTTCCCCCACCCCCACAGTTCTCCTTAACGACTTCCTGCAAAAAGGTCATATAAAATAGAAGCATATAAAATATAATTTAAAATATTGAATTGAATTGAAAATGGGCGAATTCTCAATTTTTCTTATGTAACCCCCTCCCATTACATAAGATGTATCTATGGTTGATATAATTGTTACAGATTCGTGTCTGCGATATAAATGTTGAGTAGATGGTCGTGTATGCAAAATAATTGAATAATTGTTGAGTAGATGGTCTTATCTGCGACATAATTATTGAGTAGATGGTCGTGTCTGTGACATAATTATTGAGTAAATGGTCGTATCTGCGATATAATTGTTGAGTAAAGACTTCTAATCTCTGATGTCAAAATGATCAAAAACGCAAGCCGAAATGTGCAAATATCGCAGCCAAAATTTAAAAAGGAACATTTTAAGGAACACGAAAGGAGAACACAACATGAAGGTTTAGGGTGGGGATGGAGGGGACTGGATTCTTTTATAAGCATATTTAATCAAGTAGCAGTGCTAACGGTGCTAATGGTGTGTTTATTTATAACATACAATATATTTTCTGTTTTCCACAGTATATATTTTTTCCAATTACTAAAACAGGAAGTGAATTAAGCTCTTTAACCCACCCCCCTTTTTTCACCCTCATATATACTTCCCTGGCAAAACTTCTCAGTTCCTTTCTTGCTGAGTTTATATTCATTTCTTGGTGCCCACTTACACTCAAATCGTCCACTTCTTGGACATGCGAACAGAATTAATAACATCTGTCTGAGCTATAGAAATACTTGAACAGAATAGTGAGATTGATATATTATGTGTTGTCATTATTCGCGAGTGTCAGCTCAACAGAAAAGTCAGGGAGAAATATGACAGCACTTCAAATATGAGAGTATATATCGATATCGTGAAGCTAATCATACAGCTCATCGAAGCTACTAGCGACTGACAGAAAATCGAAAAAAGAAGAGTACGTGTTATAAAGTATCGACTTGTTGACAACATCGTTCAGAATGATATTGGATTTGTTGATACTTCCGTCATATGCGATTAAGTTCACTCTGTTGATACAATTATCAAAAATGCGTCTTTAGGCTCGAAGTTGACTAATGAGCCCGATGCTCTCGACTATTTTTAGGCAATATGGCAAGAACTTGGTATAGAATTCCGCCAGTAAACAGTGAGTTACTCTTGACTTTAAAAAACTTAGCGAGACTTTTTTTAAAAACTTTTTAAAACATTTTTTGAAAATTTGTTGACTAGTGCTATCAGTGTAACCAGTGCGTTTCTTTTTCTTTCTATATAATAGGTGGGTATACAGTCAGGGCTTTAGATATCATTTCCTTAAGGAGGGAGTTTTACATAAAAAATGTGCTTATGTCATTTGTCCGTTCTCGTGGGTAAATTTCACTTTTTAAACGGGAAATTTAATACCTTTTTGTGAAAAATGGCATTTTCCCGACCAAATCAAATGGTAGGTGAAATATGTTCCTATCACTAAAAGTCATGTTCAGATTTGCTAAGGGGGTGGAGGTTGAACTCCTACCCCTTTATATCTACAGGCCTGTATGCAGCGTTTACTAAAACTGACCTAACATTTAGTGTTTTCCACCTCTCCTTACAACACACAAGCTTCATTACTCACATTGAAAAATGTATAATAATGTCTATTTTTGAGTCATTCCTGAATAAACTTCAGTATTTCGATATAAATCATTGGGTTTTTTTTCATAATTCAATTGTGTGGACACAAAGTTCTGAATTGCATGATCTAATCCAAAGAGATAATCCAGGTTTAGCAGAACTAGCTCCGCATTAAAAATAATTTCTACTTTAGCATCCAGTGAAGTTCAGCATCCCTGCTGAAGCACGAGCTCTATGGGAAAACTAAAAAAAATTGGTTTTATATATAATGGGTGACAATATTTTGTTATAGACTGTATTGCTAGTGGTCATATGTAAATCGCGACATTTGATATGCTACTCGTATCCCTGTATTCTCAATGGCCGTGTCTATTAAACATTATCAACAAGACGGTTTAAAAATAGAACACATTACAATAACTGTTGTGTATTATACGTTTTACCTCCTGTTCTTTTCAGGACAAGTAGTTTCTTTGTTTATTAAAAATTGAAGTAAAAATAAATTTCCAGAGGTGGACAGAAGGTAGAGAGAGATACGAAGTATCACCAGGAAAAAAAAAACCCCACGGAGTATGAATTACACCTTCTTTTACAATTTACATAATTCTCATGACTTCCAAAATGTGCTCTCATTTAGCGGTTTGACAGCCGACTGTGCTTTATTTTACTCATCGTGTGCTATGTTGTGTTCTCGATAAAAGACGTTTGGCCTAAACGTCGATTAATTTGTATTTTCGTAATTAGCAACATTTTATTACCCTATTGTTTTAGTTTCGCCTGTCGGATTACAGTTGTAACTTATGATCGGTTCTCTTGACTACATTCTGATAACCGTCAAAAATTTGAGAATAAATACAGCAGAAACAAATATTAATGTATCAAATAACACAAATGGCTGTTCTCTCAAAAGGGTCCGGTTTCAGTCAACATGACAGAGAATGCATAAGTAACGTGAACTCACCTTCAAGTGTCGAGGGGTTATGTCGCGAGTAACAATGGTTTCCTTCTTCTCAATTTCTGCGTCAGAAAGCGGGTAAATCACCTCCCCTATTATTTCATCACGAGAGAACCGGTCAAAGCTGAGAACAACGAAGTGGAGAGTTGTGGTTGGGATCTGGTTGCTAGTGATGCCATAGAACGTGAAAGTTTCGTCATAGGTTGGCGATAGTGTTTTACGAAGTACTCTCGTTTTGCACTTGTGTTTCTTCTCGGGAAGTAACTGTAGTTTCACATAAGGGTCACATCCCCCAAGACTGGGATCTCTCGGCGGCAGCTTGTCTGCTTGTGTAATTGTTACCATCAGAGCACACTTCTGCTCGTCGTGGGCTACAGAGAAGGTCAAGTTTCCGAGATATGTCGGTCGTTCTGGGGATACGACACTCCTTTCTCTCAAAGCATCCTCCTTCTCAGGGGTTGCCCCATCTTTCTCCTGTTCAACGTGCATTTCTGCTTTGACGCAGTGACCCTGCTCTGAAGAATGACCAGACGAGAATCCCATCATTGGTATTCTATCGAGATTAGACTCTCCACCTGGTGGAGTGATAGGACTTGTACCTTTAGACTTCATTACCTTAGTTGTGTTACGGACTGTCATGTTCTTTTTAAAACTTCCAGAATTGCTCTCCTGTAGACCTTTCTTGATAGCAGATGAAAGCCGATTTTGAGCATTTTGCATGACTCGACGCCTGTAGCATTTGTAAGCTACCGCAGTCATCCCTGCCAGGAATACGAAACAACCCAAAACAATGCCCGAGATGGCCACTGCTGAAACTGCAATTAGAAAGTGATGTAACATAAGATCGCCATACATTAAATATGCAAAAGTACAGTTTCATGTAGGAATTATGAAATGTGTGGATGATATGTAAATATGTTAGTAGTAATATTGGTAGCGTCTAGTACACTGTACTAACTTTAAAATGTACATGTTCTTCTCAAATTTAAAAAAAATGGTCATTCTCACTTTCCAGTTGACTTGGAATTTAAAACATACATATATTTAGGATTGGCTCACCATCTTTGGTTTCTGTGATTGTCTCCATCCATCTAGACCAAGAACTAGATTGGGGGAGACAATTAAAGAATCTGACAATGTGACCCTGGCCAATGCGACACAAATGACCAAAGTCACTCTAACCCCACCCCCAAAACTACGCTTAACTGCACAATTGGCAATGACAATAGATAGATGGATAGATAGATTGACCATCTCTCTCGCCTGAATTTACCAATATTACATAGTTGACAATTCGGCTAGATTTAACTATCCACCATAACTGATCTAATTGTTTCATAACTCACTACAGGATTAGCAAGCAATCCCCTAGCATACCGACATCATAAAACATTTTCATTTATTTGTTTTATCCCCCATAAATTACGATCGATGAAGTTATTGTTTCCTAAGTGCAATGTATTATTTATGAAGAGCTTTCTTTCAAGAACAGAAAACATCAGCTCTCAGAGACGTGCAAAGCTTCGAGAAGAAAAGCCGCTTACTTAGAAATGGTTAGTGTGTTATATATGCGGCATATTCCACTATTTTATATGCGACATTCAATCACATGAAAGACTGCAACTATGTTGTGGTATTAACGTTTACCACTTTGAATCACACAGTCTTTGTGGTTGCATAACTTCACACTACCAAAACATCTTTATAAAAAAAATATTTCGATTTCCAGATTACTGAAGAAAATGTGATTAAATTTGACATCTCAGTTTTGGAATTTTTATATGGTAAAATTTGGTAAAAGTTCTTTGCTTATATTAAGTAGTACATGACAGATTTATATGTAAACAGAAAGCAAAAGAGAAAGACGAAAACACACGTGTTGTGGCTTGATCGCAGAAATCAGCGGTTCTTAAACTGAAGTTTGCGAAGACTTGAAGAAATATTATGAGACATTACAATAAAAAGATAAATGGGCAGATATTTTGTGGCAGAAATAAATAGTTAAAGGGGATCCTCAGAAGCAGACATTGTATGAACCGCTGGAATGGAACGTTTATTCATGAGATACTGATAACTAATTACTTTTTTGATCCTAATTATCGTCTACAAGACGATAAATTCCATATGTATGTGTATGTATTATATTATATGTAGTGCAGTCAAGCACTGTAAAAACATTTCACATGGGGACAATAAGAGCACAATGACACATGAATGAACAAATGATTAATTTCTGCGGACGCCTAACTCAGGATTAGAGTGTGTTTTGCTTAAAAGGTGCTGCATTGTATGAGATGTAAAATAGAATTTACTACACATGATCCATCAGCTTTTGGGGTACTAGTATTAATTTTTATGCGGAAATTTGGTGCTACTTAATTATTTGAATGTTAAAAATAGTCTGCTATCTTGTCTTGTTTTGTCTTATCCATGTGTGCTGCTAGACATCATGGGGAGCCGAAGTCTTCTTTCTTTTGCTGTGTTCGCCGCTGTCATAGTGTAACCTTGGTATTCTAGTATTTCTCTGATGCCATCTATCCATCTTCGTCTGGGTCTTCCCCAGTTTCTCTATTCAGATGATCTTCTATTGAAGTCTATCGATGGAATGCGATCTGGTTCCATTCTGATCAGGAGGGCGAATCATTTGATTTTTTGAGTGTCTATGCTAAAATATTCTACTAAAGAGCGTAAAGTTAGGATCAGTTTGATGAGCATATTCTTCTCTCTTATTGTTCTTGTGTCAGTCATGTTATTGGTGATGTCTTTAAACTCACGAAATTACATGTTCTTCAGCTTGTCAAGCATTGAAGTTTGTACTTCTGACTCAAGACTTGTGTTTCTCTTAGAATCCTTTCTAGCAATGTAAGAAATTTATTTCAACTCCAAGAGATATTCCTGACTAAACATAGAGGTTAAATGCGTTATCACGAGTTGTGTGATCTTCATCTTAAGAGATACTTTTCAGTGGTATAAGTGCTAAGATAACAATTCAATAAAGTAACCTAATAACGAAACAGATAAATTTCGTCAACAATTAGGGGTGAGGTGGGTGGGAAAATGTTCACAGTTGTCGGCAAGGGAAAAAGGGGATGGGGTTGACAAAAGTTGTAAAAATTTATATCCCAATTAAATTGTTTGAATGTAAAACATTTTTTTTAATCAGAAAAAATAAGCAGTTTATTCGTACGTTTTATGCCAATTTTTTCGGAGGATTAGGGGGGGGGGGTGTAAATTTTTGTTGACATTATTAAGCGGGGTGTGGGTCCTTAAATTTTTGACAGTTTGTTGACAATACAAATTGTTGACGTAATTTATGGACAGTCTCATAATTAATATTTAATGAAATACTCTTAGTTTTGTAGTTTAGTTATTTTTATATATTCGAGCTTCGTTGGTGACTAGATCACAAAAGCAACAGTTGAATTAAACTGCTTGATTAGTTCCAAGCCAGCGCTGACTCTTAAACACTTGAATGTGATGTAAAACACTGGCAGAGCCTATCGTCTTTAGTTCATATGTCACGACCAGACATTGGGGAACTGTCAAGAAATGTTCTTTCGTCGGACTACCAGCTGCTGTTACAGGGATGTTGTGTTCATGGATGTTGCTTCCATAGGATATGCACCAATGTCTCCGCACAGCAACATTAGCAGATGGTATTTGATCAATGAATCACCGGACAAGTTGCGAGCATGAGTTTGTCCGATTTCAGTATTCACCGCGAGAAGATGGTTTATGGTCTTGGTTAGTCCCCTAACCTTGTGTAAGGAACCAGTATTCAGGTAGAGTTCTTAAAAATTACAAGAAAGTATTGTGCCACTTTCGACCACGCATTGCCCACTTTTGACAACACAGTATATGCAATAGAAGCACGTAGAAACACAGGTTGTCCAGTGGTTAGCCAGAGTATTCACAATAACATGGTTAGAAAGAAAAGTACAAGACGACTGGTACAAATCAGTAATTGTACCACTATGGAAAAAAGGTAGTAAGAGAGTGTGTGAATCATATAGAGGCATCTCCTTATTAAGTCATACAGGTAAAATTTACGCAAAATAATACGACAATCAATACAAGGCAACTGCGTGAAACGTAACAACAATCGTACTTATGTAAAACACAGATTTATATAATCGCTTCAATCAGACACGACAGACTATAACTAAAACTAGTGGGACATGATGTGCACACACACACAAAAACATACAAATTACAATACACAAATCATATTCAACGTTTCAACCAAAAGGTCTTTATCAAGATACACAAAAAACATCAAAAGACGACGAAAGGAAAAATTATCACAACAAACAAACGTATCCATCGGAATTATGGAAATGAGATGCCGGAAGGCCAGGAAGTTCATAAAGAACGCAAATATATGTGGAAACGAAACGAACAAAAAGATGAGTAAATGACGGAACAAAAAGAATAAAGACAAAGATCACACCAACCCAGTACTAGACATAAATTGGTCGGAATTGAGTCCAAAAGGCTTGAGTGTACCCAATTCAAAAATGAGACGATTTTCTATAGCTGAATTTTCTAGAGGAAAATGTTCAAAATCACAAAAATGCATTGCTATTAACATGTCAGAAGTACAACATTTACGTGCAAAAAACAGAAGTTATGAAAGTTAGCAAGTCTGCAACACCAATGGGTATAACAATAGATAACACTAATAACGCCAAAGAATTTAAATATCTAGGCAGCATTTTTTTCCGAAAATGGAAGACTAGACAGAGAAATAGAAACAAGGTGCCAGAAAGCACACACAGTGACCTTCCAACTTTCACCATTACTTCTTCACCCAAAGATCAAGATGGAAATTTAAAAAAAACAGATAACATCTATTATTTTTATACCAACACTCTGCTACCAATGTCAAACATGGTCTTTAACAGCCTCGCAGCAGAGGAAAATCGTTACATGTGAAATGAAGTGTCTGAGAAAAGCTGCAATCGTTACTAAACTAGATAAAATAAGAAATGAAGAAATTAGGAAAAGAGTTGGTATAATATCATGTATTGAACATATTGCAATACAGAAAGTAAAATGGTTCGATCATCTTAGGAGAATGAACCCAAATCAAATACCAATAAGAGCATGTAACAAAAGAATATCCAGGCGTAAAGCGAAAGATAAGCCAAGAAAACGGAAGGTAGAAAACATCAAGATAGCCTTGAACAAACATGGATTAAATGCAACTAAGGGCGACACATCTGGCCTTGGAACGACAGCTTAGGCTCCGACCCGTACGCTTAACGGTAAATGTGAATAGGATCAACCATCATTCACCTGGGGACAGACAATAGTATATATGTCTGCATGGCTTCACGTGATCTTCATCCTCTGCAGATTTCAAACAATTCTCATCTCACAATTCTTTACGCTGGTCTTCTTAGTGCATGTCATATATTGCATCCTCCTATTCAGTCAAACATGACAATTCTCGCGCCATTAACCAATCGTTATCCAATTAGACACAAAGCAGGAGTTCTCAAACTGCCATTCTAGATCACCACTGTGATCTTTTAATGAATATGTGTGCTCTCATCGCATGAGTAGAAATTGCTGGCAAGCACAAACGCTCTTGAACAGGGTTGCCATAAAAGCCATTTTATTACCATATTGATAATTAATCAATATGATAATTTTTAAGGGCTACTGGCAATGAATTGAACAAAATTTAGAGATGGAGATAATCGAAACACAGGCCGGTTTCAGATCGGGGAGAAAAACAAAAGATCACATTCTTAACACGAGACTTATTATTAACATGAATACATCGTTGGAAAATGCAAGCCACATCGCCCAAGAGAGAGAAGTGTTCAGAAAGTTCATTGGAAAGATAACCTTCTGGAGTGAATACATCACATGAAAACTGGCAGTGACATTTATTTTGACCATTATATGGTGTGTTTTTTTATATTTTGTGAACTTTTTAGAAACCATATCTATTTTACCATATTGCCTTGTTAAAGTAGATTGCAAATTGTGTGGCAGGTTTTGTGGTTGTGTTTGTGAATATATATGAACTAATTTATAAACACCGTCTATTCTACTCATGTATAATGAAGATTACGTGTTTCTAGCAGGTATTCGATAGTATTTTTCTCAACATTTCTAAGTGAAAGCTTTACTACGATATGAGACTGAATGAAGTAAACAATGGGAAAATAAATTATCATGTTAACAAACAAGCAATACATAATAGTAGGGACAATAAGTTGACTGTAAATTTAGTTACTACATCGTGAAAAGTAAAATGCATAATTTTACTATGCACAGAACTATAAGTACGGCTGTTCTGTCTGTAGAAAGCTCTGACAATTAAAATAACACTAGAAGAACTAAAAGTACGAGTATGTTAGCAATAGCAAATATGTGGCATTACAAAATGAATGTTATAATTGAAGAGAAATAATACAGGTTTTTAGAAAGCTCATTTTAAATAAAAAATACAGCACGTTTTAAGTCGGTTATACACAATTTTGAAATATGGCCATTTTTTAAAACAAAAGATTTGGCCATAAACAGTTACAACTACATGGAAACAATGCTATTTGAAGTCCTTTCTTCAACTCTCACTTTGTTGTATGAGCCTAAACAAATAGTATATAATAGGGCCTATATATCATCCATTATAATAATTTAGCTACTTGAAAGTTATTATTTTGTGAAGTTCTTATGCTGGTTATGCGTAACCCATTAACCTAGATTTGTAGAGGATTGCGGGTTCAAATTCTACTCGTGACGTCGCGTTTGCATTTTGATATATATATATATTTTTTTTCCTTTTCACCTTGGATTATTGCTTGAAGCAGCGTAATTATGTCCTGTGAGTGGTACCTTCGGTAGTGTGCTTGCAGCTTCGTAGAGAGAAAAGAAGTATGTCTACATATGCGGAAACATGAGTACAATGTCAATTCTCTACGCCACTGTGTCCACTGCAATCTAATTATTTAACATCTACGGAGAGATACTATCGTGTTTGTGACGGCAAAATACCAGGTTCACTCTCCGTCGCTGGAAGTTGTGTATCCGAATCGCAAACTATATGGCGTAAATAATGCCAAAATAATGCCAAAATTACCAGTGGAAAAAAAAGCAAAAAAACCAATCGTTTATTTCTACATTTATTTATAAAACTACTGGTACACGATTTCATTAATGAGAGGAAGTAGATCGAAACACACGCGCGCACATGCGCACAAAGTTCCTTATTGTGTGCGTATTTAGAACACAATGAAACAACAGGCAAAGCTGGGGGAGGGGAGACGGAGCAACACAGAGAGGAGATACTGGATAATTGGACATTGCGGCATGATAGAAAGTCAGCTGTGTAGCGGATACAGAGCACCGAGTAGAATGTTGTGAAGCTGATACACAACAGTGAGTAGAATGTTGTGAAGGTGATACACAACAGTGAGTAGAATGTTGTGAAGGTGATACACAACAGTGAGTAGAATGTTGTGAAGGTGATACACAACAGTGAGTAGAATGTTGTGAAGGTGATACACAACAGTGAGTAGAATGTTGTGAAGGTGATACACAACAGTGAGTAGAATGTTGTGAAGGTGATACACAACAGTGAGTAGAATGTTGTGAAGGTGATAAACAACAGTGAGTAGAATGTTGTGAAGGTGATACACAACAGTGAGTAAAATGTTGTGAAGGTGATACACAACAGTGAGTAGAATGTTGTGAAGGTGATACACAACAGTGAGTAGAATGTTGTGAAGGTGATACACAACAGTGAGTAGAATGTTGTGAAGCTGATACACAACAGTGAGTAGAATGTTGTGAAGGTGATACACAACAGTGAGTAGAATGTTGTGAAGGTGATACACAACAGTGAGTAGAATGTTGTGAAGGTGATACACAACAGTGAGTAGAATGTTGTGAAGCTGATACACAACAGTGAGTAGAATGTTGTGAAGGTGATACACAACAGTGAGTAGAATGTTGTGAAGGTGATACACAACAGTGAGTAGAATGTTGTGAAGGTGATACACAACAGTGAGTAGAATGTTGTGAAGGTGATACACAACAGTGAGTAGAATGTTGTGAAGGTGATACACAACAGTGAGTAGAATGTTGTGAAGGTGATACACAACAGTGAGTAGAATGTTGTGAAGGTGATACACAACAGTGAGTAGAATGTTGTAAAGCTGATACACAACAGTGAGTAGAATGTTGTACAGATCAGTAATCTATCTTATCTTGTATAACATCTTGGATGCTGTTGGTTAGAGTGTATGTCTCGTGTACACTTACATAACAAGAAACAGTGTGGCAGATACGTTTTCGATTAGATGGGGATTCACAAAACAAAAATAGTAAAATTCTTGTTGTCGTGAGTATTTCTAGCGTTTGAATCTAATTTTTGTGACCATTTTGGGAAAATACATTAAAGGTGTGTGGACTTATATCGGATATGTACTTATAGTGAATGAAAACATGTTGCCTCTACAAGCATTACAACGGACACCAGATGGCATAAGAAAAAGAAGAGGAAGATCAAGAGAAACTCTTCGCAGAACAACCACCAAAGAAGGCATGAGTCTCATATACATGCAAAAATTACACACGTAACATTACATCATAGAACTTGAGAATTCTGGTTTCTACCGTCTGCACCATTTCCGACGCTGAAGAAACCTAGATAGATTTGATGTGTGAGTGTATGTGGGAGGGGGTACCCATTTTTAAGCTTACTACCCAGTACTAAATATCATAAAGAATGGTAGGTTTCACACCAAACCCTTCCTTATCTAAGACCTTGACAAGCAACATGATACGAAAATGAAGTTCATGGCTTCTGGTGTAGATAAATGTCAAAGATCATCGATTCTCAATCACTCAATAGGACCGCACGCTACATATTATTATATAGACCTAGTGTAATCTTGACAGCATTCCGTGGAAGGAGAAATCCGTCGTGGAAACATCTAGTGCGATACTATCATTCCGCGATCAAGCTGTTATTTAAGAAGTGGCACGGAGTAATATCGACCGCAATCAGGTTTTGGGGAGTAAAAACTCTTGGTTGCTATGGAGATGTCCCTAAGTGATGAGATAAATACTGGCCAGTGGACCGGTTTGGCAAAGGGAGAGAAATAAGCCATCGATTTTTGATGCCGAAACCATTGACAAAACAGGTCAACGATCTGTTATTTCAACTGACAAACTTCCTTTCGCTTCTGTGTGCGTCCTTGAACCGCACCTATAAAATGTAATTACAACAGTCGTCTGGCAGCAGTATTATTATTTATTAATTTCCTCGTCGTGAAGCTGTCAAGATTCGTTGAACGTCGATTTTATGTAGTGTAGTCAGACAAGACATAAGCTTTGGCTGAGCTTGTTAAGTATTCTATTTACACTTCAAATTTCTATGAATGATGCAATCCAGATGCCAATGTAGCAGGATTTCAGAACCGCGACTTCCTCTATTTTAATGATTGAAAGATCTGATACAACCTAACATCGTTCACCATGAGGGGCTGTCCATAAATTAGTCAACAATTTTTGCACATTGATTATGCCACTCTCTCATCAACAACGTGTCACGATTACAGATACCTACCTTTTTCATTAATTGTTCCCTAACTCCGCAAAAAATGAACATTTAAAAAATTTAAAGTTCAAAAACAATAAATGCTTTTGTTTCATATATTTAGAAAATAAAAAACATACAATTTAATTGGTGTATAAGGAAAAAACTGTTGGCGTCAAGTGTTGTCAAATTTCCTCCACCGTTGCCAATATGTCAAGAAATAAAAGACACCCCCCTCTTTCCTGCTTAATTATTTCAGCTAATGTTTAATCCCCCCCCCCCCCAACGCCCTTAAAAATGTAGCTGAAAAAGTACGACAACAAATACATGTTTTGTTTTACATTTTATTTTTTTTAAATGTTACATTTAAACAATTTAATTGGTGTACAAGAAACACTATTGATAATTTCAACTTTTGCACTCCACCTCTCCCCATTGTAAAGAAACTGTCACAAACTGACATTTCATCTTGGCGATAATTATGATGACAAGTATTTCATCTTTACAAAATAATTGGTACCCTTTTTATGCTCTCACCAAAAAAAAAGCCGGTCATATTAAAATAGATGGAGAGCTCTTGAAAGAAGACAAACAACCCACATACCTCGGAGTTACTTTTGATGATAAACTGACATGGAAGCAGCACATAAACAAAGCAACAACAAAAGCCAGGAGGAAGTTAGCTATCCTGAGAAAACTAAGTGGAACCACATGGGGAGCAAGTGGGAATATACTCAGTAAAGTTTACCAGCAAGGCATAAGACCACACCTGGAATATGGTTCAGCTGCGTGGTGTCCTGCATCAAACACCACATTACAAGATCTAGATAAAGTGCAAAACCAGGCACTTAGAATAATGCTGGGAGCAATGAAATCAACACCCATAGCAGAGATGCAGAAAATGGGAAGAATGCAAACACTTGGTGAACGCAGAGACACAAAAGTACTAATTCAGGCAGAAAAGTTTCAGTGTATGCCAAGTCATCCAATGAAGGAAAGATTCCAAAATCTAGCAATGGGACGATTGAAAAGAAGCAGCTTTATCCATCAAGCTAAACGACTCCGCAGACAACTTACAGACCTACATGAAGTTGACAGCCCCTTAAGGCCTGTACCAGAACAAACCCCGTGGAGTGAAAGACATGGAATGCCAATATACATTCAGACCCATGTGAAAGGAATACTAAACGAGGACGAACAGAACAGTGTGCAGCGAAGGACAGTCACCCTCAGTTTCCTGGATGAGTCATATCCACAAGATATATGGGTCAGAGTATACACAGATGGGTCAGCACAGAATGCTGTGAGGAATGGAGGTGCAGGTGTATAAATAGAATATCCACACAAGCCTAGAGATACCATCAGAACACCGACAGGAAAATTCTGCAATAATTATGATGCAGAAATCCAGGTAATTAGTGTGGCAGCTAAAAAACTGCTGAACTCCAACTCTGACCTACAGCCTGTGGTATTCCTGACAGATGCAAGGTCAGTGCTTCAAGCTCTCCAGTCTTAAAAACTAACAGACTTGAAAAAAACTACTTAGCGAATTGTCTTACCAGTATAGGGTAACCATGCAGTGGATACCCTCTCACTGTGGAATACCAGGAAATGAAAAAGCAGACCAACTGGCTAAGGAAGGTGCTGCCGAAGACCAACCAGATATACCAATCACCTACCATCAGAAAAAACAGTTGATCAAGTCAATAAGAAAGCCACAAACACCAACACAAGATGACTATCATATTATGAACAGACCAGAACAAGTTATAATTCTACGTCTCAGAACAGGACACAACCGACTCCGCAGTCACATGTATACAAAGTTCAAGATTGGCAGCACAGCCATGTGTACATGTGGACAGACAGCACAGAGTGCCAAACATATACTTCAAGAGTGTTCTGAGCATGAAACGCTGAGGCAGACATATTGGCCAGAGGAAAGAACACTGGAATCAAAACTCTATGGGACACTGTATGAACAACAAAAGACAGTGAGTTTTATTAAGGAGACAGATTTACAGATATAGACATGTTTCAAGTGAACGAAAGAAGAAGAAGAAGAAATGTACATTAGTCCAGATAAAGGAATACGTTGTTTCATGGCTTACTGCTTGACTGGGATATCTGCACTTTTTGGCCGTACACATCGGTCTCCAGCGTGGCCTCGAATCACTTTTACCCTCTATGACAATCGTTCTCAACCTGACCTTTGCGTAATGATATATAGTGCTCGCGCCAGGTTAGAGAAAAAAGTACTCGCAAACACCCCTATACAACTTTAAAAATAACAATCGTGAATTTCCTTTACAATTCAAACTTTGTTGTACAAGCATAAACAAATACTGTTACTATTTAAGCTATTGGAGAAGAGTATGGGCGCTGGGGGTGTTTATAAGAGACGCACCTAAAGGACACAATAAAAGGTAGTACTGCTAGTAGAACATAATGAAAATAATACTAACATGGGAGATAGGTAATGTAGTTCTACTGGAAAACAACGGACACACTATCACTGTCGGAAGCCTACATTTCACTCGGACACGCTTGTTGTGGTGTATTCATTTCTACTTGTGGTATTTTTATGTTTGTATGTGCGTATCTTGAAAACGGCCTTTTGGCCCAAAACGTCGATTATGCCATGTGTATTGTCATTTGTATGATTATATTCTGTTTTTTGTTGTGTATACCATATTAATTCATGTAGGCATCCTAAAGGACACACAGAGATTCTTTATTCGGGGTTGAGTCCTTCCGCCAAGATTGATCCAAAATAATCAACGGAGGAATACTGATAGTTGTAAAAACATCAATACCTGCAGTTGAGTAAACAGATCAGGAGAAGGAAAACTCGAACATATAATAATGAAATTCCTGATGCGTGGCGAAGAAACATCAATCACAAACTGTTATAGCGCTCCTGTCACAAAAATAGAACTATGTCAACTAAAGATAGAGGAATCGACATCTAATAGTGGGTGACTTTAATGGCCACTCACCAAGCTGGGGCTATGAGGATATGGATCAAAAAGGTGCAAGAATAGAAGACTGGATGATGGAAAATAAACTAATTCCAACAAACCAACCAACATTCTACTCCAGAGTCTGGGGAAAAAAACTAGCTCACCAGATCTTGTCATGGCAACAGATGACAAAGACACATTACAAGAACAGTCGAAAGTCAACTGGGATGAAGTGACCAAGTACCAGTCATCCTGCAAATCTCTATGGCAGGAAGAATGGGACAACGTAGAATTTCCCCAAGCTGGAACTTCAAAAAAGCAAACTGGATCCTCTTCAGTGAACAAACAGACCAGCTTTGCCAGAATATCACCCTCACTAACAACATAAACCACAACATCTCACAAATAAACAAAGTGATACTACAATCCGCACAGAAGGCAATCACAAGGTGCAGACGAAGAGAATACAAGCCTTATGGAGTGAGATCCTAGAAAACATTGCATAAGGAGCAGAATGATGCAAGGCATACAATGGAGCAAAACCCTACAGTATAAAACACAGAGAACACAATGAAATCAAATACACATTCAATGAGCAAAAAAGAACAGAGTTTCACAAGAGCTGGCACGAAAATACCAGCAGACTAAACATGACAAAAGACACAAACAAACTATGGAACCTTACAAGAACTCTAAATGAAGAAACAAAGAATTCACACTACAAGACTATCATCAAAGAATCAGGGATATTACACACATAAAAAATGGCAGCAAATATTTTAGCTGACTTCTATAAAGAAGAAAGCACAGCAACACTCTCTCACACACGTATCAAAGAAGTCAAAAAATAAATTAAAAGAAAATTAAATCAAAATCCAGAGTCAAGCATGAAGACGCCCCCGAAGAACTAAATGTTGCCATAGAAAAACTAAAAACCAAAAAGGCCCCATATCGGGACGTTCAACAATGAGCGAGGCAACATATACAATGATTAAAGCAAAAATGAACTAAAAAACTGACCATAAAGCCTTGTTAATTGCATCATACACACTCCCTTCCTTTTCCTCACAGACATGGATAGTAACACTATTTTTTTTAGGTTTGTACAACACAGATGGAATTATAAAGTGAACTGATCATCATTATTGCTCGCGTGCACTTAACTAGCATGGCGCGAGCACCACATGTCATTACGAAAACGCTATGGTGTTCGCGAGCACCGGGCTGAGAACGCCTGTTTTAAAACTGTTTTTAGTTTGGAAGTATCGCAGCTTGATGCAGTTTCTGTTTATAGTTTGTGAAAACTGAAAATATAAAATTTCTTTTTTTTAATACTACTATACAGCGGACACATACCCGATGACTTAATGAGATACATATTTATAGCCTTAACTAAGAAACCAGGGACCACCGAACGTGAAAAACACCGTACAATCAGCGTCATGAATCAAACAACAAAAATACTTCTTAGAAACATCATGAAGAGAGTGAGAAACAAAATAAAAACAGAAATAAGTCGAAAACAATTTGGATTCGTAGGAGGCAAATGCACCAGCAATGCTAAACATATTTTGAGAACACTAATAGAGAGGTCTATAGAGGTAAAAACAGCTCTGTACCTATGTTTTATAGACTATACCAAAGCATTTGATAAAGTTAAGAATAATGATGTACATGCTAGAGAACTTGATCATCAACAGTAAGGATTTAAGAATCATCAAGAACATGTACTGGCAACAAACCGCAGTAATAAGAGTAGGAAATGAATTTGGTCCTTTTCAACAAGTAAAACAAGGAGTTAGACAGTGATATTTACTGTCATCAGACCTGTTCTCTTTATACAGCGAAAACATAATGCGTGCAATATTTGATATCTCAGGAATATCAGTGGGAGGTGATAACATAAATAATTTGAGATATGCGGGTGACACTGTTCTGATGGCTAAAAGTGAGGAAGACCTTCAAGATTTAATTAATTTAGTAGTTACAGAAAGTAAAGAGAAAGGCCTCTTCCAGAAATATAAATAAAATAGAAGTGATGGCTATTTTTTTTTAAACACAAATATCACACCTTGCAAGATCAAAGTGAATGATATAGTATTAAAACAAGTCCACCAATTCAAATATTTAGGTACAACGATTACAGCAGATGGAAGAAGTTCAACAGAAATAAGAAGTAGAGTAGGGCAAAGAAAAACAACATTCGGAAAAATGAAAAACATATTGTGTAATATGACCTTGTCGTTAGAGGTGAGAAATATAGTTCTTCGGTGCTATATAACTCGGACAATAAACAAACGGGAAAGTGAAACATTATAGGCAATAGAGATGTGGTTCTACAGAAGAATGCTGAGAATACCATGGACTGCCAGAAAAACTAATGTGGAGGTGTTGAAAGAGTCAAATGTGAAATGGACCTTAATCAATAATATAAAAAAAGACAATCTTCATTTTTGGCCACTTCATGAGACAGTGAGGTTTGGAATACATAATCACAACAGGTAAGATTGAAGGCAACAGAGACAGAGGGCGATGGCGTGATAAAATATTAGACAGTTTGGCAATCTGGCTAACAATCAGGGAAACAAAAACTATCGTGATACATAATGCTGGAGATAGAGAACTGTGGAGAGCCATACTCGCCTTCGCCAACCGGCATGGCACATGATGATGATGATGATGACTATACACGAACCATGATGTAATAAATTCTTTGACTTGGGTGTATCAAATGAAAATAGCAAATGTTTTTAGGTGAATATATTCATAAAGATTAACATATAAATTGTTTAATTTTTAGACTCACCATTGCGTTCGATACAATTCCTCCATCGCCTATAACGTGTTTACATTCTTATTAAAGAAAATATCTTGGGGGTACTATGTCTAACCACTCATACACCACATATGATGCGCCTCTTTTTATTCTTCTTAAGTAGCGATATTTAAATATTAGCTGGGAACTGTCATTCATGTAATCCCTCAGGTTTTGCCGTCTCAATAGGCCATGCTTTCGACTCTCTTCTAGGTAGAGTTGACATGCATGATTCAAAAGTTTTGCGGTCTCATAGTTCAGTCCACAGCTGCACAAGTCTGACTCGCCAAATTTGAGCTTTCTGAGCACGTGACTTCTCAGTTTCTTATGGCCGTTTTGCAGCCCGAAGATAATGGTTTGTTCTTTACGTGGTATTTAGTGGTGGGGGTCATCTGTTTCTACCATTGAGTGTAAATTATGTTTTTATAATAGTATTACATTCATAGTCAGACCCGTAGATAAGGGAGTTGAGTTGGGGTGTTTAAATCTCTCCCCCAAACTAGAAAATCGGAACATGACTTTTAACATCATGAACTGGCAAAAAGGTGAGTAAAAAAGCCCCTAAAAAACACTCCCTTAGAGATTTTTTGGCACAGAGGTCATCAAAGTTTACATAAATAATGATGATCTGACACCCAAAAACAGGTGAATGACTTTTATTTCCATAGTATGCAAGATCACGTACTATTTGTTCTAGTGATCCCTCTCCCCTTGTCAGGAAAGGAACCTTCTCATTTTCAAGTATGCCACAGTGACCAGGAATCCACTGCAGCCCTGTTTCTATTGTGCTACTGTTGAGGTGTAATAAGCAGGCCATACGTTCATTCATGTTCGTGTTCTTTGGATCTTTCACTACCTGCAACACTAACTTTGAATCTTTCACTGCCTGCAACACTAACTTTGAATCTTTCACTGCCTGCAACACTAACTTTGGATCTTTCACTGCGTACAACACTAACTTTGTATCCATTAGACAGACTACATGTCTATTATGGTTCTACAAGCAATTTATGAGCATTCTTGATTCTTGATTAGAAAACTGGCCTCACAGCACGTGGGGCATTTCCATAAGTGCTCCGCCCTCTGTTCCAGCAGCCATTCGACTCGATGGTGTTTCGAGTCTAATGCCGCCGAAACAGGCGTCGACATCAGGGCACAACTCTGGCCTTTGCGACAGGTTTCTTTGTTGTTCCGCCCATCCACGCCGTGCCCGTAACTAGTTCAAGCACAACGTCAGCCTATCGGAACAACATGGTAACTGTTATCGAAGGTTACGACTACGGGATTAGCACTTTGGTTGCCAATGTTATGGCTTGAATTTCTGCTTTTAATTTAGTGGAATATTTTTTGGAGGTATGGATTTTTCGATTTCTTTTCCATCTGGTGTTACTGTATATATTCATGCACCACCCTCTATCCAATACAACTTTCTTCGCTATTCAATTTGTATATATATATATATATATATATATATATATATATATATATATATATATATATATATATATATATATATATATATATATATATATATATATATATATATATATATATACACATGTGTTCATATATCTTTTGGGTATGCTTTCTGTATATGATTCGTGGTTGTCTCTTTAAGTACTTGTATTCGAGTTTCTGTTTTCGTAATAATGCATGGTATACTGTCGATAATTATTGAAAGGTATTTCATGTCCCAGGTTGTGTATGTCATAGTGAGGTTTCCATCTTTAAACTACCATATGACGTTTCATTGTTCGTCTCAACCGAGCTGACACGTGCTGGGCACTCTTGATATTCTTTACTTCTTCTTTTAGATTCGTTCTTAAACACATGTAGATTAGCAGGATGTAGTCCAGAGAACGGAATGTGTTGTGCCATAGTTTACAGTTTTGCTGCGATATCTGCGACTTTCAATCTGACACATCCGACTTCAGCATGTCTTCTGAGTCACTTTGACACTTTTTTTATATGAGATGGAATTGGCAACTCTGCCCCATAACGTCCTTATTCGAATCTTAAGATATGCATGTAAGGTTATTCTTTTCTGTTTTTTTGGGTCCCGTAAGACGCGGACGATATATTTTGCAACTATATTGAAAGGTTACAAGACACTGCCATAGCTATGCTTATTTTTTATCACACGATTAAGGAAAGTTGAGAGAATGTGGGGGAAAAAATCAACATTGTCTCTACATGTCTTGTCTCAGTTTTTTACCTTTGTCTTCTAGCAACTGATCCCCATTGATGACGAAAACTCCTCTACGTGGTGAGGAATACTAGATGTGCTATTATTACGTATAGATCAATAAATCTGGCAAGAATTATGAACTAGTCGAACCAAAATTCTGTTACATTTCTGGCAGGACGTTATGATCATGGAATGCTGTTCATCCTTCGAAATCGATGATGATCATTCAGCTCAACTGGTATGTGATGAAGATGATGATATCTGCGGTGTACCCGACTGTGAGTCCTATGCATGTTTGGAATTGTCTACCACACTCTGGACGTGTGTGGGAGGAGTCTGTGGGCTACTGAACAGCTCTTGCCTTTCTTCTAGCCCGTTTTTGTTGCGCATCATTATGTCTGAGGTTTTCTGCAGCTACTGCACCACTCTTGATTCTGCAACGCCAGTCTGATCTATCTTGTGCAAGATTCTCCCATGATTTGTGTCTATTTTGAAGTGAGTCACTGATGTCTTAAGAGTGTCTTTAAAACGCCCCCTCTGTCCTTCTGCCTTGCGGAAGTCAGTCTGGAATCTCCATATAACAACTTCTTTGGTAGGCGATGATCTTTCATACGAACCAGTGCCCACAGGGCCGGTCTTAGGCCATTCGACTCGATGCCATGCAACCTATGCGGCCGCAGTGGGCCCCGCACTTCATAGGCCCATAAATTCATATTAGAATTTATTTTGTTATCATCTTCCCTACCCAGACTGGGCCCCGCGCAATCCGTTTCGCATTGGGCCTCTCAATTGTTAGGGCCGGCCCTGAGTGCCCAGCGTGTCTGCGCCTTCATTAACATTGTATGTATACTTACAGTCTTAGATTTTATCAGTACTTCACTGTCTGAATTGTATTCCACCAATGGATGTTGAGTATCTTACGAAAGCAGCTTAGGTAGAAGTGGTTGAGTCTTCTAGCGTGTATGGCATGTATTGTCCATGTTTCACAGGCATTAAGGAGTGCTGATATTATTGCTGTCTAGTAACTATGAGTTTGGTGAGAGTTCTTATTCACCTTATTTCCCATACGTTTTTTTCGCAGTCTTCCAAATGTGGCAATAGCTTTCACTATTCTTTTGTTTACCCCAGTGTCGATGTTTACATCTTGTGAGAGAATGATGCCCAGTTTCGCTATTTTTTTGTTTACCTCAGTGTCAATGTTTACATCTTGTGAGAGAATGATGCCCAGGTAGGTGAAATGATTTAATATCTACAATTCATCCCCTTTAGTACACCCGAAACGAATGTGTCGGGCCATTGGCGCAAATAAAACGGTGACACAACGCATTTCCACTCTCCGGACTACACCCTGCTGGAAATCTAGTAGGGTCAAGGTTCCGCTACAAGAGTGATACAGTGGGAGTTTGAGAATGAACGCTGAAGAAGAAGAAGAAACCCTCTAGTTTCTAGTCTTCTACACTTCTGAGAAGATGTATGACTAAAGAGGAGCGTATGTGTTATGACCATTTGTGGTATTTAAACATTAAAATAAGTTGAATAATTGCAATACAACGATATATTGTTTACGTCAAATGAGAGACTGATAAGGAACATAAATTTCCTGTCGACAAAGCCAACGTAGTTATTTATAAGATGTCACCAATTCTGAAAAATCTTGCTATTCCCATGGAAACGAGAAACCAGACTATAAATATCATACCTATGCCAACATTATGCTGCCACAGTCAGACACAAGATTGACTAAAGAACGGGAAGGGAAGCTTGTCGTGTGTGAAATGTGATGTGTAACAAAAAGCAATAAATAAAGCACATTAAATTACGTACGTAATAAAAACATCAGTGTTATGAGAGGACAATATATATTTTGATATTAAAAGAGAAAAACGAATGAGAAAAAAATGAATTGGTAATTGGAGTAATTCAGTGAATCCAACATTCACAGAAACAAGAGCTTATAAATGAAAAATGGAAACTGTTAATGGCGGAAGAGAGTCAAAGGAAACGTGCATTGAAGGAGTAACAGAACACCATGTTTATTTCAATTCTCAAAAATTACGAGCAATAGATCTCTTGTATCTGTTTATGAAATTGTAAAAAGAGTGGGCTTGAAACGTTATCCGGGGCTTATTCCCAAACGATTTAAGAAGATCGCAGACGATATTTGAGTCAGATCCGTTCAGCTGACACTAATTCGCCTCGCAACTTGAGTCAATACGTTTTTCTGATTCAATGTCTACGCGCACCCCCCCCCCCCCCGACGTCCCACTTGATGCAGTGGGATAATAATTATAACAGTAACATTATAGAAATGGTGTATATATAACAATGACATATGTAGGTATATATCTCATATATATATATATATATATATATATACACACATATCCAAATAGTATAAATATATATAACACTACTGAATACTTACGATGTACAGATTGTTGGACGTGATTTATGGCAACCATTTTGTTCGAATATACCTTCAATTAGTTTTAGCTAAATGTTGCTTTCCTTGATAAACTATTAAGTCCTACTTCCAGTTGTACGTTTTGGTACGTTAATGAGATTTTACTAGCGATACAACTAACGTGTTTTTTAAAGAACACTTTCAGTCTTCTAAAAATGGCGTCCGTTGGAATGAGTGGCACCAGGCTGGGAATGACAATAGTTTGTGCGACGTAGAGACGGGATGGAGAGTGGATTCTACAACAGTTTCACTGGAACCAATCGATACCTTGTGGAAAGAAATAAAGGGAATATCGAACCGTTCCACGGCAAGGTGGCGTTCAGTGGTGTGCGGCGTGGAATCAAGGATGGTAAGCAAACAGCTTGCACGAGAATTGTAACATACACTTTGAATTTAATTTTTTTTAAAAAGAAATCAAAGCTTTTATCTGGACATGAATATTATTGAGATAACTACAAATCTTTGAAACTAATATTTATAGTCATAAAATTATGGATTGAAACATATAAAATTTAATGAGGAAAATATTCTCATTGCGTGCTACGCGCAGTGTGTGTATGGTTAAACAAACTCACACATATACAAATTACTTCAAGATGATTTTTTTTTGTAGTGAGCTAGGCGCTCCCTGTGAAAATGAAATCGATGGTATACTTTTTATAGTTAATAGAAGAAATCCCCAACAGTGTAGGAGAATATCTCTATGAATAACATATTGGGGATGTCAACAATCATATATATAACATACTGGGGATGTCAGCGATGATACAAATAACATATTGGGGAGATAAACGATGATATAATAACATATTGGGGAAGTCAACAATGATATAAATAACATTGGAAGAGTTAACAATCATATAAGTAAGCCCACATGACACACAATAAAACGACACCCAGAGAAAGAGGAAGGGAGAGGGAGAACACTAATAAAATAGCTGAGACTAACGGGAATTGAACCAGTCCGTTCAACGGCACCAAATCGCCTAGCAACTATTGAACACGCGTTTTTCCGTAAAAAGGTTTGAAAGGCTTGATGAAATCGCATCTTTTATTGGAGATGCGGTTAGTCAAGTACGGAAAAACGCGTGTTCAATAGTTGCTAGGCGATTTGGTGCCGTTGAACGGACTGGTTCAATTCCCGTTAGTCTCAAGAATTTTTAAAAATTGTCCTCTGGCTTCCTACTTATATTTACTTGTATAATAAAATAGCTACACTGTTAATCAATCATGAAACTAACTGGAATCGAACCAGTCCGTTCTAACGGCACCGAATCGCCCTGCAACTCGAATAACCGGGTTTTTATGTACTTGACTAACTGCATCTCCAATAAAAGATGCGATTTTGTCAAGACATTCAAACTGTGTACTCAAGCCACTGAGAATGGACCAATCAAGACAAGGACTATTACAACAACAACGAACATCCTGTACAAGTATTGAAGTATCCTCAGTAAGACAAACATATAACATCCAATTTCCTACTACAATGGCCAATATGTTTTCTTGTAAACATAAATAACATAGAGACTGCACACTTTTAGATGGCTGGCAGAACGGCAAGAAGAGCATATATGGGAATGCCTGCAGTGCTGTGACGCTTGTTCCTAGTCAAGAATCAATCTTGGGAATCAATCTTGATGCATGGCCGATCAATGATGCGCAATGTGGGACGATGAAATTTATCCTTGACTTCCCAACCATAGCTGACAGACTCAAGATGTGACAATTGGACGTATCTTAAAATCAGTGTTGATGCACTTTACTCATCACAACCATATCTCAATAAGGTGGAAGACTTCAGGACAAAATGTGCACAGGCTCAAAATGGATAGATCATTGTTGGGACAGACATAAGATATCATCATACAAGTATGTGACCCGACTTGCATTGATAATGGAGACGAGTGGATTCTCGGCTTGGCACCTTCGTGATACCTTCTCTATAGTCATTACACACGACGGAAGCTGAATGAGTAAAAATCCGGTGGCGGTGGATATAGAAGTCAGTTCATTGACTGCAACGGTGTAGAAAATAATGTAATAATCAACACTGGTGTGCTAGTCATTCGTCATGTGCTTGGACATTTTATGCACGGTTGAGCGGGGGAGGGGGAACTGCCAAAGGATCCAGTGGTATCTTCACTACGACCAGTCTTATTTGGAGATAAAAGTTGTGACGGAGGCACTGTCATGGCGGATGTGACATTGTCATGACATGCATAATTATTGACTCGATGAACATGATACGCAAAGTTGAAACGGGAGTCGCCCGCCATCAATTGGTGGATTAATTGACACAATATATGACCAAAAAGATGACCTTTATATTCATGTTAGGACATGAGGGGTCGAAGGCAATGAGCGAGCGGATCCATTGGCTAGAATGGCCACAGTGTCAACATGTACATCAATGTATAGGTCTGACATAAGTAATGCATTACGGGACCTCGGCCGCTCAAAAGATTTTCAAGTGTGAATCATCATGGTCACTCTCAAAACTGCACGAGATCGGTACAGCACATAAAGACAAGGTAAAGGTAGGTCCCATAGCAGCAGCCTGCCATTGGAAATTAAGATAAATGTACTAAGTCGCAGCAACCGTTAGTTGAAGTGGCCAGTTTACTTTATGTGTGTGTTTACTTTCCCCAACTTATACGTCAGGTATCCATTTTCAGTGGGGTCGACTGAAGGATCGAAATCACGACCCGCAGTTTTTTTTCTGTCTGGACGAGGTTTCGTACTGCACGCTGTAACCAGGTAATAGTAAAAATATCACTATCAACTATCCTACCGTACTCCTCCAGATATATGAAGAGACTGATAAATCAGCATAATACTGCAACTGCCGACCCCTACACTCTGATGAACTTGTCATGTGTATAGATGATAACCTGCAGTCATAACTCGTAACTGTTTAATGATGAGGTGAAAGTTCAGTGGAATTATTTGTGTTGGCTTCTCAGAAGCACGTTTCTCCCTGAACATTGCGGTGTATTGCAGTTGTTTATTAATTTCTTTTGAAGTTCTTTTGACTCATCGGGAATTATCCTTCTAACGTGACGCTATTTGACTTTTCTTATGAATGCTATTGGTCACTTTGTGTATACTTTGTGTTGACAGCCATTGAAAATAAAAGGAAAAATCAAATAGTGTCACTGTAGGCAGCCATCCCAGTGTATAAATAACCAAATGGTCAGAGGGTGTCCGACAAAGTGGATGGTGCCGCAGTAACCTAATGAACAAATAGTAACGCAAAATGAGTTAAACAGGTTACTAAAGCACGTACCTAGCCTATTAATAAAAATATATTTAAAAAAGTATATATAAAAAAACATACAATAAAACTAAAAAGGACAATTCTCCACGTATCGGCTCAAATTGAACCTTTTCAAGAGACAAACAACAGAAAACGACAAAATAAAAAACAAAATAGATGTCTATATGTCATCAAGCCCCGTCTCCATAGCGCAGGGATGGCAACGCATCTAGTAAAAGAGAAAATGCGTGCATTCATTATAAACAAACCGAAAGTGGGAAATTAGAGACACTATAGATGAGTGCAAGAATAATAAAAGAAAAAGATAAGAAAAATACCCCTTTTGTCACTTTATCAGACAGGCAGGTTTTAAGAACATAGTCACAACAGGCAAGACTGAAGGGAACAGAGACAGATGGGGACGTGAGAAAATATTCATGTGACAACCTAGCAAGGCTTGGAAACAACGATCCTGATAACAATACTGTGAACAGAGAACCATGGTCACCTACGCCAACAAGAATGGCATATGACAATAATAGATGAGTAATGATGAGGTTGTGTGGTGAGTGGGTAATCCGGGAAGTACAGACTGCGAGGGAGAGGAGATGGCTACCGCCCTCATTTGCAGAGCCTGTGAAATCGCTAACATATCACACCCCTACGGCATTAATAAATGCTATGGGTTACTTTACTTTTTTTTAAAAATATGGGTGGTGATTGTATTATGTTACTTTATGGTACGACCTAACCTACGCACATGATGTCGCACTCTATTACTGGGTAGATTAAGCAAAAATATAATTGCAGAGATGGGTGTATCCCTAGTATACCCCAGTATCGCTCGCATTACCTCATTTTGGACTTTTTCAATCTATCGAATTGTGTCTGTGTTCGTAGGCCGAGGCCATAACCTAAGACAGATAGCGTCATCACTTGTAGAAGCAGAAACAGTACACATTGCTGCATGTCGGAGGTCCCTATAAATTTGATAACACTGATCCCTATTTTAGCTTTCTGGATAATATTTGTGGTGTGTGTATGTTGAATGAGAGACTTCTAACAAAGCTTATCACAAGATATGTACGGTCATGTTCTCCTTCAATGAATGAGCCCATGCAACTGACAGCTGGCAGTGTGTCATTGACCAGATTATTGTTCAAGGAGAACCAGACGATCTTTGCTTTCGAGGGATTAATCGCAACGTTGTATGGTCTGCACCATATTGACAACTGATCTAATTTACTCGAATCGCTTTCTGTTCTATTCCAGCACATGTTGTATAGTAGGACATCATTATATATTAGAACTCTGCAATGTTTTGAGGTTTGCAATTGAGCAATTTTTAAGGTATAGGCCTACACGTTAAACATCACCGGGAACAAATTAGATCCTTGTGGCAGACCCGGTGCTATTGTTCTGATCTAAAAATGAACGAAAATTAGAAGAAAAAAAACAATCAAGATTTTTAGGGCATGTGATGGGAAAAGTAAAATTTGAACATTTAATAACCACCAGAAAGAGCAAGAGGAGAAGAGACCGATAAAGGCAGACATTTCTAGATGGGTTGTCACTGTGGGACAAAAAAAAGTCAACAACTGAACTTATTAACAACATGATACAGAGTTATGGAGAAACATGATCGCCTACGCTACTCTTGTGATTTCCGCCGGGGAAAGAGAAGAACGTTGTACTGCTGTAATATACTGTTACAGTTTCACAGTTGAAGTGTGTTATTTTCGCCTCGGTGTCTAACTTTGTGGCCTGGACATCCGAGGCCAAGCACATCCGTTTACGTCATGCCTTGGTAGTTGGATTGCTTAGCCTGTGACAGCCTGCCTAACTGTCAACGGGCGCGTGGGTGTATATTGACTCTTCGCTGAGACGATTGTCGTTCACGTCTATCTCACATGAGGTGTTCCACAGTCAGTGAACTTGCCTTGTGTAATTAGACGTTCTGTGCCCATCGGGTACTGAACCTTTTTCCATCTGCGAACCTCATTCCGGAAGAACTCGACAGAAGAGTTGGACCGGGGCTCTTTCGCCTTCTTAGGTGTTTATCACCGACATTGTGAGCCCCTTGTCTAAGTCTCACCACACGTTTGGGAGCAAGGGGTGTTCTCGAGCTGAACGATCTTGTCCCATTTGTGCCTGCAATAAATTAATTGGGATCTTTGTTACCTCTAATATTTTATGGTAGTGTGTCCTGATATAACCTAATTGTACTTTGTTATCCGCTGGTTGAAAGGCCACGCCTCTCCAAAAGAGAGGTAAACTCATTAATTACCTACCAGCATGTTTGCGGTATAGGAAAGCTCGACAGTAGAGTTGGGCCAGGGTTTCTATTTCTGTCAATTTGTTTTCTATTCGTTCCATGATGTTCTCTCTATTTTTCTATATATCCACATCTCAAAGGCATCAATTCTGTCTTCTAATTGTTTGTTTATTGTCCATGTTTCTGAGCCATACATTAATATAGGCCCATAATTATAGATGTAGCATAACTGGATCATGTAGCATAACTTCGGAACTAGGTTTTTACAACATTTTCGGGCATAACTCTGCCTGGCACTATGATACACTACATCCGGTAAACAAAGCGAAAGGTATCACGTTGTAATAATTTGTGTTTTGTTTTCACATAGATAAGAATATGACTGATATTCAAGGACAAGCTTCACTACACCGCAATTAAATTAGTTAGCAGACAATAGTAATAACCCATATAACCACATTATAAATATAGTAGGCCTATGCCTTTTATAAAATAATTTTTGTTTTGCTCGGTGTAGCAGTAGGCTAGTGTTCATTAATTAATAGTTCGCATTATTAATAATTAATATTAACCCAGGCCTAACAATAACATTATTTATTTTATAGATAGGCCCATTAGAAAATAAAAATACAGGTGAATTACTACAGTAAATACTAAATTAGTAGGCCAAAATACTTAAATAGAAATAGGTCCTTATGCAATTATTTAATAATGATTAGGAACTAGTCATGAAATTGTTAGCACTGACACTACTGGGGATAACTCATCAACCATGATTTGGCATTTGAAGAGTGAGAAAACATATGGCAAGATAGTTGACTCATCATAATCATTAGTAGTATATTATAGTATATATTATATGTAGGCTTATGTAATATAACTCACTTGGAAGTTGAGGTAGTGCAATGGTTTTTCCAGTGGTCCAGAATAGTCTTACTCTTACAGTTACACTGTAGTAACTGTAAGTTACACTAACAGTAACACTCTATACTCTATTGAATTGTCCAGTGGTCCAGAATATATTGTCTAGTTTAACTGTTAGTCAGTAGTTTGTACAGAAGTCCAGAATATATTGTTTAGTTTAATTAACTAAACTTTTGATTTTATTTTAACTCAAGTCGAAAATTTGAAAACATTATTCTTACTGCACATTGAACCATCGGTTCATAAGTGCTCAGATCTCCTCCTCAAGATATTCCTCAGCATATAATGACTGACTACCTACTCTGTGTTGATTTACCAGTCTGATTATCTGTAATGCTCTTGTTTAGTCACACCTCTCTTGACACTATGAAACAAGTATTCCTGCAGTCCTCTCAGGGTTGCAGATTCAGATTGCCAATACAAGAGTTAAAGAAAGACCAAGTGAGACTCTGTAGTAAAAAGAGAGCATGATTATGAGTCTAAACAATGTACAAGAATTGCACAGATCAGCATCACATTGCATGAAATAGAGATATCACTTGTTTTTACCCTATGCATCATATTCATTGTTGCGCTTCTGCGATCAGTCACCTATCCTCAGGCATGAGGGTTGCCTCCATGAATTCAGTTATCAACAGGAGGTCCTGCTGTACCCCACAGCTTCACCTCCAAATCTGTCTCTTTCTGCCATATTTTAGTCTTCAAATCATTGAAAAGTGGACATGTCTGCAGAATGTGTTCTGGAGTCTGTGGACCCTTTTCACATGGACATTAATCAGTTTGAACATCTTTATTTTGTGGAGATGTATTTAGTGTCCTGTGTGGAAGCTAAAGATGGTAGTTTGTTGTGGTATTTTCAGCTTTAGGATGGGGCCCTGTGGAAAGTTGCTGCCTGTTCTCGGACTTCATGTATGTTTGCATTTTCTTTTGATCAGAGTTTTTTGCTTTAATCAGTGATATTCTGGGATGAAATTGTTGCTTTTTTAAACCTGCTTTTGTCAGCTGCCTAATTTAATGTGCACAGGGATCCACTGCAGGTTGATTATTAGTAGACATTTGATTTAGAAGAAGTTCAGTTGTTTTTGTTAGATCTTTAGGTTCATTTTGGATGGTCTGTAGAACTGACACACAGTCACACAAAAATTTGATGGTGAGATGTTGTGAGTCTTCTGGGTTCCATGCAATTTCAATTGTATGTATGTTGTTCTATACCATAGTGGTGATTCCTCCTTTGTGAGTCTGTCCTGTCTAAAATATTCAACGCCTCTGATGGAGAATCTGTTACTGTGATTAAGATGTGTCACCTGGATGCACAGTGCATACATCTTTTTCTCTTTGGAGAAAATTCTGTAGTACTAATTTTTTTGTAACTACACCCACAGTGTTCCACTGCAGAATTTAGATAGTATTTATTTTTACTTGATTAATTTGGACGGTTGCTCTACTCTGTTCAATCCTGGGTCCCTGATACACAAAGTTGTCATCATCAGTAGCTTTTTGTGGACCCATATTGTCACCATTTGTTGTGGCTTTTTTTAAATTGATCTTTCTGTGTACATGTGCATCCAGATATTTCTAGGATATTAAATTGGTCAGTGCCATCACAAAAACGTCTTTACTTTTCCACTCCTCCTCACGTGACATATTCTTTCCAGAACGTGGTCTTCCTTATGGATTCTCTGAACAATCTGCAATTCAGGGCAAGTTGACCTTCTGCAGCTAGAGACATGTTTCAGCAATCTGATATATCACTGCACTATCGTCTTCTTGGGTGCCCTCTTTCCCAGTTACTTTTCCACTAGATTAGAAAATGCTTTCATTAATTGGGCTGATTTGGGAGTCATTTGTGGCATAAACAATTTTTTCAGTTGATCTGGAAAAGTGAACATGTACCATCTGAGTAAGAAGTCAATGCACTAACTACTGAGCTATTGCAGCCCATGAAGTATTTTGTGTATAATTTAAATACTTTAGCAAAATATTGAAATACCTTCTCTTATTTACAATATACAGGTTCAAGATGAGAAATCTAAAACTGTTAGAAAACAAAATAGTTACAAATATCACTGGGATATCAGATGCCTTGTTTTTAGTTTTTGACAATGACTTTGGAGTGGCATACATTGCAACACAGATTGAAATTATTGCTTTCAATACTACCACAGGGCAGGTATGTGTTGTACTATTATTAATAATTTAACATTGTTAGGTCTGGAGAAAATGCTTCCATAACTTTTCCAACACAATGGCACAATGCTGACCTCTAAATTTTTCTGTCATTTATATATGAAAATTGAAAACAGGATAATGAAGTTTTGCTAATCACTGGAAACAGAGGAACACATATACAAATTAATATTTTGATCAAAATACCTTATCAAGAAAAGAAACATAACACAAGTAAAGAATGGTACTCCATGATCACATAAAAGCTATTTGGGATACATGCTGGAATTTCGGAAGAGATGACTGTAATGGTAATGCTTTATCATGTTATTATTCATACTCTTCCAGACTTTTGGTCTGTATCCCAATTAGCTCATGTGATCATGGGCAGTGCTGTTCTTTATTTTTCATGTTATATTGTGGTCTTGATAAAGACCTTTTGGTTGAAACATCTATTTGTGTGTGTTTTTAGTGATTAACAAAACTTCAGTACCTTGTTGCAACTGGAGTCTGGACTTCTAGTTCATGGGACAAAGAATAGGACCACTATACTTTTTTCCAAGTGTGACTACGGAAAGTTGGGGGATAGGCTTACATCCTATCAGATGTGAGAAAATGTATTGTCACTGTATGTCTTGTCTAAATTTCTTACTTTTGTCTTCTGTATTACTTATTCATCTGCTGCCTAACTAATTAGAACGAGAGTACCTTAGGTTAAGGGAGTAAACCCCTACAGAAAATCAAGAAGAAAGATGAATTGACTGAGTCAGTCAATTGTGTATTAAACCACCATCTGCAGTGTCTTGTTTTCAAGCCTTTCACTTGGAATTAATCAACATATCCAAGAAGGGATTAGTGCAAATGGGAACAGCACTTTCTCAATAAAAACCTGCCCGGGCAAGCAGTCATGTGTGAAACGTAGAGATTATGTGTCACTGCAATTTACACTGACATGTTTCTTGACTGTCTGGAAATACACGTAAGGCCATCATCATCATTACATTGTTATCACCTTTCACCTATTAGATAACAGTTTTGCTGCAGTTGCTACCTGCCGGTATCATACATTTTCTGTCATTTATAGTGCACGCTAATTTTAGCATGGTTATATTTAGAGAAAAATCAGACATGTTCATAGTTTATACTTGAGTTTAATTTCACTCAAGCTTCAGAAGTACAAAAATACGGGCATCACTATGAAAGCTCACGCTTATCTTTGTCCCCGGACACGCGGGCGTGGAGGGAAATGAACAGGCTGACTAATTAGCTAGCCTCGCCACCACAACAGATGGTCAGCCCGAGCAGACATACTCATTGCTCTTCATGAGTCCTCACGATCTGAGGATTTTGAGTTGAATGAGCATGAGTCAATATCGAGAATGCAGGAATTGGGAGTGAAGATGGGCACGGTACGTAGAGAACTGACAAAGAGCTCAAAAAGAGCAGTGAACCAACATAGAACTGGAACTATCAGCCGTTATACCATGAGAGATTTACTGAAGCGGAGCTGAGCACCTATGGACGTGTCTGGTGTATGAAGAGGATAATCAACAGACCTAATACCTAATTGAGAAATACAAGGATTCCTCATCTGTTTGTTGTGAAGTATGATGATAGACTGTATATCAGAAGTGTTGCTGTTTTAGTTTATAGTGAAGACTCACACTGTGTAAAGTTCTTTGTCACCTGACAAGTTTCAGCAGACATTGAATGATATAGTCTTATGCATATCTTTTGTCACAATTTTGGAGACTAAAGAACATAATATCTATTCTTATGACTATATTATTGCTTTACCCAGTACTTTGTCACTAATTCTATTAGATTAAATTATCAACATTTTAGTTATATTGTGGTTTATTGTGTAGTTATGTGGCCATGCTTATCTTTCTTGAAAAGCTATGTGGCAATGTCTGGAGCCTAGTTCTGACTGCTTCTTTTGTTCAAGTCATTATGGAAATTACAAAAGGAACAAAGAAGAACAAGATTGTTTAATTGAAATTGATCATTAAATTTTATTAGTAATTTACTGTAATTTTAGTTAGTGATAATTTTTGACCTTATAGACACTGTGCGTTCTGAAGCTATTTTCTTTTCATGTAATTTATAGAACATTGCAGCCATCTCAGTTAGAGAGGATGATACTGATGATGAGTGTGTTCCAGTAGACTTGCAATATGTATGTGAAAAGCAGGCAGCGTGTGTGGCTATATCAGATGGAAGAATATGTCTTTGGCATACATCTGACCCACTTCAGGTTTGTTATGTTAAAAGTAAATAATTGTTAATGGTTTGTTAGCTAGTTCTTCATGGCATGATGGACAAGTCCATTTGTTACTAAATTAATAGGTAAAGATTTAAATGTTAATTGTGAATATGGATAAATTAAGTCCAAGAAAATAGAATATGGCGGTTAAAGTTATGATATCGGAATGTACCTTCTTCCTTCAAGACCAGCCATGGAACACACTATATGGAAAATAGCAATAAATAACAAACAACCTGTAGATATCACTATATGGCATTGAATCAAGGGCATAAGACTAGAGACAATCTAATGAAGAAGATACTTTTTAAAGTACCATAATGTTTATTTTTTAGTCACAGAAGGTGCAATGCCTTGATTTGTGACTAGAAGTCAACATCATGACACACAGAACATTCTCAAAAGTGCTCTACTCTCCATTCCAGCAGCCATACTAGAGTGCAGACTCAAAAGTCCCAGTCAGAAGTTTATTATGTGATGTATCTTTCTCAGCTCTATCTCGTATACTTCTGTGGTTGGGTGTTTATCACATCCCTCCATAAATTTGCCTAAGAGCTTGATTCGGAGATGTGTTGGTGGAGTTACAGTGGTCTAGAGAGGATCATTTTTAGTTATCATCACAATCTCTCAGTCCACATGGACTTGATCAGTCCTGGGAGGGGGGGGGGTGATAGAATCAAAACACTAAAAGTTAACCCTTTGAAACCTATCCTTTTAATGGGCAAACTCCCGTTTAGGATACCCACCACCCCGAGTAATGATCAAGTCCATGTGGGCAGGGAGATCGTGACTATAATCCATTACTGATCTCACATAACCGAGATACAGTTGGTGAAGAGTTTGCTTATTTGCTCCCTGGTTTATGTGTAGGACTGAAAGGGGATTATATAGCCAGTCTGTAATCCATCACAATACATTTAGTTTTTTGAACTACATCCTGCAAATTTTCAGTGGATTGAGAAAGAATACAGCAAAAGAAGGATGTTTTGGGACAGGGTAAGTCTTAGAACACAGTGTGACAAGCAGTAATTGCTGGTACAGGAGAGAAGCTACTGAAATTTAAATTCAGCTAAAGAAAAGTGGGTAACATATCCTATTCAGGATGTATCAACCAACTAAATAAATAAATAAACTATCAGAGGATATCTGACAAAATGGAGAGTATCGCAGTATCAACCATTTAAGCATTTTTTTGTTTTAGGGATTTTCTAGCAAACTGCAGTAGTAATGTACCTAGTAATTCTATATTGGATGCTACAGAAGAATTGTACGTATATGATGAACAGCTAATAAGACAAATCAAGAAGTGTTAAAATCGATAAATGTCAAAGAGGGCTGGCTCCTTAACAACATCATAATAAGAAAGCTGTGTGTGTTTGGTCATATACAGAGACATGGAATAGTATGGAAAGATTAATAGCTGAAGGCAAAGTTAACGGCAACAGGAGAAGAGGACAGTGATATATAGTGGTGCAGTGACACCCATGACGATGATGGTGCAGTGATGTATCAGATAGTTTAAACATGTCTCTAGCTACAGCAGGTCACCCAGAATTGTGACATGTTCAGAATTGAATCCATAAAGAAGACCACAATCTGGAAAGAATATGTCACATGATGATAATGAGGAATTTTTAAGACAATGTTTACATTCAGTGCCCTGACCATTCAATATGTGCTTTGTATCTCCCCAAAATATAGCTGGACAACTAAATAAAGTCAACATAAAAATTAGTAAATAGTTGAAAAGACGTATTCTAGTGGAGAAATACAATTTAGTGTGCAGTCAAAATGACATGTAGTCATTTTGTCATCTGTTTAAATGTCAATGCAGAAAAAACATTTATTTGGTAAGCTTGTTTAGAGAACAGTGTTGTGTTCGCATAATTATTTCACTAACAAAGTTTATTAAAACATCTTTGCATTGTTTATCAGCTGGAGTGTGTAGGGGAGGTAGATGGTCATCTTACAGCAATGTCCTGGAGCCCAGACAATGAGGTTGTTGTCATTACCACAGGTACTTCCCTGAATTTATTTCTGCCCTACTTTCTCTTACGTATACTATCTCCCTTTCTTTAATGAATTTACAATTTACACACATTTTTAAAAGAGGCAGGAAAAATACTGAATATATTTTCTAAGATGTGCTAAATGGAAAAAGTTCGTCCTCTAAATTTGTTCTCCCTGTTAGTAGAAATATATTTCCCGTGTTTTACCAGTGCACAAGAAGGGGGGCAAAGAATAGTAACACTGTTACCTGCCAAACATGTCGTATGAGGCGACTAAGGGGGTTTTGGGTGGATTTGACTGTCCTATTTTGTAGAGGGTCAAAGTGACCCAGAAGCTAAGCTGAAAATCATGATACAGCACAATCCATTCTCTGGACAACATCCTGCTAATCTGCAAGAGTTTTAGAATGAATATAGAAGTAGAAAGATATAAAGATAATTATTACAAATAGCAAACAGATTCTGGGGTTTCTGCTAAATACCACATTTCTAGATCACAGTGTTGAAATGTATTCTTCTTTATTTTTGCTTTATACCCCTTTATGCCTTGCAGCTTAAGGGGTAGAAGAGTTCACTAGAGATGGCTTTTTTGTATGCTTCATATATGTTTGTTTTCATTCACTCTTATATTTCTGTAATCCATCGTTTGCAAGGTCTGCCCCTGGCTTTGTATCCATCATGTCTGTATAGTAAAGCTTTTTCAGGGGTACTATCTGATGGTAGTCAGGAAGAATGTGAAAACCACTTAATCTGTTGTCTTATGATGTAATCTAGAATTGGTATTATGTTTATTAGTCTTCTGATGTTTCTGTTTTGTCTCTTATTGTTAAACTGAGGATTCGACGTAGACAAGTCATTTCTGTTGTAACAAGGTATTGTTGTAACAAGGTAGTCAGTATTAATAAATAATAATTCAAGCATATCCTTATATAGCACATTACTTTTCAACTGTTTGTTGTCTTTTGTAGAATAAATTATTTGTTAAATAAATACTACTTTTATCTTTCATTGCTAGTGCTGTGCTATTTGGAATAGAATGACTTTTTCTAACACAAGCCACAACCAACTGTGTACGAATCAGAATTATTTTTTAACCTTTCCAACACAGAATCTGCCTGAAGAATGGACATCTAGAAATAACTGTTTAGACTTACAGACACTGAAAAGTCTTTGAATCTTTGCCGATTGTGTCTCTTGGTATTTGCTTTTGTATATTTATTTTCACATGTGGGCAGTTTAATGTGTAAATCTTTTTTTTCCCAGGACATGGTAAATTGCTGCTCATGACTAGAGAATTTGATGTGATCACTGAAGTACTTATGTATCCAAATACTGAAGGAGAGGGTAAACATTATTTGCAAGATATTTAATTACAAGATGAGACAGGGAAGATGGTGGGTGGGATGGTGTTCAGTGGAATATTAAACAGGTAACATCCTGATAACTGCATATTTTCTAAAAATCTGTGTTGTGCGTGCTTGGATCTGATGGTGGTTTGAAGTCTACAAAACCGCTTAACATATCACTCTTGAGGTGGCAACTAAGGACCTGTTTTTTCCTGTTTTTTTATATCTGAAACTACAAAATTTTGCCATTGAACAGTTTTTGCTGTTCTGAGTAGGAGTTTCTTATTTTTGCCCATCACAGAGTGGGATTGATTTGACTACCTGCCACAATTGCTTCTTGTCAACCATAAACACAACTTTAGTTTTGGCTTCCATTATCCTGAGCATACTGCCACTAGCATTAATTGCAGTCTATTAATTGTGCTTCCTATTCTGTAGACATTAACTTGTACTTAATTTGAGAACCTTTTTTGTTCTAAGGACAATGGTATCATGCTTTCTATGCTAGATTTGGGATACTTTGCTGTGATAGATTTGTAGGCTGTGAGGACCTAGAGGTGCAAATCCATTATATTGTTTTGTCTAGGTCAATAAAATCTCATTCCATCTTAGTCTAGACAATTTAGGGTTGAACACTAACTTTAGCCAGGTTATTTGCATGAGCTACTAATCAAACTGTTACCAGGAGGCACTAGGCTGTTATTGTTTTGGTTAACAGCTATCCTTGAAATTGCATGAAAGCAATACAAAACTCTTTTGGATTCCATAGATGAATGATGTATGCAAAACACTAAAAACCATATACAATGAACTATGATATACTATATAAAAAATTAATTTGGTGAACGTCCCTTAAACCAGTCAGGAGTCCAATTTGGCTGTATCACAGCATATGTTCATAAAAATTAATGTAAATATTATATAGAAATAACATTGCTTAGTGAGAAACAAGAGTGAAAACCTCACAGAAATTGGACAGGAAAGGTAAGTTTAATCCTTCAGGTAAAAGTACACATTTACTTATGTCATATGATGTAAGAGTGTGATGAAGATTGTATCTCACAGTACTATACCTGTATGTCACAGCACTATGTCTTTCTTCTGAGTAGAGAGGGGCAGTGCTCTTCTTTGCTATATTTACCATCTCCAACTGTGCTAGTCAGGTACTCTTTTATACAGCTAGGTCAACTGGAGAGTGGATGTCCTCAGAGTTGAACCTAGACTGAATGATTAGCCAATGCACTAGTGAATTAGTAATAATACAACCCACAGAGGGTTGTAGGGGTGTCACACTGGAATGGAAACATCAGCACAAAAAATTCTCCAAACACCTTTATCCTCAGCCATTCAGACACGTGTAGAAAATTCATGGCCAGACAATTCCTTGAATTTATCAATCCAGAATTTTCTCTGGATTCACCTCTTCTCATTCCACCCTAGACTGTTCCTTGCAAAATAATTTTAGAAAGTGAGCTTTCTCATTACATGTCCAAACCAAAGATGTTTAAACCATTGCGCCACTGCCAAAAGTAGTACATGATAACCAGCAAGTTTGTTTATTTGCTGCCAGATGAATATATTTGTCTTTTATTCAGAAGATTGAATCCTTCTTTCTGTGTCTGCATTGAGTGTCCAGCTTTCACATCTGTATAAAAGTATACTTAGCATTAGCCATTTGAACAGATTGATCTTTACTGTGATATTGATCTTATTTTTTGCAAATCATGTACAACTTTACCATGGTATCCATCGCCATCTCCAGTCATAATGTAATCTTACTTCTCGAGTTACCATCATCACATATTTGTGACGTGAGATATTTGGAGGTAGTAACTTCTTCAATTTTGTGACCATTTAACTGGACATTCATGAGATCTTGCTTGAAATCACTAGTCACCAATATCCTGCTTTTATCAATGCTAATTTCCATGTCATGTTTATGACTGATGTCTTCAAACTTTGAGGTCAGTTCCTGGAGTTCAGATTCGTAACTAGATCAATATCATCAGCATAACACAAGTTACAGAGTGGTCTACCACCAATAGTTATTGATTTCTAGTGAGTTAATTACTCAAAGAAGACACAACTTCACCAGAATGTTGCAATTTTTCTATACATAAAATGTGATATTAAAAATAATTTGTATTTGTCTTTTAACCAGACAGAAACATTACTGTTGGATGGGGTAAGAAGGAAACTCAGTTTCATGGTTCAGCTGGGAAACAAGCAGCTAAAGTAGAGAATGTTGTAAGTAATTCTATATTTGCAAGCAATACAACTTAGCAGTTATAAAGTAGAGTTTTCATTATAATCCAAAAAAGTTTGTCATATACTGTCTTAACCTCTTGTCTGCTTTGAATCTTAAGTCGTTACAGATGTGTTTATTGTTGAGTGCATTGATGATTCATGTCATAGTATTTATATTCATCATTGCTATATAGACACTCAATAGCCAGTGTGTTGTCTGGGTCGAAATGGGAGTAAATAATAGCAGCACTGATTACCTTTGGAGGTTACAGTGTGAAGTTGACTTTCCCATCAAAGTGACAGGGAAACCATTCTGAAGTCAGAAATGTCGTGTCGAAAGGTGCAGATATCACAGAAAAGCTGTAAACCACGACAGCACATTCTGTTCTCCTGACTACATCCTGTTAATTTGCAGAAGTTTAAGAATGGATGAAAAATAAGATACTGAATTTGTGTAAATGATTGGTAGAGAGGGTCATATTTTAAATTGTTAAAAGGGGTTATTGTGAAAATTTCATGATGCCTTCCTGAGCTTCACATTGTAGTGGGGTCACACTTTTTATCTAGAACTGACATGGTTACTGAATGTATGTGTGTTTAAAAATCAAAAATCATTGAAAAGTAATGATTATGTTTAAAAAAAAATAATATACAGATGCACACAAAAATGCACAGTCTGTTTAATCCAGGAACAGTGTAAAATGTAAATATATGAACAGTTTACATATTTAGAATTGTTTTTCATTTTCATATGAATCCATTTATCTATCTATCTTGCCTGTGTAGCAACCAGGGCCTGGACTTTTAGTTCAAGATGCATGGAATAGGACCACTGTTTTCTTTCTAGATGTCATAGGAGGCAATTAAGGAAAGTTAGGGATATACTGACAACCTATTACAAGATTATAATATCTTGCTTCAATTTCTAAAGACAAATATGTATGTGAGAATTAAAATAGAGATGAATTCAAGTCCACAAGTACCATCACTTTCAATCATGAAATGATGAAAACTTGCATGATTTGGACATGAATGCAGGCATGATTGATTGTAAAAAATAATACTACAGGAAACAGTCATGGGAGGATGAAACAGAGGAAGGACAAAGAAAAGCATGAGCAGGCAACATGAAAGACTGGACAGTTTCAGATTTTTCTCTCACTTATCTGCATCCCTGAAGATAGAATTTGCTGGAGGACTGTGTGTGGATACTTCCAATGTGGTATCCCTACGACCCTGGTGGGTAATGGGTTGATAGATAATAGCGGTGGGCAAAATGCAATACATTAACACTGTAATGGGGATTAAATTTCAACAGTAATTGGAAATACAGTAACGGTAGAGATAGTTCCAATGCAGCACCCTGCCGTTGGGGATGAAGATAACTCGTCACATACTAATCTGCAGCCACAAGAAATACAGTGCATTAGTACATATCCAAAAGATAGGTGTGCACATATTGGTTAACAAAAGAGATGGTCTAGGACGGAGGGTTTGAAATCTACATGGTTATACCAGATGTAGAAAAATATTAAGTACCCTCAAACAAAAAAATCTCACAAATTTTAAGGCGTTAGTGACAGCTAAAACAGAAGCATCTGGAATATTTGTAAATTGCATAGAGGCATTCAATGGCAGGATAATACTCCTAATTGAATCAGGAATATATATATGCCTTTAAAAGTCCCCAGAAACATCTTCATAATTGAATTTGCATCCTTTGTGCTACATCTAAACATTACCACCAAATAAAAAGTATTGCAAAAGATCCCAGGTCACTGTTGTATATAATAGAAAAAGCCTAAACACTTGGCAAGGAAGGATGGATTACTGAAAGAAATTAAAAATAATATCTAGGTCATGAATCAAAAATTTGAGTTAAAGAAAATTTTAAAGTCTCGCCTAACTGCAAAACCTAAACATCTTCCCACAAAATATTGTACAAGGAGCAACTATAGTTATGTTCTGCTTCACTATGTCTTAAAAATTAATTTTGTGCTGTGCCCCAGGTATACACAATACATACAGGTAGTTATAGTTAATACTCAATATATTCAATTTATCTTATATTCTTTAAAACCAGTTGGTGCAGCCAGCAGGAGAAAGGGACACAGGAAAGCCCCAGATTTCTTGGCGAGGGGATGGACAATATTTTGTTATATCTGCCATTGATCCTGAAACTCGTAAGAATTGCATTTACAGTTTTATTTTATTTTGCAGTGGAAAGCATTCCATGCCAGCTGTCATAGATGATCATGGACCCTCCATAATGTGTTATCCTTGTGCAATTGTTGACTTTTTCTGTCAGAGGTCGAACTGTCCACTGTCTTCTTATGTGTCATTCTATATATATTTGTCAATTAAGTTTACCTACTTTTACAATGATTTCTAAATAATCACAAAGTGTACATGAGCTGCTCAATACATAAGGTAATTATACTGCTGTTATGTAATAAGAAAGCAGACTAAAAATAAGCTTTTTTCAGACATAGTAGATAAGGATGTTCAATATAGTGCTGGGTCTGTGTAGTATGGCAGTATGGTGAGAAATCTCCTTGGATTTTCTGACACGTGCACATACTATAGTTGCTGTAGAGCTTTCATGACAGCTGCTTTTAGTATGCAAATGGAAGTAGAAATCTCTATTGATGGTGTAACCTCTATTTCTAACCTCAAATTTCTTGAGGCTCCATTTATGAGAGTAGTTGCACATGACGTTGAATTCTCAATTCAGGCTTCAAAAGGTCATAACTAGCCAACTTCAGTATGTGTAAATGGTATAATATAGATGCTTTCAGTCTATAGGATGTCTTTTATGTCCAGTTTTGTGATGTCATATTACAGAACCCATCTGTGATGGCAAAGGTATGGGTTCAAATCCAGCCCCAGGCATTTGTGCTTCCAGACCATTCAGAAAGCAATGGCAAACTACAGGATGTAAATACCGCTATTAAAATTACTATAACCAAAAATGTTGGGTTGGTGGCTGCATCCTGAATAGAATATGCTACCAATTTAATATATAGGATCTTATATACTGCCTGAAGATGCAAGAGTTTTTGAGAATTGACAAACTTGTTTTTAATATAGAGTATTGAAGATTGTGGCTTGATCAGTCATACTATTGTGTGCTATAGTTGTGATTCCTTGTTCGTAAGCTTTTCCCATTGTTGCAACCACTGAAAACAATGTTATATTATTCTAATATACGTAGCCAAAGATGGATGTATCGAACCAATGTTAACATTCTTCGATGACTAAGGAACATAGAGCAAAGCATTTATTGGAATATCCACTATACATTGGTATTGGTTTTTAATCATGAATAGAGGAGACTTAGATCTAATGAGTAGAACATGCTGCAGTTGTAATGCTAGCAACTGTTAAATGATGACAGCAATTGATTATGAGCCTATAATGCAATTAAAAAATGTTGGGGATAGAACTTTAAGTTTGTAGGATGCATCGTCAAATAAGAAGTGTATGTATAATCTAGCAACAGAAACAATTACATATCATTTGCTATATTCTGAAATAGACTGGGCAGCCATTACAGTAAGTCAGTCTGTTAACTGACAAAGATTTTAGAGAATCCATGAATGTTTTTAGCTGCAGTTTAATGCTTTAAAGAATCATGGCAATGATTAATACATAAGAGTGTTACAGAATTAGGATATAACTCATGGGGGGATTGGGACGTGTAAATAGGAAGTGTGTTTTATGTTTGGTCTATTTTCAAGGTGGTGATAGGAATCAAATATGTTTAAATGACTTGGAACAAATGGCATATTTTTCCTGGGGATACCATTGACTAAGTTTGTGAATACTTTGTGTTTCACTGCAGGCATCGTTAGTAATTGGACATGTCAGGTTTGAGTCTTGCTTGCTTCTTTCTGATAATAATAATTAAAAAATTCCAGTCAATTTAAAATTCAATAAGATTAGGCTTTAATAGTTGCTGCCAAGGTAAACAAAATGTCATTGATAAAATATTAATAAAAAGATAAAATAAGACACCGTAATAAAAGGTACATACATCGGTCGCCTTTATCGATACTGCAGTCTTTAGGAAAGATTATTGTATAAGAAAGAGATTTGAGCACAAATAGTTATTTGCTGAAAGTATTAAAAAAAAGAACTCTAATCACTGCGAGCTGTCCTGTTAAAGAGTACAAGGTGGATGTTATAGGCTGTGGTAATAAAAGCCCTCTGCCCTATGCGCTAACTTCAGCGCAAAAGGAAAATGAATGAATAAAAGCTGCTGTGTCTCAGCTGTCGCCACGAAGTGTAAAGAGTGACTTACAGACCTTAACTTTACCTCCGCACAAAAAATTAAGCTGTCATTTAAACCCTTGCAATTATGTTTGTGAAACCCACTTTCTATGCATTCAACCACCTCCCTACCTTGTTAGCAAAAGTAAAAGATGATTTGTCATTATATACAATATAAATTCTAAAGATGTTAAATACATCAGAAAATAATATTGATTGAAAAATGTTGAATGAAAATTTTGAGTGGACATAAAATCAACACTAGCCATGTGAAGTTGTAGAGATTCATAATTATGAAACTAACAAACATGGTACGATAAATAGTTAGAACGATTTCATTATAATTTTCTTGTTAATAGAATCATATTCTTATTTTAGTATCTGTCAATTTCAGGTGCTCGCTTCTTGTATATTTGGTCACGAGAATGTGTTTTTCAGGCTCGATCAGAGCCATTAGATGGTTTGCAGCATTCTTTGTCTTGGAAGTGAGTGTTTATTGTGTCATGTACACTTTGGCATTGTTGTGTGTCCAATTTATTCATTAAATGTCAGAATCATAAGTTAAGTGACATCGAGGTATCACATATTGGTTATGTTTTATTGACCAAATACTAAGCTATCACATACTGACTAGGCCCTATTCTGCAATGACTGTATTATGAATCATCATCATACATTGACTATTTCTAAGGCCCTCGGAAATTTTTTGCTTTAAGAATCATATATTAAGTTGTAAAAATCATCATATATATTATTGTAAAAATCATATATTGATTATGTATTATGGTCCTAAGAACTATATTGACTATATCAGAGAAAATGCATATTGAATATGTTCTAGAGCCAAATGAATGTACAACATTAATAGGTCAAAAATTGAATGAACTGTACAATTTGACAAGTGATTTAACTGATTCAGCCCAGAGTAATTTTAGCGTTTGGACAGAATTAAATTTTGACAGATTTTTATTTTCACATGCATCACGGAAACAAGAAATAGTACTTTTAAATATATTTACATTATAATTTAATATATATATTTTGAAACATAAATGGACAGAGAATGTGATTGTCACAAATTTATAAGAAAATAAAATGTGCAAAACTAATAAATATTATTTGAACATGATATTTGACCTTACCATACTTCCAAATCAATAACTTCCCCTCAAACTGTATGAGTTTTGTAGATAATCCAATTATAAACACAAAAATATGTAGAATATATGCATAGTGCATCAAAAATTTGTTATTTAGAACAAATTTCTACATCAACCCATGAGATTAGGCTTAGATTTTCGGACGAAACTGTAGCAGATTTCTCTTACAAATAGCATCAATTTGTAAACATAATGCTAAATAACAGTTGCCAGTAATTGCCAGTTTTTATTTCAATCATAAATGTGACCAAAATAAATAAAATAGTTATTATTTGACAAAAAATATATATACAGAATATAAGGAAAAATATGTCACATACCCCCATGCTCAAAACTTAACAATAACTCACAAAATTTATATCACTACAAATCAAAACCATGCAAGAAATAATGTGGACATATTACACTTTCGATTGGAACCATCCTTGTGTTGATATAAATACCAAAAAGAACAAAATAAATGTCACAAACTGCAAAACCCAATGGAGTATCTTCGGTCTCAAGACATAACGATTAATGACTCATGAGTCTCGTCAGGCTGAATCAGATAAGCAATATAATGCAGCTATACATTACAAAAGTATGCAGAATCACCTCAACCTTATCGTGGACATTCTAAAACCTCCTAGGATTAATACTTTTCACTCAATTAAGTCACCTCTCACCCCTCTACTGTGACCATGTGTGTGGTCCTTATACCTCTTGCTTTAGAAGTCTGATATACCGAAATAATTCTTTGTAGCATACATCACTTCCATTGTCTTTCTGCCATTTTCCTGTCAACAAGTTAGTTTACCTTGACATCAATTAACTTGTGTCAGCTAAATATATTTTGAATCTGTATTTATTTGTATTGATATTGTGAATATATACTTCATTTAAGTAAATATATATATATTTATGTATCATACATGTACTTGGAATGAATGAAAATAGACTGCCATTACAGGCATTACAAGCAGTAATAGTGTAATGTTAAGTCATTAGTCAGAAGACCAGCTTTTTTAGTTCAATCATTATTAGTGGTTTGAAATTTAAAAATACTCTAATGGTTCACTCAGCCACCAGAAAGTAGGGTGCCGGAGCTCATGGTCTGAGAAGGTCATGGAATTACTGCAAAACTGAGTGATAGAAGACTCTTGCCAGGCAGTTTCTGGTTTGACTGGGAAGCTGAACACTTATGTGAAATCATGTGCTATAACACTGGTTCATAATCGCTTACTTTTACATTTGCAAGCATTAAAATCTGTACCAGATGGCAAAAGATACAGAGGAAGACCAAGATAAACTATTCACATGAACAATCATCAAAGACATGAGGTCTCAGCATAATACAAGAACTACACACACCTGTATCACTTTGCTCAAACTGGAGAGCACTTATGTCGGTCCTATGTACCGTATTCTGCACTGAAAGAAGATAGACTAGATTTTCATGATATGTAACGTAGCAAATTTCCATTGTATTATTTTTTTTGCTACCCTCTCTCTTTCTGGCAGGTTATATAATTACATTCTATGTAGTACATTCAAGCTATTTTTTTTCTGTTTGCTTGAACATAGTTTGAAAAAGACTTGCTAGTCGAAATGTGAATTCTGTTAATCTGTATAATGTAACACAGCCATATATCGTCTTGTTTCTAGAACCATGTTGCTGACTGTGTCATGCATACCATATTAGAAAACCCTAAAAATATGTGCATCATTATCATAAAAATTTCTATAATTCCTCAGACCTTCTGGATCTCTCATAACATCAGTAAAAACAAAAAGGCATAACAATGCACAGGATGTTGTCTTCTTTGAGAAGAATGGCTTGAGTCATGGTGAATTTTCCATTCCTCTGAAGGCTGAATCAAACTGCTGTGTATGTATTAACATTAGAAAATACAGGGTATCAAATAATTCTCAGGAAGATATTGTAAAAGTAATTGAACTCTTGCATAAAATCTGTGCTATGGAAATGAGACGTTGCAGAGAATTTTATGTTGCTCCCCTCAAACATGTCACAAATGACCAGAAACATGACAATGGTGATAGCATATCATGCTTAATGAATGGCATATTTTGTCTAGTAAATGGTCATTAAGTAAAAACCTAACTAGTTGAACATTTAACTTTCATGAATTCTTTCTGATCAAACCACAGCCACAACATAATTGTGTTTACTTCTTTTTCTTTTGTCTTTCATCTTTTTTAGCATATTTTTCCTGAATGACTCAGTCTCTCTGCACAGTTTGTTTCCAGGCAAGTGTGCTCATCAACCTGGGCTTCCCAAATGTTTGCATTGAAAGAGAAATCTTTCATTGAGGATTTATAGATATCTTTGTACCTCAAAGTGATCTATAATTGACCTATGGCCCTTCAGAAAGTTCACCAAATAGTACTTATTTGGGAATGCAGTAGTTTGACATTATGAACACTTTCCAGCTATCACAGTTTATTTCTATTAAAGATTTCCATTGTAGATGTTAACTGGGCACAATGTAGTACCTCAGTATTCATGACCTTGTCTTGCCATTTAATGTTCATGATTTTACGAAGATATCTTAGATGAAAGGAGTTACATCTTCTCTTATGTTTTTTAGTAGGCAGTCCATGTTTTGGAGCCGTAATATGGTGTACTCAGCGTGTACACTTGATAGATCTGCATCTTTGTTTTAATTTTTAACTTATTGTTTTTCAATGCACATTTGAACAATTTACCAAAATTAGTAGATGCGTTTCTTATACATAAATTTATTTTATCATTTAATGAAAGGGTGAATGTAATTGTGGAGCCTAGGTAACAAAAATTGACAAGTTATTTTAGATGGTTGCTATTTAGCATGATGCTTTTTGGTACTGTAGATTTTTAACACATAACCACATCCTGTGGGATGTTTATTGTCATAGAGAAGTCACATGCCCTAGCCATGTAGTTTATTTGGGATTGCAAAGTGACCTCACTATGCCATAAATACAGTATCACTGAAGAGGAGTTCCCTGAGAAGTATTTCTGATGTTTTATCTTTTCTCTGAGGTGTGCTAAATTGAAGAGTGAGATTCACAACAAGTGCACATCACTATATATATAATATATATATATATATCTTTTCTCTGAGGTGTGCTAAATTGAAGAATGAGATTCACAACAAGTGCACATCACTATATATATAATATATATATATGAGGTAATATAATATAATATATTATATATTTCTTGCCCTGTGTATTTTGGCAGACCGAGTTAATCTAATAAAAAAATTTTTTGATTCCCACTTATATCTCTATATTTATTTCTTGTTTTGAATCACCTTTCACTGCCTTCTAGTAAAGTCTTCCTTAATGTATCATTACATTTTATATATATATAATTTTTTATTTCCTTAATATTTTTGGTTTAATCCAAGTTTTTTTTCTAGGCCCAATTTATTCTATCTCTATGAAATTCGCCCCATTTCTCCTTAGATTTATGATAAAGATTTATCCTTATCTCAAAGTCACCAAACTACTTTCAAATGCGTGATGATTTTTTTCTACCTTATCCATAAATGTAGAAAATATGTCGAGAATTGTAAATAATTTTGTTTTTATGTGGTTGTAGAAGCTAGTGTAGGTGTTAATGTTATTTAATTTACTCAAAGGCCCTTTTTTCAGATATGCTATTATCTCTAATCAGGTTTTTATGTTTTGAAACAAGTACTTATAATAATTAATATTTGTATGTATTTCGAATAGTTTTCTCACATTGTCTGTCAATCTTTCAGATAGTTTCTGTTTTGTGGAACCATGACTCTTCTATATTGGCTTTGTGGATGGAGGATTATGTTTCAGGCAGTGAAACTCCTGTGTCACATTGTAGGTTGGCAACATGGTCATTTTAATAAAAACATTGATTCAGTGGAATGTTTATAAATGTAATAATAAAATTAGTAATATCTTGTGGTCTTAAGATACAATAAATGTATCATATGTATCCTTTACCCTTGTACACAATTTTAAGTAAAGATATAACTGGTATTGTTATGTTACATAGAATTAGATCTTATTTCTCTACAGTACAGATACGAACCTCTACTAAACGTGTGTACATATGGTGAAACAACCACCAGAAATGAGGTTTCAATTGTTATATGGGCTATGATTTCTCAGGATGATTAAGGGGCCATGGACCAAACCGCTAATGCTGCCCACAAGGATAGATAATGGATGGGACTGCAGTAAAACTGTACCAATAGGTAGTAACAAAAAATACAAAGTATTGTGTGTTATAGTTGACAGCACAGGCTGAATTGTTTGTCCTCTATTTCACTTGTACTTTTTTTAATTGATAGAAACTTGTCAATTGTTCATTTTGTGAGCTGTAAAACTGCATATTGTGTGTTTTTTGGGGGGTTAAATATCACAAGGATGCAGAAATTAATGAGGAAAAGTATACATCTGTGGCTATGTTGATAATGGTGCAAGACATCTGCAAAAATGTCAAGCGTGCAGGGCTGCAGTTAGCTTTGAGCCTGGTGACCAGCGTGTAATTGCAAGAAATGGTTCTCTCGTATGACTGGCCTACTATACTAGTTATATGTTTTTCATTCAGACATTCCGTGGAATGGTAAAAATACTTAATGTATTGCAGAAAGTCTGTATTTGGCCATTGGTGTAAATAAAATGGTGACACAATACATTTTCGTTCTCAGGAGTACATCTTACTGGAAAACTAGTAGGACCATTGTCCAGGTATAAGAGAGATCTGGTGGAAGATTGAGAATAAATGGGGGGAAATGAAGCAATTTCCAGGCATTGAACACTCAGATGCTAAAGCCTAGTAATGAAGGTCTTTAAATCTTCTACCAGTAAAGCATTATACTATGTATGATTGCCTTGAGCTTTTATACAGTATGCTCATGGACAGAGAAAAAGAAGAGAATAGAAATTTTAAAATTATTGAAATTAAATGAGGGGTGGCTTCTAAATACAATTCATGAGAAGGGAGCTACAGTTTTCTGGACACTTACAGAGACATGATGGCATGGACATTCTGATTCTTGAGGGCAGAGCACCAGAAAGGAGAATAAGACAAATTTTTGCATTGATAGAGAAATCTTTCATTGAGGATTTACAGATATCTTTGTACCTCAAAGTGGTGTATAAATGATCCATTACCACGAAGATGATGGACCATCAACATCAAAGAATGTATGAACATGTCCCTGGCAAATGAATGCCTGCTTGTCTGGGACAGAGAGGAGTTCAGAGTATCCACGTTGAAGACAACATTTTGGAATGAATACGTCACTTGATGTATAGTGTGCTCTTGTACTAAGATATTTTCTTCTTTATATAGTGCAACTTTGGACTGTGAATAACTACCACTGGTATCTTAAACAGAGCCTCACTTTTAAGTGTGGCATAGCTTCAGTTATCTGGGATGTTGAACATGCATACAAGATGCATCTTGTAACCAAGGATGATGCATACTTGAGCTACACATGGGCATGGGCAACAGATCATACTTCAGGCTCACACAATCTTGATACTTCTCTAGTAGGAGTCATAGATGGAGGTAATTTTGTGTGTTTTCTTCTTGTAGTTGTCACCTCTAGTTTGACTTAAAACACATACTATTATCTATTAACCTCTCAGCTCCCTGTGGTGTATAGGTTTCCAACAAAGCACATTCATCTTTTTATATGTTTTTAGCTAAACCTTCCAGTCTTTTTCATGTCTTATTTATATCTCATATTCATTTCTAGCTCTTCTGTCCATGTGTTTCTCTTTTTCTTTTCTTCTAACTTGCATGTTCCAGATCAATACGTGTCTTGTAATACGATCTCCTAACATGTCTTATATTTTCCAATACCATTTATTTGCTAGTTTCAGTATAGTCCTTTCCATGAATATCTCAAAGAAAAATCAATGCAGCAAACAGGATTTTAACGAGGTCTGCTCACATGGCACCTAATCGCCTTATAACTTGAATCAATAGGCAATACATTCTCTGTGTTCGACTGCATTCACTGCATCCAAATTTGTTCACTTAAATGTATTGACTCAAGTTGCAAGGCGAGTCTGTGCCATTTGAGAGGACCTAGTTCAAATCCTGTTCGCTGTATTATGATTTTTCTTTAATTATAATTCCTCGATGCCTCTGTATTCTATTATTCATTAATTTGTCACTGGTTCTCGTATGCCATTACTTATGTTCTCTCCGCTATTGTTAGTATGGATTTCTCAATGATTTCCTCATTAGGTATTCTATTCCATTAAAACACTTTTATACATTTATCCATATATAGAAGTCTGTCCTTTCCCAGTTGTTGGACCTACATTTTACACTTTTTAATAAATCTGCGCCCATCCAAAATATTAAGTTATCTTTGACGTCTAGTCTGGTCAGTATTTTAGATTTCAGAACTTGTTTATGAAAGCATTTGCCCTTGGGAGCACGAGTTTAAATGGTCAAAAATTGTTTTAGCATGTTGTATTTAATTAATAATAATAGTGTCCAATATATAAATTGGACATTTTCCACTCACTTCCGTTGGTTTGGACTACTTTTAGAAGCCCGCACCGCAGGTTTTGTCAGAACTATCTGGCAACACTAGGTCCAGTTCATTTCTGTTTACACAAACACTGCTGTATCAATGATGGACTTGCCATCTATCGATAAAGATGCAGTGCGATTTTTACAGGAGTGAGGAGTGGTCCCGGATACAAAGTTATGCATGCAGAGACATGTTATGACTGTAGCGTATTACGCTGAAAGAAGGATCCACTGTAGTGCACTGTTAGAAACAGCAGCTGATTGAGCTGAAGTCTGACACGTCTTTCACGAGACTCCCAGTCATAAAGATCTGCCGATTTTGCTATGGCTGGGCTTACCAGATGACATCTGTCAAGTGGTGCGCACATGAGCAAAAGATTGACAAGAATACAGTGGTGGAGTGACATTCGTTTATGTGTGAGGTGTGTGTGTTCAGCCTTCTACAACTACCACAACATCGCATTGGAGGAGAGCCCATGTGTTGGTCAGAGCCCGAAAGGGAGCTAAAGAATAGTGACACTTATTTGTCATGCGTGTTGTAAGAGGCAACTAAGGAGGTTTACTGGTGGAGGCTATCCCATTCCATAGAGGATCAAAGTGACCCAGAAGCTATGCTGAAGTTGGATGTGTCAGACTGAAACTGAAAAGTGAAGATATTGCAGCCAAGATGTAAACCACAACAAATTAAATTATCTGGACTATATCCTGCTAATAGACAGGAGTCTGAGAATGAACAGAGAAGGAAAAAAATATTGCAGTGCAATACCCTTATGCCAGTTGGTCTTAATACAAATAATCCATTGTTTTATCATTGCATTTGTTTCTATTTGTTGTTTTATTTCTTTTTCAAGTCTCCAGTTTTTAATAATGTTTTTATACCACAATGTGTGAGGTATTGTGCTGTCTTGATTTTTTTGGTTAACTAAATCTCTGCAGTCTGGTCCATTTGCAAATACATCATTGTTTGTTTGTCAGGCATTTGTTTCATGATGAATACCTTATGGTTGAAATGTTTATTTAGTCTGCTTTGTAATACTGTTAACTATATTTTTTTTTGTCAATCTGTTTGTGAATTGTAAAAATTATTACATTTTGTTTCTCATATTGACCTATTGTTCATATTGACATGATTGTTAAAATTCTGCATATTGTCAACAATTTATTACATCATTTATTTACTATCTGCAACTCTCAACAGATCACGTTCTGGTAACTCCCATGCGACAGATGGTTGTACCACCACCAATGGCAGCTTATACACTCACTTTGCCATTTCCAGTCAACAGTGTAACTTTTGATCCAAGACCTGGAACAAATGGTATTGCGTGTCTCATGTCTAATGGACAGGTTGCTGTGTTCAGATATGATGGTGGGTGTGATTTAAAAAAAATCTTTATATAATTATTTTTCATCAGTTTTGTTGAATTTGAATTGGGATCTTTTGAATACATATTGTTCATATTAGAGATAAAATTAAAAAACAGAGATGAATGGGACACACTCTTAGACTGATACATGACAACATAATCAAATAAGCTCTGGACTAGGAACTCACAGAGAAAGAGGAGAGTTGGAAAACTGGGGGAATACTTGAAGATTAGCAGAGGAAGAGATCAGATTAAATGGTACCTCGTGGGGACAGATGAAGAGGACAATGCAGTACAAAACTGTGTTGGAGAGTGACTGTTGCAAGTTCCATATGGAACTGTAGGGAAATGTTGGACGAGATTTTATTACACAACCCCATAATCTCCACTGTGATAAAACCTGTTGAAGACCCTTATCTCCACTGCTGTTATGGAATCGACCCTTTCATCTGTAGTATGCTTCATGTTTGCATCAAAGTCACAGTAAAGTCCCCTCAAAAATTGAAAAGACTGCTCTGCTTTGACATTGCAACCTATAGCCAAATTGGCGTGGAAAAGTTATCAGGAATGTACAAAACTCTAGAGAGCTTTCCTATCGGAGCTGAACAGAAGTGACAAAACAGTAATCCTTCAGGGTTCTATCATTCTCAGATGTATATCTGTTTATAATAAATATTATACAGATGTACAAAACTTGGTTTAAATAAATAATTGAAGTGTTTTCTCCCGTTTTCTTGTTCTCCTCCTTTTACTCTTGTCTCCCCTTTTCTGTAGGTGAAGGAAACAAGAATGTAAACATCAAATATGATGCAGCTGGTGAAGATGGGTTCAAACCTCAATGTGGTCTTCCCATATTGGTCGATATATATACGTGAGTATTGTGTTCTTGTAAGGTATTTTTTACACATTGTACAAACATTTTTGCATGTATTTTCTGGATAAATCTCCTACACTGGATGTTGTGATTTGCTTTGGCAGTGGTTTGTTGTCATACTACACATATAAGCAAATTTCTATCATCAGAAGGCGAGAGTGTCTCTGGCCAGTAAAAAAATGTGTGCAAACTTGAAACTCAGTAGTGATGTCATTGTTTTGTGGTTTAGTGTTAGCATATAAAAATCTAGAAAAAAGGAATTTGGTTTCTCAAAGTTAAAAAATAGTGAAAAACTTAAAATGAATTATTTTTCAGAAGTTGGATGTATCAGGTAATTTGCACAAATAAAACAGTGACACAGCACATCTCTATTTTCTGGAATACATCCTACTGCTACTGGAATTTAGTATAGAAATTTAGTACCATTGTCCTGATGCAAGAGAGACCAGGAGACGTTTGAGAAATGTTGCCATTTCTTTCTAGATGCACAGTTGCCTGTGGCAGCATTCAAACATGGTACCTTGGTTGTCCAAGACACAATGTATCACTCTATCACAGATATGGTATAGGTATATAAAATATAACTAATTAAAATTTAAAATTTGTTATCATAATCTGTGAAACAAAAAAAAGTGTTTAAATCATTAATAGAAATGAAATATAACCAGAATAACAGAAAAATATAAAACAAACCGGTATGTGCTATGGTAACACTGATAAATAGGTAAATACATAGATGATCTCCTTGGCATAGTAGTTAAAACAGATCAAGAGGTCATGGATTTGAATACCGTTTGTTGCAACCTGTTTACAGAGTGGATGTTTTCTGAAAACTATGAGGGTTATCACTTACAGCTACAGAGTTACATGCTGTGAGTGGTAACACCTGGCAACCGGTGCGGTGCTTTGTTGAGAGGGATGGGGTAACTGGAATGCAATGAAGTCAATAAGTTTTAACCTATTAGATGAATAGGTAATAAAAACACAGATAAGTGGTGACATGTACCAAAAAAGACATACCATAATGGTTCTGGGGTAATGTAATGGTATGTCACTTGTTCATAGAACCCAGTTTCAAGTTCATTTGTTTTTTGTAGTTTAAAATAAATATTGCTGCTATGGTTTACATGTCCAAAAATAAGTAGGGTACTAGGACAGTTCACAGAATGTCGCCATGACTACTGAACAAGCATGAAAAGTGATAATAGTCAGGTGTTTTTTGGTCGCTGGTTCATAACTTAGCTTACCTTTATCTTACCAAAATGTATAATTAGTTTCTGTTTGATACAATTTATACTTACACTGTAAGATTTTATTTTAATTTTTTTTTAAATTGTTATCATTCAACTACCTATCTTTGTTTACATTGCTCTTTAATAGAAATATTGATTATTTGTTTGCTGCCCAGTTTAGAAATTTTATTAATTAATGTTTCATGATATTGATATTTTGAATTATTAACTGCTGTATTATCATTTATCTACTATACCTAAACTCAATTTGTATTTTCAGAATTCAGCTGGACAACTGCATTTCATATCCTCTATATATTCACCATTTCCTTTGGCTCTCAAATGATCATGTTCTTTTTGCTACAACTAATTCATCATCATCTATACTGCACTATGGGTATATTTCTACTGAAGAAAAAGCTATTGTTGTCAAGTAAGTTATTGTAACTTGTATTTAATGTTGTAGCATGTAGCTAACATAAAAATATAAAACCCCAGTGTGTCAGGGGTAACCCAACAAGCTGAAAACATTATCATCATCAAAATTATTACCCTTCAGGATCATAGCGTTGTCACTTTGGAAACATCAATACAAAAATACTGTCATGTCTCTCTGTTCTGTTTCTTTTTTTTATTATTGAGAATCTTAATCCTGTCCATTCTTTGATATTATCAGTCCATAATTCCCTCTGTCCTCCTCTTTTTTCTGGTACTCTCAACTATCTCCATGAAGGACATTCTTGGAAAAGAAAACATGTCCAAACCACACAAGCTTGTTTGTTTGTTTGTTTTTCGTACGCTCCATTGTAACCATCACGGATATCCGTGCGATTTCCGCCGGGCGCGTGATTACGTTGTGCCACCGTTATGCGCCTTGTAGGCCTAGCACATCCGATTTCGGCATGCCGTGACAATTCGGGTGGGCTACCCTTAGCCTGTGACAGCCTCTATATCTGTCTCCAGGCACGCGTAATGGAGCCTCTTCGCCCAGACGATTTTTTGCTCTCGTCTGACTTGAACGAGGTGTTCCACTGTCTATGAACTTGCCTCGTGTAATTGGACGTGCTGTGCCTGTGCCCATTGGGTACTGAACCGTTTCTCATCCGTGAGCCTGGTTCCTTAAGGGGAAGAACTCAACAGATGAGTTGGACCCTGGCTCTTTTGCCCTCTTAGCCGAGGTGTCATTCACCGACATCGTGTACCCCTTGTCCAAGTTCGAGTCTCACACCACGCGTTTGAGAGCAAGGCGTTCTCGAGCTGAGCGTCCTTGTCCCAATAGCGCCTGAGCCCATCAGGTACTGAACCCTTTCTCTCTTCAAGTGTCTTTCCGGTGTAGGAAAACCTGACAGTAGAGTTGGGCCAGGGATAAATCGTTGTCCCTTTCGTGCCTGAGCGTATCGAGTACGGAACCCTTTCTCTTCGCGAGCATATTTCCGGTTTAGGAAGGCTCGACATTAGAGTTGGGTTAGGACTTCTTGCTTTACCAAACGCCAATGGATGGGTCTGGGTCTCTGCCTGTAAGGAACACAGGTAACTAGAAGCTCGACTCGAGCTGATGGTGCTTGTAGTTCCCCTTTCCTAGGGACTTTTCACTTTCTATTTGCAGTTCGCGCAGCCCTCTAGCGCTGTTCTGCCTTTTCATTGTACTCAGTATGAAATCTATTTGTCTCTCGCCATGCATCTATCTTTACGTGCATTTTACATTGGCCGCCCCTCCAATGTTCGGACTGGACTGCCCTGCTTCACTGTATGTCGACAGTGTCGCTATATGTGGTGATGGAGATATTGTCTGTCTCTTGTGCAGTCAAATCTCTTTCCATCTGCTACCTCCACATTCTCGGACACGATCCCCAAATGGTTTGGCCAGAATCAGCTCGAGCTGCTGTATTTCTGTTTCCAGGGTGCACCGCGTGGAGGTACATTTGGGATCTTGGTTATCTGCTAACCCTGGGTCCGCCTAGAGCAATGCATTCCCTTTGCACCCCACACAAGCTTGTAACTTGTGTCAGCTAATGTTACTTCTAGTTAGTGCAACATATAACTAAATGTAGCCTGTAGCTAATGTTACTTGTAGTGATTGCAATATGTAACTAATCTAGTCTGTAGCTAAATTAAGATATCTAGCTAATGTAATTTGTAGTTCTCTAGAACAACTGTATCTAACAGGCAGTACATAATGGAAAATCTAAGATCAGCAAAGTAAACCCGTCATGACTTTCAAGCATTTGTAAGTTAATTGAGAACTGAGTATGATAGAAAATATAATGTGAGCTTGTTATTGAATTTAATATGCAATAGAACTGCAGATAATAAACAATTTTTTAAACGTTCTGTTCATCAGCACTATCTAGCAACTATTATGTTTCAGAATGTTTAAGTTGTTCTTATGTGGTTATAATAGAAGTTATTCATTCTTTGTTCAGAAACTCCTTTCCTGTTGAGACATATATATTAGGCAGTGCTGTAAATGAATCCACAAACTGTGTAGCAGTTCAATTGAGCAATGGGAATATTTTAAAATTTATACCAGGTATGTATTGGTGGAGTTCATGTAAAGGTATTTCCATAGCAAGTAATGCTATAGGGTTGAGGAAATGTTAGAAACCTCGCAGTGCTAAAATCAAAGGAGTGAAGGAAATGCTACAAATGTAGATTAGACATCATTTTAGACTTATCTATTCAGAATGACAGCTACGAAACAAGATTAATGTCTGGATCCAGTGATGAAGATGATATCAAACTGGCATTCATCTCTAGTGCTAGCATTCCAATTACTTACTTGAATGCCCACAGGTTAAAGGAAGGGATCATTTGTCATTCTTGCTAAGATATTTAAAAAATGTGTGCAGGAAATTTGAATTTCTCCTCCGTTACACAATATGTAATGTAACACATGAAATATTGTATCCTACAGTCCAAAAAAAACACAGCATCTTGTGATAGTAAGAGAATTGCAGCAGCTCAATGCAGGGGAGTAGCTAGAAAATCATGAATAGATTTTTTTTTAAACAATCTATAGTGGTTATCCCATGCTCGAACTGTCCAAGGACATTTGCAGCCAGAATAGAACTTATTAGCCATATATAAACTCATAGTCATGTACATTACTCAAAAAGAATGTCATAAAGTGGATGTAACAAACGGTCATCATCACTTGTGATGAATAAATAACATGTACCAGTAACCAAAACAATACATATTACAGCAGAATGCCAGACATAAAATTATTATATAACCTTTTTGCAACATCCCTATTGGATTGAAAATGTGCAAAAAGAATGGTTGGCATAAAAGCTTGCTGCAAAGTCATAGCTAAATACCAGAAAAAAAACAAGTCATTTGATCAAGGATGTTGAGACATCTGTTGTCTGGTGCATAAGCATTAGTGAGTTTATAGAAATGGACATAGAATAAACGAGAGACCTTTTATAAGTTAGGACATTGGTGATCAGTCACTTCAGAAATTCTGGCATATGACAGCTTGATCTAGTGGGCAGTAATATGATCATGGCAATTTTCAACAGTGTTATAACAACATTGGCTATGATAACTTGAGCATTGTTTACTAGATACACAGTAATTGCAACTTCTCTATAAGCTCAGTATGTATTTTGGGTTTCTCAGTATCTACCATATTGCCACTGTACACAATTTATGTGGGTAAATTACTTAATGAAGAAGAGGACATGAGCGAGTAGTGAACTATCTATAGTCAGAAAAGGAATAACAATATATCTTTCCTGATACCCCTGTTTGTTACTAGACAGGAGCAGATATTTATAATAATACTGCTATGTTTGTGTTGTGCAATGCAAGGGTATGTTTGCAAGAGGTTCTAATCCAATCAGGAGAATTTTGCAGTAACAATTGATCTGGAGAATGCTTATAAATAGATATTTTAACTCTACTCTCTTTAACTTTACTCTCTTTCCTTTGTGGTGGATTCAATCCTTTGATCGTGAACTGAAATTATGCTTCTATAGTTATGGAGAGAATTATGGCACTTTGCTTAGTAAAATGTATGTCAAGTCTTACACACACACATTTGAAACTATCACCAGCTTCTATGCTTTCATTTGTAAAATTAACATGTGCACAGCAAAAACAGTTAAAACTTAACTATGATTTACTACATTTCAAACGAAACATTTCCAACAATAAATGTGACTTTGGGAGAAGTATGTGTAATCATGAAATTGAGTGAAAATAAATATATTCCTCTTGTAGTGAGGAAAGCTTCTTTCAATCGCAAATGTTTATCCAATTTGGTTGTATATTGTATTTGGTTGTGACCATTAATAGTGGAGGTGGTGGCTTAACACACTATAGTCCGAAATTTCTGACAAAAAAATTAACATATCCCGAATACTGAAGTCCGAAAAAAACCGCCTACTGTTATAACGCTCTAGCGCTCTCTAGTACTTAAAGATTACATGTTTAAGTAACCAGATTTTTACCAATCCTAGTTAGCTATTCATTTACTTCCTTTTCCCCATAGTTTATGAAGAGGGAGGCATCTAATGGCGTTGTGATAGCAAAATATATTACATCTGTCCACATCGACGGAGCCATGAAAGTGAATCCGGTTTTTTCAACTTGTTTTATCGATTTTCAGTAAATTCATTATGAATTATGATGTGAATAGTGAATTATTGAGAGGTAAGTTGATTTTTATATTATTATATACCGTTAAGTTCTGAATATAAACCCATCCGATTGTAGACCGAGAACCTAATTATCCCTTCCCAAAAGTGGAGAAAGTCGAAGGTCCGACTATAGACCGACATCCCCAATGCCGGCAATAATGAACTTCATCATCATAAGAAAGAACTGACATGCTAAATGGAAATTAACACAAACTTTTGCAACTCTAAGAAAATGGCATTCCTTTCATTTGCTTCACTCACGTAACTTGAATGAATCAAGGAATTAAACCCCCGTGGCTACTGTATTCTGGATCAATATATCCAAAAATAATGAATACCTGGTAGGCTGACTTCCCTATCCATGACTATAGATGGTTTATGAGGTGGCTAGACTTTGGGGAACAAAGTTTTTCCTGAATGAATTGTCTGTGTTGGGTGTCTGGGCGTTATGACGCGGAACAGCCCTAGTGAATAGTAATTACTACGTAACTATTATGTCACCGGCTTCTGACAGTGACGTTTAAGTGGGAAATGATGAAAGGCAAGACAGCGAGATCACGTTTGTTTTTATAAGATACAGAAGAGTTTGAACTTTGTTCCTGGTTATGTTTACCGTGTGGGGAGAATACGGTAATAAAATAAACATAACAGAGGATTGTGAAATTGATCTCGTCTTCCACTAAATGTACAGTGGTTGGGGGAGGGAATCAATTACGGCGCAATTTTACTACAAAATGCCTATGATGTGTTGTGATTTGGAACCTCGTTTCAAATCTTCTATAAAGAAAGATTGCATTTAGTCACTTATCTGAATGGCATCACATAATGTGAGGGAACTTGGATTGGTTGAACCAATTGAAATGGGTAGGGCCAGTAGTCCATCTGCGGCCTCAGTGGGCTGGACTAATTAACAGAATGTAAGGCTGACTTAGGTAGCCAAGAATACTGCACAAGTAGTTTAGCTTCCAGTTCATACATTTTTATTGTCATTGTGATTTTATTCCTGTAAGTGTAAGCGGGGAAAGGGGAAGATGAATGGCCAGACAAAAACATGCCAGATCACGTTTGTTTTTAAAAGATACGTTTGTTTTTAAAAGATACGGAAGAGTTTGAACTTTGTGTGACCTGTATGTTTACCTTATACGGTAATATAAACTGAGGCACAGCTCAGACAGTTTCACTATTGATTCTTTCCCCCAATCCCTTCCCTCCAACACTGCCTAAGTGGCAAAGTTTTGGATGTCAAAAATGTGAGTGTTTGTGCAAGACCATAGTATGTAGAGTAAGACCTCTGTACAGAATTAATTAGGACTTCATTCTATATGTTTCTGATTATTGTCTTGGTCAATATTTATATACTTGGAGTCCCATGTTAAAAATTGGCAAGACCGACCAGCGACATGCAACATGCACGGAAATACTCAAAATCTGCCTTTGAGGTGTTGTTTTAAATTTTCTGTACACAGGTCTTATAGCCTAGTAGACGGTCAGTACCGTTAAATTCCGTGTATAACCCGAGAATTTTTGGACAATAAACAGAGATGGCTTCATACTCCTAGGCTTATTTTCGAGAGTAAGATCAAATTAAAAAAAAATTACGTCCAAATCACAGTAAAAATGGAGAAAAACACTTTAAAAAAAATTACAGTCACATGTCCCGATATATTAAGCCAGGATAAAATGACTAGGGCTCACCAGCAATCTAGAGCGTACTTACCATAATGCTAGGCCTCTAATTACATTAATTTCTATATATCATACAATATTTCCTTCGAAATCTCCGATATTTCTTGATAAAAACTCACTTACTAGGTCTATATCGTTATTTCCAACACGCCGCCATTTTTTTAGCAAAATTTCCCGGAAATGCTATTTTTAGCAATGGGTATTACCGGTTTTTTTTACCGTTTATAGTACATATATTTCTATCATAAAGGTTTCAATTGATCATCGAAATTGGTCAGAAAAGTATACCAGTATCTGATGTTATTTATTAACTACAGTAAAGTGTAGGTACCGGTAGTTACCGGGTGCATATAATGTCTGTGATAACAAATGACATCTATATAACGGTAACTGGCGTTTATAGTCTAGCCTTACTGGTTAGTGTTTGATAGTAACAGACTAAATTATAGGAGGTTTGGCTTGCGTACAGCAAAATGTTTAAACACAATTATCTGTAGTGTAGACACAAAAACAGAACACAGAATAACATCAAATATCGATAAAACTTACCGGTGCCAGTCGAAACAGTCATTGAAATCCTTCGAAGTCCGAATCACTGTCTGAAGTCTGAAATAACTCATGAATGTCATCATCTGTCATGGAAACATCAGGGTGGATATCGTCAGTCTCTGGTACATTGTCGTCGTCGGCATCGTCCTCAAAGATAGCGTCGTCCTCACTTCCATCCATTGCGTTACTTATTGAACACTTTTTGAAAGATCTGATGATCATTTCGGATGAAATATCAGACCACGATTCTTTGACCCACGTAACGATTGTGGTGATGTCAACTTTTTTAATGTTACCACCTTTGTCACTGCTAAATCAGATGATGCCATCCAGTCATTCCATTTTGCTCGGAGTCTGTCCTTGAATGGTTTGTTCAGGCAGACATCTAGTGGCTGTAAGAGGGATGTAAGTCCCCCAGGAATGACGGAAACAGACAACCCCATCTCACGGCATCGTTGTACCACTTTCTCTGTGAGATGCGCCCTAAATGAATCCCAGACTAGCATGGATGGTTTTTTTAAAGCGGCCCCCTTCCTCTGCCCCCACACTTTATCCAGCCATTCCAGAGTACCACTTTCGTCCATCCAACCTTTCGTGTGAGCACGCACAAATACGCCACTTGGGAATTTAATACCCTTAGGCAGAGTCTTGCGTTTAAATATAATCACGGGGGGCAAACGTGACCCATCTGCCATGCAAGCTAACACAACAGTGAATCGAGTTTTTTCATGCCCAGTTGTCTTTACAAAAACTGTCTTCGCACCTTTGTATTCAACGGTGCGATTAGAAGGCATATCAAAGCAGACAGGTGTCTCGTCCATGTTTCCTATTTGAGATAGATCGTAGTTAAATCTCTTCCTCAGGTTGATAGTGAAACGTTGAAACAAATCAATTTTTGTTTCTAGCTCCTTCGGCAACTTTTGCGCCAGCTTAGTGCGTGTTCGTAGACACAAGTGATGTCTGTTCATAAAGCGATTGCACCATCCCATTGACGCAACGAAGTCCTCAGATTTGTTATTCTGGAATGCAGGATCTTTCAATATCGAGAGCGCCCTGATTCGAATATTGGTGCGGGTTATAATTAATCCGTTCTGTCTAGACTCCATTATCCATTCTGATAATTTCTTCTCCAGCGCAGGGAATGAAGCTGTACGGCCATGTGATGCTCTCTTTGATCTTGGCATCAAAGACAATTCTTCCTTTTTTTTCCTCCATTCTCGCACTTGCTTTTCATTCACAATGAAGTGGCGGGAAGCCATGGAATTGTTGGACTTCTCCGCAAAAGCGATAACATCCAACTTAAAACCAGCAGTATACGATGTTCGTTTCTGTCCAGGCATCCTTCTTATAAAACACGAATAAAATCAATGACAATAAAAATGTATGAACTGGAAGCTAAACTACTTGTGCAGTATTCTTGGCTAGCTAAGTCAGCCTTATATTCTATTAATTAGTCCAGCCCACTGAGGCCGCAGATGGCCTACTGGCCCTACCCATTTCAATCGGCTCAACCAATCCAAGTTTCCCTCACATTATGTGATGCCATTCAGATAAGTGACTAAATGCAATCTTTCTTTATAGAAGATTTGAAACGAGGTTCCAAATCACAACACATCATAGGCATTTTGTAGTAAAATTGCGCCGTAATTGATTCCCTCCCCCAACCACTGTACATTTAGTGGAAGACGAGATCAATTTCACAATCCTCTGTTATGTTTATTTTATTACCGTATTCTTCCCACACGGTAAACATAACCAGGAACAAAGTTCAAACTCTTCTGTATCTTATAAAAACAAACGTGATCTCGCTGTCTTGCCTTTCATCATTTCCCACTTAAACGTCACTGTCAGAAGCCGGTGACATAATAGTTACGTAGTAATTACTATTCACTAGGGCTGTTCCGCGTCATAACGCCCAGACACCAACACAGACAATTCATTCAGGAAAAACTTTGTTCCCCAAAGTCTCGCCACCTCATAAACCATCTATAGTCATGGATAGGGAAGTCAGCCTACCGGGTATTCATTATTTTCGGATATATTGATCCAGAATACAGTAGCCACCGGGGTTTCATTCCTTGATTCATTCAAGTTACGTGAGTGAAGCAAATGAAAGGAATGCTATTTTCTTAGAGTTGCAAAAGTTTGTGTTAATTTCCATTTAGCATGTCGGTTCTTTCTTATGATGATGAAGTTCATTATTGCCGGCTTTGTTAAGTTGGGGATGTCGGTCTATAGTCGTACTTTCGACTTTCTCCACTTTTGGGAAGGGATAGTTAGGTTATCGGCCTACAATCGGATGGGTTTATATTCAGAATTTAACGGTAACTGTTGTAACATTTGCTTTACCGCAACAAGAAAGTGTGTGACAGTGTTTAGATTACTGGTAGTTAGTGTTTCCCTACACAAACAAGACTAGGCTACCCATCAGCTTAGGCTATGGTATTTCATTTGTTTTTTTTCCACAGACCATTACCGTATTTTGGTCATTAAATAACATCAGATACTGGTATACTTTTCTGACCATTTTCGATGATCAATTGAAACCTTTATATAGAAATATATGTACTATAAACGGTAAAAATAGCGTTTCTGGGAAAATTATTTTCAGTAAATATGGCGAAAAAACGATATAGACCTAGTAAGTGAGTTTTTATCAAGAAATATCGGAGATTTCAAAGGAAATATTGTATGATATATAGAAATTAATGTAATTAGAGGCCTAGCATTATGGTAGCACGCTCTAGATTGCTGGAGAGCCCTAGTCATTTTATCCTGGCTTAATATATCGGGACATGTGAGTTGTCACTGGCATTTTTTTAAAACAGTGTTTTTCTCCTTTTTTACTGTGATTTGGACGTAATTTTTTTTTTAAATTTGATGTTACTCGAATATAAGACGAAGAGTATGAAGTCATCTCTGGTTTTTGTCCAAAAATTCTCGGGTTATACACAGAATTTAACGGTAGTGTTGATCACGTGACTTTCATGGGGTAGAAGTAAGAAATTCGATTTTGTTGGAGCGATCCCAAATCTTACTAGGTCTAGGGTTTGAGAATAATTTACGGCAAATCTATAAGGTTCATTCATTATCACCAGTGATATTATGATGATTTCACAATGAAACCACATAAATTCTGTAGAATTTAGCTTTCTGTACAGGGTTCCCACTTCAGAAAATTAAAAACCAAAGATAAGTAATTTTTAAATATTTTTTTCTTGTTGGTTTGTTATAATTCATTAGTTTTTTGTGAATAAAATGTCTTTACCACTTTCTTATACGTCTAGTATCATACACACATGTACACAAATTACACCAATATATGCAGTATTCAATTCTTTATTTATATGTGTAAATATTATTTAAATATCTCTAACAAAAAAAAAGTTTATCACGTTTTCAGAAAAGGGTACCAACAATAATGCTAACTCTCAAAAAAGAATCAAGCTGCGGGGGGAAAATTTGATTTTTTTTGTTTACAGTGTGCTAGAGGTTAACCAAGTCTTCTGAACTATGAACACTGTGCGGTCCAAAAAAAGGGGTGGCTAGGGTTTCAGACCTCCTAGAAATACTTTTTTTTTGCTGATTGGTATACATGCTTACTATGGTCTTATTTATTATTAACTTTTATATTTTAACATCATTCTCCAGAGTCAGTATCCTTGCTATCCTGGCAAACAAATGCTGGCTATGTTGTCAAGTTTTCCATACCTTGTACAGAAATGGCTGTGACTATTATAGGGAATGAAGAGGTTGTCCTGGGTCTCACTGAAAGATTTAGGTTTTATGTGAATGGTGTAGAGGTAAGATTAACAGATAGAAATAGTACCATATATTTCCAAATATAAGAAGATAATTTTTGTATTTTTTTGTTATAGCTGTAGGGGTTCGGCTTATATACAAACACAATACAATTTTAAATATCCACCTATTTACCAGTGAAACACAAAAACAGTAACACAGAATACAGTCAAATAGGTCTACATGTAACAGGAAAAAACCTCCAAGTCAGAATCACTGTCTGAATTCTAAAACAGTACACGAACTTCATTCTCTGTCATGGGAACATCAAAGTGGAATTCCCCAATCTCCATTACATTATCGGCATCCTCACTTCCATCCATTGCATTGCTAATATAGCACTTTTTTAAAGATTAAACATCATTTAATCATTTCGGACAGAATATCCGACCACTGATTCTTTGACCCACTTAGAGATTGTAATGATGTCAGCTTTTTTGACATTGTCACCCTTTGTCACAGCTAAATCGAATGACAGTATACATTCCATTTTGCTCAAAGTCTGTCATTAAATGACTAAAAGTGAGACATAGAGTGACTTTAGAGTGAGGTAAAGTTTCCAGAAATTAGATACAGACAGCCCTATTTTGTTACAACAGAAATGACTTGTCTACGTAGAATCCTCAGAATAACAATAAGAGACAGAATCAGAAGATTAACAAACACAATGCCAATTCTGGATTACATCAAAAGGCAACAGATTAAATGGTTTTCACATGCATGTCAGACTACCATCAGACAGTGCCCTTCAAAAAAAAATAGCTATACAGACATGATGGGTACAAAGCCAGGGGCAGACCTTGCAAATGATGGATTACAAAAATAAAAGAGTTAAAGAAAACAAACATATATGAAGCACACAAAAAAACCATCTCCAGAGAACTCTTCTGATGATGCAATGCATAATGAGGTATAAAGCGAAAAGAAAGAAAAAGAAAGCCCCCATCTCACTGCATCATTTTTCCACTTTCTTGGTAAAATGTTCAGTGTGCCTGAAATAAGTCCCAGACTAGCATGGATGGTTTTTATTATAGTGGCCTCTGCCTCCACACTTTATCCTGCCATTCCAGAGTGTGCGTTTTGCCCATCCAACCTTTCATGTGTGTACACATAAAGACACCATGTGGGATCGCCCACTTTGACAGTCTTGAATTTAAAAAAAAAACAAGGTTGGATTTACCATGCAACTTAAAATAAATAAAACGCCTTCTCATTTCTAGCTAAAAAAAATTTTTTAACCGTCTTCACATCTTTTCTTTCCACCGTGCGATTTTAAGGCAAATCTAAAAGCCAAGCTAAAAGTTGGCCTAATCCATTCATCAAATAGGCATTGAATTTACCCTAATGAATGATGCTATCATTGCAGCCAACCTTTGTTTCTGAGACAGCACTAAATGAATGAATGAATCTAATATCTTGTAACATGGTTGTGACAGGTTTTATGGAGCTGGCAACGCTAGACCAATCACAATGTTGTTTCAGTCTCCAAATGGTTAAATCGTATTCTATTCTATCACATCATCAGCTACACATATTTCACTATTAATTTATCTACATTTTCTATGGAATGCATAATGATTCATTTTTTCCTGTTTAGAGATTTTCTTAGAAGTACCTAAAAATTCATAGTTGCTGGAACTATAGTCTGTTCACGCTGGTATGATAAATCCTTTTCAGCAGATTTTACCAAAACTGATGGTAAAAGCTAAGCTATTGTAATTATTTAGACTTAAATATATCAAATAATTATATATATATAATTAATGCAATTTTATACAAACTTTGTTTTGTTGTAGTTATGTAATATTTATATTTAATAAAGACATTATTTGACATTTGTTTCTAGGTGGCCTCAAACTGCACTTCATTTGGGATTCATAATGAATTCCTGCTGCTGACAACACTGAACCACACCCTGCGATGTATCTCCAGGGCAACAAAACTTAGTGGTAAATATAAAGCTTCATACCTTTTTTATAAACCTCTCATAAATATCATCATGTGTTGTGCCATTTGTGTAGATTAGCATGGAACTCCCCACATGGATCTGCTGCTCTGAGTACCGGCTATGGGTTCAGATACTATATTTTTTCTGCTATATAGTTGAACTTTCTATAATTTTCTAAAGTTGATAATAAATTTCCTCTGTCTATAGACCTCTGTAAGAATATCTTTTTGGCAGGCTTTTGGATTCTCATAATTTTACATAAAACCACATCGAAATGAGTGTTCTTCGGTGTTACTTAGTCAGTACTTAGAAGTAGTCATAAGAGGTAAATACTAAATTAAGTATACAGGTTACTGTAGATAACTATCAATATAAAATAATAAGAAATAACAATAAAACAAAGACAATTTCTTTGTTTTATTGTTATTATTTTATATTGATAGTTATCTACAGTAACCTGTTTACTTTATTTAGTATTTACCTCTTATTTGTCTGGTTACTGCGGCACTTTCCATTTTGTCGGACATCCTCCGATATTTTGGTTATTTACAAGTAGTCATAAACAACAAAATTTTTGATTTCATGAAACCATTGTATTGTAGAGTATAATTTTTTTGGTCAGTGACACAAATAAAATAGCGATACACTGCAGATATGTTCTCTGGACTACATCATGATGGGAATCTAGTATAACTATTGTCATGCTACAAGGGAGATCCAGTGGGAGTTTGAGAACAAATGCTAACAAACAATAGAGATATTGTATATAAGAATAAACTTTGTTTTAAAAATTTGTTTAAAATGGGATGGAGTTGGCTGTCCCATCCCATATAGGGTCAGTGACCCAAAGCCATGCTGAAGTCGGATGTGTCAGGCCGAATGGCGCAGATATCACAGCAATGCTGTAAACTAGGGGTGGGCAAACTTTTTGTGCAGAGGGCCGCATTGAAAATTGTTAAGCTATTGGAGGGCCGCATATAATATTATGTATGTTTTTGTTTAAAATTCTCGGTAAGTAATCAATTAAATATTTTTATTGTAAAGAAAGGTAGTTTTACATAATGTAGAAAACTTCTGAAATAAATTACATTTCTAACAGACTTACACTATAACAGAATATTTTCTAATATGGATAAAAGGTTTTGCAAATATTTTAACAATGTTCGTGTATTTAAAAATGTGTTTGAGGGCCACAAAATATCTAATGGTGGGCCGCATGCGGCCCGTGTGCTGTAGTTTGCCCACCCCTGCTGTAAACCATGACACAACGCATTTCGTTCTCCTGACTACATCCTGCTAATCTGCAGGAGTTTGAGAACGAACACAGAAGAAGAAGAAGAATATCCCCTTTATGTGGGAGGACATAACATAAATAATTTGAGATATGCGGATGACACTGTTCTAATTGCAAAAAGTGAGCACGACCTTCAAAATTTAATTAAAGTAGTAGTCACAGAAAGTAAAGAGAAAGGCCTCTTCCTAAATATCAAGAACACAGAAGTAATGGTTATTTCAAAGAAACAAAATACCACACCTTGCAAGATCATAGTGATTGATATAGTATTAAAACAGCTCCACCAATTCAAATATCTAGGTACAATTATAACAGCAGATGGAAGAAGTTCAACAGAAATAGGATGTAGAATAGGACAGGCAAAAACAACATTTAGAAAAATTAAAAATATACTGTGTAATAAGACCTTGTCATTAGAGGTGAGAAAGAGAGTTCTGCAGTGCTATTTAACCCCTATACTAACATACGGGTGCAAGTCTTGGACAATAAACAAACTGGAAAGTGGTAGATTGGAGGCAACAGAGATGTGGTTCTACAGAAGAATGCTGAGAATACTATGGACTGCCAGAAAAACTAATGTAGAGGTGTAAAAAGAGTTAAATGCGAAATGGACCTTAATCAACAATATAAGAAAAAGGCAATCTTCTTTTTTTGGCCACTTCATGAGACAGGCAGGTTTAGAGAACATAATCACAACAGGCAAGATTGAAGGCACCAGAGACAGAGGGCAACAACGTGCGAAAATATTAGACAGTTTGACAACCTGGCACGGCAAGGAAACAACAACGACTTTGATACATAATACTGTGGAGAGCCATGACCGCCTACACCACCCAGCATGGCACAGAATGATGATGATGATCCCCTTTTGACAATTAACACCCCATTATGAACTATAATTTTCATTTTGATGATCTTCCATTACTAGCACACTTTCTCAAATGTTTCAGTGATTATGCGAGTTAAATCCTTGTCTGTACATTTTTCGCTCTCATCCAATGTCCACTAAACTTTGAATCAACAGTACTGTTCTTTAATCTGCCAGTACACACAGCTTAACCAAATGTACTATTCATTATTTCAATCTCCAACTGGTTAACAGGATGTAGTCCAGAGGGTGGAATGTGTTGCATAATAAGTTACAGCTTGACTGTGCTATCTTGCATTTCAGTCTGACACATTCCACTTCATCTTTGCTTTTGGGTTTCCTTGACCTAAGGGTGGGATGACCAATTACACCTCCCAAACTTCCTTAGACATCTCTACGACATGCGTGGCAGATAACAGTGTTGTTATTATTTGCTACCCTTTTAGGTCTCAGCAACACACTACCTATTTTGCATGTGATCAAGAGACATGTAAATTACAATTGTCAGTGAGGAAAGAAAAAATGTAGTTTATCATTTTTATTTTTGCTAGAACTTCCAAAATTGTCAGATGGAAAGACTCATCCATTCGATGAGAGCATCCGCAAAGTAGAGAGAGGATCCCGTATTGTGACAGTTGTTGGAGACAGTACCAAGTTAGTTCTGCAGATGCCACGAGGCAACCTAGAAACAGTGCACCCTCGTGCATTAGTGCTCAACTCAATCAAGCATATTATGGACAGGTAAGCTATTCTTAAGAGTGATAACAAATTGTGGAAGAGGGTAAAAGAAACACCAGAACAATGGGAATTGTAAAAAAATAGTGGTGATTTATTGGATATACTTGCATAAACAACACACAATCTCTTGTCTGGAATTCTGGGAAATGATGATGATGTTCCTCCTTCGCAAGTGAAGATGAGCATATCATGAACAAAAATAAATGCGATGGAAAAAAAATAATAATTAGAATTGGTAATTGTCTAATTTGGTTTGTGAGTTTGTAGATGTGCGATGAGTCCGATTGCGCATGGAAAGTTCTATTGCACTGCATGCAGGAGTGCTGAAGGTTCGGGGTAGGAGAATTTTTGGATTTGTCCTTGCACTTGTGGATTGCCTGCATTGCTCTTTCTTTTTCAAATTTCGTGATACCAAAGCAGTGATTTGGGTGTGCCAGGCTAAGCGATCAGGTGCTGTCTTGAATTTTGGGGAATAAAAGAGTGGGAAAGTATCTGCAGAGGAACAGAAGAAATGTCAAAGTCTCATAAGCAGAATTAAAAATATGGTTCAGAATAGATTGTTTCTCTGGAAGCAAGAAAGTTCTCCCCCCCCCCCCCCCCCCCCATTTAGCCTATTTGTTTCAATCTCTCACTCGATCTCTCTTATAGCAGTATGTAGGCAGAGAACAGAAGTGTTATATTAATCATTTTGCTTTTTTCTTTTCATAATTTTGACTCTGCATTGGATGAAGTTCTTCGTGTAGCATATTGTTTCCATTATTGTTTCTATAAATATTGTGGTTTTTTTTGGGTTTTTTTTTGTGAATATATTTTGTGAAATTAAAACACACCAGTATCATTTTGTTACATTGATAACAAAATGTATATAAGTTCTCCAACATCTATAAAGTGCTTGAATTCCTGGAGAGAAAAATGATCTTGATCAGATGTCTCATCACTCATGCAAACATTTGCTGTACCGTATCTCTTCATCTGACCTGAAGTTCAAGCTGCCATGGCAAGTACACTGTAGACACTTGTGGTACTGTAGTACATCATTAATGGTATGGTATTGTGGCAAAAATAGAATAGGCAGATAACAAGTATCATATTTTTATTTTTTGTAATTCATTTATTCTAAGTTGATGTTTTGTAAATGACAATTAAATTTTTGATGATGAGATTATTTTGGTGCTTGTGAATGTTACATGTTGTTTTTAATTTTGTGACTTATATTACAGTGGAAAGGTTTTAGAGGCATTTCTGATGATGAGGAAACATCGAATCAACTTGAATCTACTGTGTGATCACAACCCTTCCTACTTCTTAGATAATGTTGAGAGTATCATCAAACAGATTCACAATCCAAGCTATTTAAATGTATTTCTTACGGATCTGATGTAAGTTTTTAGACATTTAATTTCTAGTTACGGCATTCAATTCCTAGATATGGATACATTAATTTCTAACTGAACATCTAACATTATTAGCAAGTCTGCATGGTACACTGCTATTAAGGCAATCAAATAGTTCCAATGGCTGCTAACTTTGTCATGGTTTTGAAGCCCAGAATAGAGTTGCTTCACTTAGTAAGCTCTGGAAAGGTTAACAAAATGTGTAAAATTGTGTCTAGATGCCTGTGTGTTGTCAGAGCCTAAAAGGGATTTAACGAACAGCAACACTGTTCACATTCCATACATTTAAGTAAGAGGTGACTAAGGAGGTTATGGGGTGGAGTTGGCTGTCCCATCCCATGTGGTGTCAGATGTGTCAGACCAAAAGGCACAGATATTGCAGCAGGGCTGTAAGCCATAAAAACACATACTGTTCTCCAGACTACATCCTGCTAATTTGCAGAAGTATGAGTAGAATGATCACAGAAAAAGAAGTGCCTAGAAATTCAACAATAGTTGAAAAGTAATGTCATATAAAGGATATATTTCAGTCATTATTCAGAGCTATAATTTTTTCTTGCTGCCAAGTATTATCTGAACTTAGACACAAAATGAAGTTGAAACCACCTCATGAAAAGTGAGTATTGCCTTTCCAAATGTTATTATTATTCATCCAAAAACGAGCGAATGAAACTCTTGTTAATATAGAGAAAATGAAAGCAACCGTTCACAGCAGGTCATAAAACTGAAAAAAAAATATGATTTAATTTAATTATTCATGATCACCTGTGTGCTGTATGGACCAGAAATGGAGCAAAGAATAGCAACATTGTTTATCTTTCATGCATGTCGTAAGAGGCAACTAAGAAAGTTATGGGATGATATTAGCTGTCCCATCCCATATATGGCCGAAGTTGCCCAAAGTCATGCTGATGTCTGATGTATCAGGCCAAAAGGTGCAGAATCACAGCATTGCTGTAAACCATGACATACCACATTTTGTTCTCCGGACTACATTCTGCTAGTCTGCAGGAGTTTAAGAACGAATGCAGAAGAAGAATTATTCATGGCAATACAATAAATCATCAAATCCACGAATATTAAACCCACAATTCTGATATTTTTTGCACAGAGAAGAAGATGTAACTCATACTATGTATGCTGCCTCATATCAACATGATGCAACCTCTAGTGCTGGGGACCATAAGGAATCAAAGGTGGACAAAATATGTGATGCTGTACTTTCAGCATTCAAGAAGCATGAAGAGAGCAGGTTTGAAAGATGTCATTGTGTTTTCTAATAGTGATCATTTAAAATAAAATCTATGAGTCATTGTTTAAAATATGAACAATGAATGAAGGTAAATGGAAATTGAAGTAAATGGACTGGGATCCACCTGGTGTAGTCATTATGTTTTCTTTGTGCTCAAGAGGTTATGGGTTCAAATCCAGCTCATGACGTCATGTTTACAAAGTCTGTTTTTAGGTACCTGGGGATTATTGCTTGACGGAGTTACGTTCTATGAATGGTACTCACAACAGGTGGAGAATACTGCACCATTGACAGGGTTGGAATATATTGGTGTAACCTGAGAACAATGAAGTCAATTCTCTATACCTTTCAACTTTTATCAAAGTAAATGGAACAAGTTTGAGTAATAAATGAAAAGGAGATGCTTGTGAGTTTTGTGCAAACATACATAACTGAATATGCTGAAAACACATCAAAAGTATAAAGAAAATATCCTAGATTGCTAAAGAGAATGCAATAATGAAAGAGGTCAAGATATTAAGGATATTCATTATCAATATAAAAAGTAAATAATTAATATTTTTTCTGATAAGGCAGGAAATTGTTGAAGTGATGACTTACAAAATCTATGGAGGATGAGTTAGAGGAGGAGAGAGAAAATTATGTGCAGCTTATCTTTGTGGCATGGAGAAATGTCAAGGTTATATCATGAGAAAGTGAGGTTTGGAACTCTTAGTGACAGCTGGTAAAATGTATGGTTTTGGTTTAGGAGTGGAGAGCGTATGTGATTTGGATGTCAGAGAGAAAATTATATTTCATATATCTCTATATATTTCCTTTCAGATCACTCTGGAACATAGGGTATCACTCTCTTAGTGCTGTGGGTGCACACCCTTTATTTGTGTAATGAGATCCCAATTAAATTGATCTTTCCCCACTATTCTTCTCCAAGTATTCTTCAGTCTTCTAACTCTCCTCGTAACTCCCTGTGAGTTGCTGTACAGAGACGGTCTGGTTATATTGTCAGGCTTCTTTCTGAGGATGTCCAACAAAATGAGAGTGCAGCAGCAACCAAACCAAAAAATTGTTAATACTAAATAAAGTGTAAAGGTTACTATAAAATCCTATCAATATTAAAAATAAATAACTAACAGTAAATCAAAGAATAAGGACAGTTTCCCACCTTACATTCCAACAAGGACCTTTCTCAAGAAACATAACAAATTTTTAAAAAAAACCATAATATTCAAAACTAGGATGACTTGGGCATGTTTTTCTCACCAATTCTCAAATTTTGGGCAATGCAACAACCCTGTATGTGGTTTGCATATAGAATTTCTGTATAATAATTTTTATAAATTTCTCTGATATTTCATAATGTCTGTGTTTTACACATCACTGTAGGATCTATACTATCTAATTTTTTTCATTCTACAAAATTTCCATTCAAATGTGTTTATTCTAGTACTCTTTTTCACACGCTTGTTGAATTCCCAATATAGTGGTCGTGTTTGTATTGTTTCTTACTGTTTCTCAATATCGTTAATTTTTGTTTCATAATTTGCTCTATAATAATTAAAAGTATCACTATCTGATCTGCACATGATGTTTTGCTAGAAATTCTGCCTGTTCTTCCCTCAGCACCACATCTATTGCTTCTTTTAGGAATTTCAAAATTATTCTATTTAGGATTTTTCCGTCATTTTGAGTTGTGTCACTGCCAGTTATTGTATCATGTCAGATTTAATTTCTTTTGATATTTTTTCAAGTACCCCTCTTTCAATTTCTTAGAGGTATTTTCTTGTACTCATGTTTTCCTAAACATTTGGTGAAGCATGTCTGTAGTTGTTTGTATGTCTACTTTTATGGCTTCTAGTGGGATGCCATCTGACTCTGCAGCTTTCCCACAACTTTGTGGCATCAGTACATCAAGTTTATTCTAGCACTCTTTCTCACACAGCTAGCCTTTGAGATGTGGATATATAGAAAAAATGGAGAATTTCATGGAAAGAGAAGAAAATGAACATAGAGGTTCTTATAATATTTCTTAAAATACTATTAACACTTTCCTGATCAATTTCAATGACTATCGAATTTCCGTTATAGATTCTTGGTGACCAGTTTTGATGGCCGTCGAATTTCCGTTATAGATTCTTGGTGACCAGTTTTGATGGCCGTCGAAACTGCTAAGATAGATCAGAAATACGGTAATACAATAATGCAATAATGTTACTAAAAATAGCATTTCTAGGAAATTATGTTGTGTAAAAATAGCGTGTGGAATACAGATATAGACATCATAAATGAGTTTTTATCATGAAATATCAGAGATTTCGAAGGTAATATTGTATGATATATAGAAATTAATGTAAATCTAGGCCTAGCATTATGATAAGTAGCCTTTTGCACTTGAAATAACTCTGGAGCTTTCAAATTTATTCAGAAAGTGCAAATAGTTGTTACATCACATATAAAGTTTCAAGGCTCTCTCATGCTAGATCGATTTTATATGGATTTTTAAAGAAGACTATGTCAATATATACAATTTTGCGTGCACCCTCGGTAATGGTTGATAAGTACGCTCTGGATTTACTGGTGACCAAAGTGTTAAAGGAAATGAAGATAACATCAATAAAGTATTTTGGACATATTCAATGGTATGACTTGCATAGCTTGAATAGGCTTGTATTTCCAGCCAGTTTAGTGCCAATGTTACGCAAATACGTCCATCAGTTTGCTTGTTATTGCAGTAAAGGCTCCACTGGCTTCATGTACTGTTCTTCTTTGTGATCTTCTTTGTAAAGGCAATGTGCATCGCTGGTGATGGATGATCGATCTTCCATGTGAATGACAACATCTATGTCATTGGCATATTCATATTCGCAGATGAGTGCCTTGACCTCGGCATCCACGCTCACAGGGCTATGTTCTCTGCACTCTCTGTTGAGCATAATGACAGTCTTGACTGCCTCCTGAAAGACCATAGGAATAGGTATCCATTCCTCGTCAGGAGTTATGCCTTCGGGTGCACAAATCTGTTTAATGTAGTCTTGGCACAACCCAGCCACGATTTGCCTCTCTTGGGCCTGCTTCCTTTCACAGGGAGCTCACTGTGTAGTGGGTAGTCTGTGTCAGAATTCACTCTGAGGTATGCACGGGCATGCCACATATCAATTCTGTGAGATATGCTCAGAAAATCAAGGAGGAACCTCATAGCCACACAGGGTGTGTCCCTAGTGCAACTAAGGGTGATCCGTATCTCTTAATTTTAAATTCTCTCCAGTCTCTCAATCTGTGTGTTACTTTCAGTCTAACTTGCTAATACATATACTATCACAGAAAGAAACAAGCCCTCATATAGAACAAGTAAACTCTGTTCACACTGAGCAGAAGCCATACATTTCATTGCTCCAAGACCTTTTGAATTAAAATGATGTGGTCAATGTGCTCCCTAAAACTCATACTTCTGTTATAAAGCACTCAAAAAATATTTAATTGTGTTGGTTCTTTCAAGGATGTTCCTGCACAAAGTAATGCAAGGTGTGCACATATTTACCATGTGGTTATTGAGGGAAAACCAAATTATAGATTCTTTAGATGGATTCACTTATGTACCTTAATCTCTGCACCACTTCCCTATATGGACTAACTCACTTTGTAACTAATTGATGCATATCTCTTAATTTATACCCTACCTACACATCAGGATATCATCAGCATACGGCAACCAGTCTCTGTGATCTGTCTGCCTGTAATTTGTACAGTTACACATACAACAATATTGGGAACAGCTGTACACATCCTCCAGGTTCATTGGAAACAAGTACCCATACAACTATTCTTCTTTAATATTGCTTTTCATCATACTCTTGTTAAACATGGTTGCCAGCTGCTCCAGTTTTTCATCCATCCTCCTACTGTCCTCATACCTAGTGCTATCTCGTCCTAGTGATGTGCCCAATCATCTCATCAGGATAGAAGACTTTCCTTGTTTTCACAATAGGTAACACCTCAGACAAGAAGGTATTGATGTGCTCAAAATAGATATGTGCAAGTGGAATAACAATGACATCCATTTTCTGTGATGTTTTGGACTTTGCTGAAATCATACTTACTATCACTTCTTGAAAGAAACTCCATCAATTTTTAATTTGTATGAATATGTTTCTTAGTCATTTAATAAGACTTATACAATACTAATGCACAACATACACACAAAAATGTAACACAACATACACACAAATTTAACACAACACACACACACAAATTTAACACAACACACACACACAAATTTAACACAACATACACACACAAATTTAACACAACACACACACACAAATTTAACACAACATACACACAACAATTTAACACAACATACACACACAAAATTTTCAGCAAACTGCAGTGTAAAAATAGACTGCACACTCAGCTTTCAAGTGTATACCATGATGTTACTGTGTGATCCCAAATTGAAAACTACACTGTATAAACACATCACAAATTGAAAACTACACTGTATAAACACGTTATCACAAATTGAAAACTACACTGTATAAACACGTTATCACAAATTGAAAACTACACTGTATAAACACGTTATCACAAATTGAAAACTACACTGTATAAACACGTTATCACAAATTGAAAACTACACTGTATAAACACGTTATCACAAATTGAAAACTACACTGTATAAACACGTTATCACAAATTCCATTGTGTGTAAATAGATCACATTACTAAAATAGCTACTGTTGCTCCCTAATGGCCAACAAGTCTATAGCAGGAATTATGATGACTCCTTGTGTATTACAGATACCTGCAGTCAATTTTGACAGCGCATGTTAGGAAGACAAAGCCACAGCTAGAAGAAGCCCTTTTGCTTGTTTGGTCATTGCGTGGTATGATATTACCTTTTTTGGTCATTATGTAGTATGACATTAACATGTTTGCTCGCTGTTTGATATGACATTAGCATGTTGTTTGGTCATTGCGGGTTATGACATTGATATGCTGATGATCATTTCATTGTTTGACATAGACACGTTTGCTCATTGCATTGTAGACATTTACATGTTGTGTGGTCAATACTTTAGTATGGCATTAACACGTTATTTCATCATTGACATTAAATGTTTGGACATTGCATGGTATAACATCAACATGTTGTTTAAGTTGTAGATGGTTGTGTATTACTGGAGAATGAAAGGGAAGCAAGAAATAGTACCACTCTGACCTTCCATGCTGTAAGAGAAAAACAAGTGGTTGGACATGCAATTGTTACCATACCCAGTAGAAAGTCTGTACAAAATTGGTGTTCTGTGCCAAAATAGAATTACTGATGCTCCACTGTAAAGTAACAATACAATCTACTTGAGTTCCAGAGATAAATTACCAGAGCAATAACAACAAGCTGGAAATTTAAAGTTCCAATCTCAATTCACGTAAACAAATCTAGTGGTTATACTGGAGCAAACATTGGAGAAAAAGAATGCAAACACGTAATAACCCTGGGCTGGAGGTCTTCAACCAACTTCAGAAGGATATAATATTTGGGTTTGTAGAGTTTTAAGAGAATGTAATTCTTAGATTGAACACTTAATAACCACTGGATAGGTCATGGGGAGAAGAGACAAAGGGCGACAAAGAGAGAAGTTGACTAGAATGGACTAGAATTGTGGCACGGTAGAAGTTCACCAACCAAGTTTATTGACAACACAAGAGACAGAGAGTTGTGGAGAAACATGATCGCCAACGCTATTCGGCATAGCACTTTATTGACTAATTCTTAGATTGTGAGTGATAAGAAAGTAATTTGTGTATCATGAAAGTTTATGGGAACATAATTTTTTGTATGTGATAGTTTTATGAGAATGTAATTCTTTGATTTTGTAGTTTATTAAGAATGTAAAATTTTGATTTATTATTGTTTGGTAAGAATGTAATGCTTAGATTGTGGAGAGTTTTATTAAGAGTGTAATGCTTGGATTGTAAAATTTTGACAAGGATAAACATTTGGAGTGTGATAGTTTAATAAATTTGCAATGCTTGGATTTTTAGATTTTATAATGATTAATACTTGGATTTTAAATTAACGGTTTGATAAAGAATATTATATCTGGATTGTTAAAGTTTATAAGAATGTCATATTTGGATTGTTAATTTTATAAGAATTTCATGTTTTAATTGTGATAATTTCTAAGAATATCAGGGTTGGTTTTTTTTTGAAGTTTATAAGAATATCATATTTGAATGTGATTGTTAATAGGAATGTAATTATTGTGAGAGTTTAGTCAAAATGTAATTCTGGTGTGCTGTTTCTTTTGAGTCCAAATCAAAGAATTTGATTTAACATAATCCATCACTGTTTTATATAGGTAAAAGTCAATCATCTTCTGATACGAGTGCTGAGGATGCATTGAAGTATCTGCTGTTCCTGGTGGATGTTAATGCACTTTATGATGTTGCCCTTGGCACTTACAACTTTGATCTGGTCATGATGGTAGCTGAAAAATCACAGAAGGTATTTGAAAAAAATAAGTTATAATCTTTTCTATGTTTTTTCTGTTGTTTTTGGTCTATAGAATTGACTTCATTACATTCAGGGCAGACCCATAATTGCTCATCTTTCCCAGAAAATGATGGTTTTGATATCTATAGCTTCTGGTATGCTATCACAGCTACTGACTGTGCCCCCTCTTTATTGAGTCATCCTATATCTGTTTTCTGATTCCAAATTCTTGAAGCTGCAGTACAGATGATTTACTCATCATTTATTGATTTCTCCTCATCAAGCAGTTACCAAACAATTGCATTAGGTTCCTCTTATTCCAACTCTCCTTAGTAGACATATTTGTGACATTGTAACTTATTGGTATTGACTGACACCACCATGTTTAGTGTCTTTGTGTTGCTGAAGCCAAACAGAAAGCCAGAGAATAGCAACACTATTTACCTTCCATGCATGTCATAAGCGGTGATTAAGGAGACCGTGAGGTGGGATTGGCTGGTCCGTCCCATATGAGGTCAAAGTGACATAGAAGCCATGCTGACGTCAGATATTTCAGACTAATAGGGGCAGATATCACAACACATTCTGTTCTCCCAACTACATCCTACTAATCTGCAAGAGTTTGAGAACAAACACAGAAGATTTCAAGCACCCATGAAATACAGTCTCTCAACTTATGGCTTATTTGTTATTCTTAAATAAGTCGATATTATAGAAGGTGAGATTTTGTGATTTATAGAAAGTAATGTAAATCTACAGTCAGCATTATAGTAAATAAGATTTTGCTCTTGAAATCACTCGGGGGGGGGGGGCGGCTTTCAAATTCATTTATATAACAAAAATTTTCATTATGGCACAGAACATTTCAAAGCTCTATAGACTCAATGCAAACTGTTCTCCAAACTGTTCTTACTTCTTGCTAACCAACAGGAGTTTCAGAACGAGCGCAGAAGAAAAGATGACTGATGCTCACCAGTTCTTTATTTATGCATTATACTGATAACAATCTTCCATTTATTATTGTTAGGACCCAAAAGAATATATTCCTTTCTTAAATCAACTGAGACGACTAGAGGAAAACTATAAATACTACACTATTGACAAACACCTGAAGAAATATGACAACGCCCTAGAACACATCTCCAAATGTGGTAGGTACTTTTTTCAGCATTTTCGCTTAATACAATTATCTGATAGGCTGCCGATCATTGCCTTAGCATTGGAAGGTACATCAGGAACTGTAATGGCATACTCTTGTGTTCAGAGAATTTTTAAGTGTAGGATTCCCCTGTTTTTAAGCTATTGTTGAATTTGTTTAAATCACCTGTATACACCGATACATTCAATTGCATTATCAGTACAATATGAATGATCTTCTTTCAAACCATAAGCAGGTACAATTGAGTTGAGTCTGTAGACCTCTACCACTGAGTAACCTGATGTCACTTAGCGATGATTGAATTTGGTAAATTTGGAAGTTAAATTTAGACTTCTAAGATTTGGAAATTTGTTTACTAATGTTTTATCCACCATTTTATTTTGTGAGGACTTTACAACTGATAACATATTTGAATGTGAGTTTATTCAATAACTTGATAATTGTAACATTTGTTATAAAATATTATATCATAGCACATAATATTCATTGTGTGTCACTAACTGGCCAGTAATTTAATTCTCAATTGTGTGTCAGGTAAAGAACACTTTGAAGAGTGTGTGAGTTTGGTGTCTGACCATAAGCTGCATGCCAAGTCATTGCGTCTCTACAAGCCAGGAACCATAGAGTACAAAGTATGTAGAGAAATTGACACTTGTCGTGCAGTTAAAGTGTTCATTGCATGAATTAACACATTTTGTTATTTAGTTAAAATCAATACTGATTTGGGTTTTTTTAACCTTCAGAACCCTGGATCCTGAAATTACAGGATTTACAGATAATATAGCTTCCCTGAGACACTGATGTTTCTGTATTTCTACTTCACAAAACTATACCTCATATTAATTATTATTAATAAATCAATTTATGCATTTTACCGATGTAACAATGTACGCATTGCATTGTGGGATAGCTGCTTCACAAAATGGTGTACATATGCTGACAATGTCATCAGTGGCCCAGAAGCCATGCTGAAGTCACATCAAAGGGTAAACCACGACACAACACACTCCATTATCTGGACTACATCATTCTAATTTACAAGATTTTGAAAATGAACACAGAAGAAGAAAAAAGGAGTGATCAGGAACGGGGGAAGAAAGTACTTTCTCTCCGGAACATTCCAAAGAACGCACAACAAACTGGAAAACTGAGTTTATAAAAGCTAGATATCTGATGGACTGGTGAACTTGAGTATTTATGAGAATACCCTGGGTGCCATGATACTAGTTCCTAATCAATATTCTACTGACTTGATTTTAATAAATAGTGAAATATGATTGTTATTGTTATCCACGAATTTTGAACTTCTACTCTTTTTTTATTTATGCAATGGAAATAATATATAGATCAGAATAATGGAGAATGACAGAACAATACTGCATGTATGTTGCCAAGTTTTATAATCAAAAATAATGTTCATAGCCATAGAAATAACAGAAATACAAGTAATATTATTTTTCATAGCCATAGAAATAACAGAAATACAAACAATATTATTTTTGTTGCAGAGTCTTGCTGTTCTTTATGGAAATTATTTGAGAACAAAAAATCGCAATGATGAGGCGGGAATTATGTTTCTCAAAGGGGAAGAGTTTGAACAAGCTCTGGATTCATTCAGGGCAGCGAATGAGTGGCGTCAGGTATTCTGTGTGGCTACCAAATTGGGGTATGATGGAAATAAGATATCAGAGCTAGCTGTCAGAGTTGCAAGTAGGTTTCATTGTGATGTGATGGCTAGGTAGTGTATGTTGTATTATTGATCAAAACTTACAGAATGTTTGGTAAATTTCTTCATCCAGTTATCAGGAAGTTTAGAGGCCAACATTTTAAAAGTTTATGTAATGTTAAATATATTTGTTAAAGTCAATCCCATTTGAACAATTTAGTCCGGACCAACAAAATATTTGTTACTAATGCAAATAAATTGCATTATAACTATTTGGTCCAGACCAACACAATATTAATGTAATAATCAAAATTTGCTATATACAGTATAATCTATAAAGAATAAAAATATTTGGGTATTTTGGAAAGTATCGAATAGGAAACAATTTTTATATTTGTATTGGTGCTGTTTTTACATAATCTAATTTGGGGAAGAGTGTGCATTTTCAACAGCCTTGATGTGCTACAAATTTGAACCTTTGCACTTTGCATAAACATTTGCTATAAACTGACTGTAAACCTTTACCATGACTATGAAGGGGTACCAAGGAAAACTCAAATGGAATATTCAATGTTGCCCATTCTTTACTGAATGTGTGGGATGGTAAATTTTATGACTGTGAAACATGGCATAATATACCCAATATCTTCAGTTTAAATGATTTGTCAGAACAATTCAGAAATCAGAAGCCAGCATTGTGATAATGATAATATTTTATCTGTAGTACTATATCGATTTCACTACGGCATTCAATCAAGTATGGCAAGATATCTTCTCATAAAGATTATGAGAAATTTTAATTTTGACATAAATATAATAGAAATCATAGAAGTCTGTACAAAGTAGCAAATATTGCTGTTCTAATTAATGGTGATATTGGAACCTTTTTCAAAACAGATGCAGGGTAAGACTACAAAACAGATAAGGCTACATGTTATCACCAGTGTTATTCAATATATTCTTGGAAAAAATCATGCAAGAGACACTAAAAAACAATCAAACAATAATCTCAATTGTTAGCTACCCTCTCTGCAATTTGCAGATGGCATTGATCTTATTGCTGGCGGTGAGAAAGAACTTATAAACTTGAGAAACTTGCAAAACTTATGATATGGAAATAAATATTGAGAAAAGTAAAATAGGAGCAAACAGAGATAGCAACACGACTACTGTTAACATTTAGGTGAATGGACAACAACGAGAAGCAGTTCATACCATTAAATACTTATGTTCTTATATGAGCAACGATGGAAGCTCCTTATAAGAGCATATACCACAGACAAATGTAATTCTCTCTACTCTGTCCTTAGATTTCCATTCCAGGTCTTTCTATGTGCTTTTAACATTGAGAACTATGAATTGTCATATTATCAGGTGATTTGAAAAACCGTCACAAGTTTGCAGAAGCTGCCACAGTCTTGGAACAGTATGCTCAGGTAACAACAAATGTGACTCAATAGGAATGACATACTATTTTAAAACTGTAGAATGAGTGTTAACCTTTAGGACACCAGATTAAAAATACGCAATTTCTCCCCCACGCCCGGATATTTTTTTTTGACAGTGTGCATAATTTTTTGGTGAGTGTTTGGTAAATGTGATAGCTTTTTTGTTTGTGTGAATATATCAAAATATTTTTTTCACATGTAAATAAAGGAGTGAATAATGCATATAATTGTGTTTTCTGTTGTTGTCGTTGTATGTGTGATACGACAGTTGTGAGCAAGATGTGAGGTTGAAAATTAGGGGAGAAATCGCAAAACGGCATTTGTAAAAATCACAAGCACCATTTCTTGACTGCCCTAATACATGAGCAATGTGTGGTAACATTGGCAAAATTCTCCTTAATACCTATTCCTGTTGTATTAATATTGTTTCATATCCGAACTAATACAATATGAACTGAACAAACTAATAAAACGTGTAAAAATCACACACGTCTGTCCTTCCAACACTAGGCCTAAGCCGACATACAACATATTATTTTTCATTCTGATACATGGCACCTCTGACACAGGTCACATATTGTTTTTGTGTTATGCAATGAATAAATGAACATTCTTATAATATAACAACAACTAAAACACAAAAACAACAATTAAAACATGTAGATATTACTTTTCATGATGATCACTTACCACGCCAATGATACAACATTTGTTAGTAAAATATGGTGTCAAAAATGGACAAAGTCGTTCCAGAAATTTGTTGACAAAATCAGCCAGCATTCTGCTTCTTACAATCATAATGTGTAAAGACATTTGACCTTTAGACTGTGATGTATTCCTGACTTCATGTGGAGAGAATTATACGTCATATGAGCTTAACTTCATGTGATTTCGTAGTCAATAATCGGGGCACAGTAACAGGGTTGATTTGAGATGCTTACAGGCACTAGCCACGTAATGGTGTCATCTACTGTAGATGCTATGGTAAGGTAAAAATGAACATTTTTGTACTGGTTTGGAACTAGTCTCTACCTATGTGATGATTTCCCTTGGCTATGTTTATCATTTATTGATTTAAATATAAATATAGTTAGGGTTAGTTATGTAAAATATAACTAACCCTAACAAATTAATATTTAAATTAATTATTGCTATAATATTTAGATTAATTAACCATAAAATTAATTTAATTAACTATAAAATAAACCATAAATTTCAAGTGGAGAACATTTGAACAATGGTGGGCAGCGATGTTAACAACCACCTTCAAATACTTAGATGTAACATTCTCTTCAGATGGAAAGATGGACACCGAAATAGACATTCGTTGTAGCAAAACGAATCAAATACTGGGTCAATTATCCCCTTTATTGCAAAATGCTACCAACACAAAATGCTACCAATGTCAACAAAAAAACATCTTATCCAAAGTATCTTCATTCCAACCCTGTACTACCAATGTCAAACATGGTCCTTAACAACAAAACATAAGAGACAACTGGTTACAACAGAGATGAGATGTCTGAGAAAAGCCACAGGAGTGACCAGAAGACACAGAATAGAAACGAGGTTATAAGAGAAAGAGAGGGTGTCATTTCAATTCTACAATACATACAAAACCAACAGATACAATGGTTCAGTCATCTAGAAAGAATGCCGTGTGATTCATTAGTTTATAAATCATATATGAAGAGAGAAGAAGCAGAAAGAAGAGCCAGGTGTAGTCCTAGAGTACGCTGGATCGACAAAATCAAAGAGACATTACATGAACACCAAACAACATTATCTGAAGCTGCCAAAATAGCGAGAACAAGAACACTGTATCTCTCGACACCCGTAAAGGGTAATAGAGGAAGGAAAGAAGAAGAAGAACAATAAAATACGTAAGTAAGCATTAATTAAAAACATGAACCAACATTTTTTTAACAAATGGTATGTATCATCTGCCATAGCATAAAAAACTATAAAAAGAAATAGCATGGTTGTAGAATGTTATTTGCTATATCCTGCAATGTTATGTAATGACTTTTAACATAGTTTTGTGTGTTGCTACATATACTCAGATATTATATACATTTGTTATTTTTTATTTCTAGGATTCGGAAGAAGCGATTGTTGCCCTGTTGCTGGGGTCACATTGGGAGGAAGCATTAAGACTAGTAAGAATATCCTAGATATTTTAATAACTATCAAATCACTTGCTTAGTAAGAAGAAACTAGTAATATTTCGCAAGGCAAGGGGAATGAATAACTCCGCACAAATCAGAAGTGATTGTGTAAGAAAATTAATATAAAATATAATTTGCAATCAATTTTATGATTCAAAGTTCAATTAACAGATAAATGGAAGAGGTACTGATCTGTGAACATATCTTTGTTAATGTCATGTAAAATAAGTTTACTTGTCATGTAATATGTGAGAGGAAAAAAATGAGCAGCAGTTTCATGTTGGCTTCATTTACTTGTGTCAATTTGTTTGCTGATAAATGTTCAAATGAAAGCTGCAAAGCTGTCTCCCTTGCACAGCATGCAACAACAAGCGACAAACCTTTTTGGCTGCTACAGGATTGGTTGGGTTAAATCAGCAATTAAAGGGGATGTGGGTTAGGAGACTGATAAAAGTTTGCCATTTGTTGATTTAGGAGGAGGGGGAATATGTTGTTGATAAAGTTGATGCCAAATTGTTTTTTTATACTACAATAAAAAGTAAAGTAACCCATAGCATTTATTAATGCCGTAGGGGTGTGAGATGTTAGCAATCTCACATTTCACAAGCTCTGCAAATGAGGGCGGTAGCCATCTCCTCTCCCTCACAGTCTTTACTTCCCGGATTAATCCGGTACCCATTAAGGCTGGGTCGACCTGGGAGCCGTTGCGATCTGAAAATATTTCCGCCTCAGCTGGGGAATGAACCCAGGACCGCTCATATGCGAAGCCAGTGCGCTAACCACTGCTGTAACGCGGCTCCCAATATACTACAATATACTTTGATACTACAATATACTTTTATACTACAATAAAATTGTCTGAATTGGTAACTTGTTTCTTATAATCGTAGTTTTTAAAATAATTATTCGCATCAAATGCGTCTGTTTTACCAGCATCTTGTCACTTATGATTGAATTCCTACAATATCAGCTGAAATGTAACATCAATCACAGTGTCTACATCTAGCAGGTGCTCATGAAATAGTTTCTGTACATACTCTTTCACTACCATTATTTTCAATCTCTTCTAGAAAACCATGACCTGTAACTGTTCACATGTCATTCAGCTAACCTAATAGAGACAATCATTTGCCTAGCTCATTTGGTCACTGATACCTTACCATTCCAGTTAATTTCAAATTGTTTGTACCACTGTACATTTTTGCTCTTTTATATTATTTTTATGAGACAATTGACCTTAAAAGCAGTTGCTTTCTTGTGTCTTACTGGGTTAAACATTCAACAGAAATGGAAAAAAATGATCTTACATGTTGACCTGTCAGTAGAAAAAAGGTTACAAAAATATATCTTGTCAAAGCTCTTGTATCTGTTTACAGATTCATCATTACAAGAGGCTTGATTTGATTGAGACTCACCTGAAAGAAGCTATAGAGGAAAGTTGGTCGCATCAGGTAGATATGTTGGCTGCACAGAGGGAACAGTTCAACAAGCACAAAACCAGGTTGGCAACTGTTAGGACTCAGAAGAAATTCAAAGCGTTTCTATTAGGTAAATATTTTGTACTTTCCTTCTGCACATGAGGGTTGTTCACTAAGTTCGGGGACATATTTTTGTGGTGGGGGGGGGGGTTCTAGTTCTCCTATCACTAAAGCCTATTAAAAATAGTGTTCATGGTGACAGGTTTCAATGTTGTTCATTGGTAGCCCCAATCTCTATTTTTGTCTTTGTGTTATCTTAGACATGCACACTACTTAGTGTGTTTGTATAGTCTGTGTGTACAGATATCATCATTGACTTGAGGCTTTCACTTGGTCTGATTTGACACTCATGATTCCATCACTTATGGCATTCCTCTTACATATTCTATTTTTATTTTTTATCTATCAATAGTGCATACGTTCTGGCGTGAACCGATATTGCCAGTCACTAAATATAACTGCACATTTTCTGTTTGTTTCAATTTCTAATACAGCGAGATTGAGACAGTGAAACCCTCTCTCTCTGTGTTTTAATTTAATTTTGTTTGTTTATTTCATTTATGTTTGTTTCTTGATAAAAGTCCCTGTTGGACTGTAACATAGAAAAAGTCTGTATTTCTTAGTTTTTTGTTATTTTTTACATTAGTTTTATTATTTGTTAATTATTAGTTAAACCAGTCACAATAGTACATTATCTTATATCTTCTAGTTACCTGTGTAGTCAAATATTAATTAATTATGATTTTAAAAAATGAATGCCACAAGTTTTCTCTGTTGTGTTATATTGATTTGAGCTACTCAGATGCTGAGGGATCTCCGTGGCATAGTCACATGCCTTGTGTCACAGGTTCAATGGTGTCTTGTTTACTAGTGCATTTTTCAGATCCCCAGATATCCCTGGGGATTATTGATTAGAACTACATTATTATGTACTTTGTGTGGTACTCTCTGCGGGTGGAGAGCTGCGCTGTAAGAGGTATGGAGTACATGTAGAGAAACCTGAGTTCAATCAAATCAGTCCTCTGTGCTTTTTGAACTACTCATCATAGAGAAAAAAACTTGAATATATATTTACAGCTGACAAAAGGATTGTTGGAGGATTGTGGCAAGCTTAACAGAGTTAATAAACAGGAACCCTTACATAAATCTAGTAGCCTATGCCAGTCTGAATGTTGATGGTGATTGATTTTTATTCCTATATGCAAAATTGCACTTAAATACCTTAAGACAGAAAAAATTGTACTGCTCACATGCCCAAGAGTCATTACAGATAAAAAGAAAGTAAATTACAGCTTCAAGACAACCAGAAAAGTGCTATAAAACAGCAATAAAATATACACAATTATCTTAACTTGATATTGGCTGCAAAAAAGTTCAGCGTGTTGTTTTGTTGCTAAGATCCACAAAGTGAGTTAATAATGATTGCGCCCAATAATAATGTCCGTCTGTGCCACGTCAATAGCAATTCAGAAAGCAAGAAAAATGTCAAACATGCTTGACCATGTTTAGCTTTGAGCATGGTGACTAGCATGTAGGTATAATAACCTTCTCTTGTATGGCTGGCCTTCTAGTGATATTGTTACAAATCTCCATTATAGGCTATTGGCACAAATGAAATGGAGACACATCATATTTCTGTTCTCTAGGATAAAGACTGCATCCTGCTGGAAATCTAGTTAAGAGCATCCTGCAACAAGTGAGATCGATGCTAGTTTGTAAATGAACAAAACAAATAACGAGAATGTGACATACCATGTACGAGGCAAGTAAGAAATTGGGGGGGGGGAATGGAATTGCTTGTGTCATCCAATAGAGGGTCAAAGTGACCCAGAAACAGTGCTGAAGTCCGCTGCATCCGTCCAAAAGTGGCAGATGTTGCAGAAAAGCTGTAAACCATGACAAAGCATTCCATTGTTCAGATTGCATCCTGCTAATCTGCTGGAGTTTGAGAATTAATGCAAGAGAAGAATTTTGTTGGTTTGAAAGTACAGTTGTTTGGAAGAGTTTTCCATCAAGCAGAATTCTACATCTTAATGTTCAACATGACTGAATGTTTTCCAGCTTGATATAATCATAGATTTATTTCTCAATTGTGCTTAGTGACATCACATGATTATTTTTCATATCAGAAACACAAGCAGATAATAATGATGCTGAAGCTGATTTGTTCTCTGACACTACAAGTATGACTGGGACATATGTTGCATCCATTTCTACTACCAACAGCTCACGGTCCACGGTGTTCACAAAGAATACAGGGTTAGTGACATTTCTGTAATAGTTGCAGGAAATAATGCATTTAATGAATAGCATTGTCATTATCTACATATCTGAATACATGAATATCACTGGACATACTAATATTCATAAATATTGTATGTGTAATATATCATTGGAAAGGGGGATGGATACAGAATATAAATATATAAGTACATTGATGATATTTGATTACTTCACAAGGTTAGAGTTAGTAAAACACAAAACAGGAAAATGTTAATTTATTAGTATAAATATTTTGACTTATCCAAATGTATCCATAGTTAGAGTTGTTGATATTCATTTTTCTAGAATGTTTATACAAGACTATCCAATTGGCTTTATGCAGTTTATTTGATGAATTTATATCAATAAATGTTAAAGTTATTTACATTTTTCTGAATATCAGAAGCAATAAAAAATATGAAAATATTTACATCCAGTCATGACTTTATTATTTACAATTTTTTGTGTGGATAAAATTGAGCTCATCTTGTGTGATATTCTCTAAAACATGATTTAGCACAAGGTGTGGCTTATGAGAACATCCTATGCAGTTGTAGCTACTTCACTTTCATGTTTGCTTAGTAGCACAATGCCTGTCAATTTCCACCAAAGTCAATGAGATGGACGGCCCCCTGATACCTTTCAAGCTCTGTATTTACTGGCTTTCTTCCTAGTTTGGACAATAAAACAGCATCATGGTTGTTATGTGTCTCTGATTCAAATAAACTACAGAGTTCCTCTATCAATATGTCCTTAAAGCTTGAAAGGGGTATAATCTTCTCTGTGTGAGGGCTACTCAGTGTGTATAAACAGCAGGAATGTGAGAAGGTAGCAGAAGAAGTGCTCCTTTACCTGGCCAGTGGTTGACCAGAAGCAGCCTGAATAGTGTCACTTTCTAGAGGGTTTCTTTGACAACAGTCTGTAGCTTATAGAATTTGTTGGGGGTTGGACATGGTTATGCATCATTCATAAAACCTTCAATATAAATGAATCAAGTTAACAGATGTTTTCTTGTCTGGCAGGTCTGCAAGGACAAGAAGGAAGGCAGAGAACAAGAAGTGGAGTCTGAAAGAAGGCAGTGTCAATGAAGACTATGCATTAACAGATGCTATGGCTAAAATAATAAAGTCTATAGACAGTCTTAAAGGTAATTTCATCCCATTGTGTCAGCAGAACATTATATCTATCACTGCAACATTGACCCAAAATTCTTAGGAAACCATAACTTTTGACCATCTAACTAGCCATAGCCATATCGGTGCAGATATTCAGAGATCAGACAGCTTTTCCTCATCTCAAGACCTTCTTCATTTCCTGTTCTCTCTGAAAAATCCTTTTTCAAGCCCAGATTGAACTTCTCAGACATTTTCTGACTCGCCAATCCTCACAGACTTTTGTCTACACCATGCTCATCTTCAGATGGCAAAGGAGGCAAAATCATCATCTTGTCTAGCACATTTTTTTAAAAGAATTTTTATCCCCAATTTATCCTGCTGATCAAGATCCAGAATTACAAAGAAATACACAATAGATGTAGTAAAACATACCAAGCCCTAGGGCAAATGACACCAATCATCAGAAACAAAAATATAGATTTGAACACAAAAATAACACTATTCAAAACAATTATTATGCCAACGCTGTGCTATCAATGCCAAACATTGACAACGACAGCGCAAGACAAACATAAACTAGTGACAGCTGAAATGGCATGCTTACGCAGAATTCTAGGAATATCGCTAGGAGACAGAGTGAGAAGGAGGACATTAGACAATTAACCGACACTGTCCCAATCTTGGAGTATATGAAGAGCCAAATGGCTTGCACACATCAGCAGACTACCGCCAGACAGCATACCACAGCAAGCTATGCTACACAGATACAGTGAAGGCAGACCTCGAAAATTATGGACCACCGAAATAAAAGAGGCGACAAATTCCACAATATACTCAGCACAACGAGGGCCATCTCCAAAGAATTCTTCTACCACTGGCGCTGAAAGGCAATAAAGGGTTTAGTGAATAGATAGAGATAGAAGATCCAGGTTAGAAGCAGTGTCTTCATATAGAATGGATTGTAGAGGTATTTGATACTGATTGACAGAACCAGTTTCACTTAAATCTAAGCAGACCCATAGTTGCTCGACAGAACTAGTTTCACTTAAATCTAAGCAGACCCATAGTTGCTCAGACCTTTCTTTTAAAGCAGTTATAGAAGTAAAAATTCTGTTTGTTTCTGTGATTTGAGAAGGATATAGAAATATAAATAGAATAATGTAAATACACACAACACATATTTACGATAGCATCAGAATATATTCTTAGTATTATCAGAAAATGTATTGCTGTTTTGAGAGAGTATCAAGCAAATGCTAATTGTATATTTAATTTTTGTGCACATTTTGCCCACATACATGTTAAATGTTTATTTGGTAAAGGAACAATGTGCAAGCTTATTTGTTACAAGAAGCAAAATTCACCCCAAAGCCACACCATTTTTTGTAGGTATGACAAGTTTTTAGGGTGAGAATAAAAAAATCAACCAATAATGTAAGACTGAAATTTTCAGATTTTCAAGTATGAACAAGTTTTCTAAAATGCTAATCTCAAACTTTTATCAAAAATGTTTCATTTCTTTTTAATTTTATAAATGTTTTTGTCTTACAATGGCCGTACCACACTTCTGTTTTTTTTTAAGGTGGACATCTATCATTCACTCCTGAACCAGCAGAGCTATCTCATATAAATCTGTGAATGTCATTACTTGAATTAAAATTCATTTCTGTGTTTGATTCTGAGTCCATGTTGTTGCTATTGCTTGATGAAAATTCGTCTTCAGCATTCATTCTCAAACTCCCGCTGGATCTCTCTTGTAGTAGGACAATGGTCCTACTAGATTTCCAGTAGGATGTAGTCCAAAGAATGGAAATGTGTTGTGTCACCGTTTTATTTGTGCCAATGACCTGACTTGTCCGTCTTCGTCAGAGTTGAAAGTTCAAAATCTTGAGTTATTTTGTACATGCATATCATCAGCTACATCACCTAAAGGGACCCTCTGCAACAGATCTTTCTGGGCACGAATCAGATTCCTCAAGCATCTATATACTCACAAACCTAAACCAAAATAATACAAATACCAATGTTTTAGTTTTTTTCATCACTTTTCGTCAGATATCTCTATTGTTTTTTCATGTCATGCTCATCTTCACTTACGAAGGAGGAACATCATCACTTCACCCATTTTGAGGGCTCATTGAAGAAATGCAATAAAATATTACCAATTATCTGCTTGAAATAAGTCCAATCACTGTAAGTACTGCACGACTAATATTGGTGTTCGGTTAACAAAATTCTTCATGAAAAAAGACACATATACACAGGACAAAATGTATACAAATGTGTTCTAGAAGCAATGGCAAACTACTTAATGTATTTGTGTTGCCTAAAAAATCACTACAGCCAAAAATCCTTAGGTGTATGGCTACATCCTGAATAGGATATGCTACAGATTAACCTGTAACAACCCGTAGTCTACAAATGTCATCTAGCGATAGACATCCAACGTTGACAAAGACCTAGCTTTAGTGACACCATTTTCAATGTTTCTTCATGGACTAAGATTCAGAAAAGAACAAATTTTGAAAGTTCTTTGTGTGCATTTCTCCACATTCTCGATTTTGGTTGTACACAACATAACACTGACACACACAAGCAAATGATACTTTCAAATTATATCACAGCATACATTTACCTCTATTGTCTCCGAATTTGAAATCAGTAACTCAATAAATAGAAATGTGCAAAAACAAGCAAACATGTGCAGAAAAATCGGAAGTCATAAAAAATGGTCAGAGGTAATGTGCGCTATTTTTAGCTGGGCTGCTACAGGTTAATTAGAACTTTATTAATATCTGTTTTTGAAAAACCATTTATTGCAGAAGAAATCCCATCCCTTGTGAAAGTGTTGATACAGTTCAACTTTGATGAGAAAGCTTGCAGTCTGCAAACACAGTACAGTGATTTCTTGAACTTTTTGCAAATATCAATTGGTGAAATTTGGACCTGCGACCAAGATAATCAGATTAACATGGTAGGTGATTAAAATTAATGATATTATTTCCTATCTGATCAAATAACCATATTTGAACTTGGACTACAATGAGTCTCCAAAATGTTAATTCTCTTGTTTTTGTGGTAAATTCTGCCAATAGTTTTGAGCCCTCCTGCGTTTTGTTTTTGATAAAAAATTAGTGGCAGCTATTGATTTTTATTAGTGATGACATTTGCAGGATAACACCAAACATGTTCAGTCTACAACCATTCTGTGTGAACACCATGATTACTCCATGGTTATTATTTCAGCATTAATTACAAAGTTCATTTTGGTATGTTTAATTTTCCATATGGAATCCATAATCTGAATTTACTGTTAGGTGCAGCATGCTTGGGTGATGATCAGTTTTCAATTTATGGCATGTTTCGTGCAGTGATAATATGTAGTTTTAGGGTGTCTGTGACACCATCGATCTTCGTGGTCTTCCTCTGCCTTTTTTAACAGTTCTATTCTAATGTATGCTCGCCAGTTATGATTCATTTTCATTAAGTGGCCAAACCATTTCAGTCTCTGATTTTCAATATACATGATAATGAGTATTGCTCCTGCAGTTCTTATAATCTCTTCACATTTCTCACATAGTCTCTTCTTTTTCTGCTTGCTTCTCTTAAACATCTCATTTCGTATGTAGTGAATTTTCTCTCATGTTCTTTAGCTAATGTCCAATTCTGACAATGGGGACATATAATTTACCATCTTATCTGGGTTAAAAGGAAAATAAAGAATAGTAATGCTTACCTATCATGCATGTTAAAAGAGGTGACTAAGCAAGGTTGGACATAAGGCTGGTTGCTTCATTGTGAAAAATCAAAGCCAAGAAATGTCAGAAATGGATGTGCTAGGAAAGGCTGCTTTTCTATGAACTGACAACAAAACTTACATATGCTTTAATGTTTTTGTTCACAAAGAGAGAAATTAAATAGTTATATAAAGTGAATGTAGTAGATTGACACTAACCATCAAAGATAATGATAACACCAGAACAATAACCTCCATTATTTTGTATGGACATTCACTTTGATATAATGAAATTCGACTCTTGTTCATGGTTTAAAGTGATTTCTTACAATAAAAGGTAAACTGTTTATTGTTTTTTTAAAAAGAGGACGGGAGGGTAATTCTGATAATGACATTACTGGATGTTTTATGAAGATATGGTTAATTCAATTTCAACTGATATTTATTATGTAAATTCACATCTTCTGCTATCAGTTTTCGTTGCTTAGATGTTTGTACAAGTCCTCAAAGTATTTACATACCTGTGCAATGTGTGTGTTTTGTTGTCTGTGTGTCGATCATCTGCTGACCCATATTCATAGTAACTTGATAATATGCACATTGGATACCTTTACTAAAATTGCATTTTTTTTAATTTAGGGAATACATGTTGACTTCTTCTTCTTCTTCTTCATCGTTCTTCAGTCAGATATCAGGTTACAGCACCAATAGCTTCAATGAATTGTGTGATTCGCTTCAGGTCATCCATGGAACCCCTCAAGTCTGGAAGCAGTGCCGTCTCAGTAGGCCATATTTTCTCCCTCTCTTCTTGGTAGAGTTGACAGGCATGAAGAATGTGTTCTGCAGTCTCTGGGCTCAGTCCACAGTTGCACAGGTCTGTCTCACCAATCTTCAGCTTTCGGAACATGTGACTTCTCAGTCTGTTGTGACCAGTTCGTAGTCTGAAAATGATGGTTTGTTCCTTGCGTGACATTTGGTGGTAGGGGTCATTTGGTTCTGCAGTTGGGTGCATTTGCTTCCACTTTTTCTTATATTCTGCTTTTAACATGGTCTTACTTTCATAGTACGTATTATCATTTTCTATTTGTTCCAGTGATCCCCCTTTCCTTGCCAGGAGATCAGCTTTTTCATTTCCAGGTATGCCGCAGTGACCTGGGATCCACTGCAGTACTGTTTCTTTGGTGGTACTGCTGAGGTGTAGTAAGCAGGCCGTAAGTTCATTCATGCTCGTGTTCTTTGGATCTTTCAATGCCTGCAATACTGATTTTGCATCCGTTAGAAATACTACATGTCTGTTGTGACTCGGCAAGCAATTTATGAGCATTTTGGCTGCCTCTATTATGGCTTCCATTTCTGCTTTAAAATTTGTGGAATGTTTGCCTGTGGGTATGGATTTCTCTATTTCTTTTCCATCTGGTGTTACTATATATATTCCTGATCCTCCATCTAATACTGCCTCTTTCGCTGATCCATCTGTATATACATGTGTCCATATATCCTTTGGGTATGCTTTCTGTATGTGATTCTTAGTTGTCTCCTTTAGTACTTGTATAGTAGTTTCTGTTTTCGAAATGATGCTTGGTATATTGTCCATAATTCTTGGGAAGTTTTTCCTGTCCCATGTTGGGTATGTGTTAAAGGTGTTTAGTGGTTTTAGGTTTTGTAGGTCTGTATCTGTGAGTGATTTCTGGAGCTGTTTAGCGTAGTGTAGAAAGCTACCTCTTTTGAGTCGCTCTTTTGTAGGTCTGCTTAGTCTTTGGTTCATTTGATGACTCTCCAAACATTTGAACTTTGCATACTGTGTGAGGATTTTTTCATTTCTTCTTTCTTCCATTGATGGCAAACCTGTGCATGTTTCCATTTCTGTGATTGGGGTAGTATTCATACCACCTGTTATAATTCTGAGATTGCGGTTTTGTATCTTTGAGATCTTTTGAGTGTTACTCTTGGCTGCAGTCCCCCATGCTGACATTCCATATTCCAAAGCTGGTCTTACGTAACCTGTATATGCTCTACTTAGAATTTTTCCATTTGCACCCCAATCTGTTCCAGCCAATTTTTTAAGGAGTGCTGTCCTCATTGTACCTTTTGTTTGGCACTTGTCTATGTGCTGTTTCCATGTAAGTCTTGGATCAAAAGTGACTCCAAGGTATGTAGGTGTCTCATCTTTTGGCAATGTTTGACCATTTATGGTTAGTAGGATTTTCTGTGGTTTGGTGGACATGCTGAAGATGGTATAGGTAGTTTTTTGGGCATTGATAGACATGGCCCATTGGTCTGTCCACTTGGCCAAATTGTCCATAGTTTCTTGCAACCTTATTTTTGTTGTGCCTACGCTCTCTTCACTGCACCATATCGCCAGATCGTCTGCATACATTGCAGCATTTACTTTACGCGAGAGAATTGGGTCAATGTCATTCATAAATATAAGGAACAGAGTGGGGGATAGAACACCTCCCTGTGGTACTCCATGCTTAAAGAGTTTCTTTCTGCTATGCTTCATTTCAAGCTTCACTGCTGCTTTTCGGTTGTGCAGGTAGTGTTTTATCCAGTAATACATGCGCCCTGTCACTTTGTTTTGTTGTAGTTTAAGGAGGAGTCCATCTTTCCATACACAATCAAAGGCTTTTTCCATATCTACCCACACCACTGATGTCTGCTTTTTTTCCTGGAAAGCATCCTCTACTTCCTGGGCAATTAGTGTAATCTGGTCTTCAGTTGATCTACACTTTCTGAAGCCAGCTTGCTGATTTAGCAGGATTTTATTTTTTTCTAGGAACCACATCATTCTTTTGTTTACCAGGCGCTCCATTAATTTGCAAACACAGCTGGTCAGACTTATTGGGCGATAGCTGTCCACCTTATTTTTTGGCTTGCCTTTCTTGTGGATTGGTATCATTATGGCGGTTTTCCACACCTGTGGCACTAGACCTCTATCCCAACAGTTGTTAAAAAATTTTATTAATTTCTTTTTTGCTGATGGTCCGATGTGAATTAGCAGTTCATTTGGTATGTCATCAGGGCCAGGTGATTTCCTAAGTTTTAATACTGCTAGTTCTTCATTTAGTTCATTGATCGTGAATGGAATATTCATGACATCTTGTTTATCTTTGCTGATCTCTTTTTCGATATTCCGTAGTTCTTTTCTTACTTCTCTTCTCCTATTTTCATCGACTTTGTGGCAGGCAGTACTTTGGTAATGCTGTATAAAGTGATTTGCAGCCTTCTTTCCTGTGAGTACATCTCCACCATTCTCTATAGCTACTGGTGCTGTTTTGTTATCTTCATTGTTGAGCATTTTTGTTATTTTCCATAGCTTTCTTCCCTCTTTGTCGAAGTTTAAATTTTCTGTTTTTTCGTGCCAGCTTTTCCTTGTGTTTGTAATTGTTGTTTTTCTTAGTTTGGCTACAGCAGCTTTTAGTGATATGTTGTTTTCTGTGGATGGGCTTTTTTCTGCTGTGTCTCTGGCCTTTGACACTTCTTTCTCCAACTCATCGAGTTCGTCAGACCAGTACGGTTTGTAATTTTTCCTAGCACCTCTTGGTATGGTTTGCTTGGCTGCTTGAAGAAGTGCAGAAGCCAGGAGTTGTGCAGTTTTGTTCACGTTTTTAATCCTTGGATTTAAGGTTTTTGTGAATTTGTCTGTCAGGTCAGCAAACTTACTCCAATTTGCTTTCTTGAAGTTCCATCTGGGTGTGGTTGTAGGGCCAGCAGGGGTATGGTTAATGTCAATGGTGAGTTTGATGGGGCGATGGTCACTTCCACCAAGCTGCTCCAGCACTTCCCTGTATGTTATTTTCGCTAAGGCGTCTGTTGCAAAGGCTAGGTCAGGGGTTGAGGTGGTGTGCCATCTTCTAGAGTAGAAAGTTGGGTGGTCTTCAGGTTCATTAAGCAGTTAAAGTTTCACCTCACACTGCCAGTCTTCCACTTCTTCTCCTCTAGTATCTTGTTTTGTAATCCCCAACTCTGTGAGTGGCTATTGAAGTCACCAATTACAAGACAGTTATCTTTTTCTGTGTTAATTGTGTGTAGAGATAGGCTCTTGTCTTGTGGACAGTAATAGTTATATACTGTGACCTCTTTAGTTGGAAGGGTTAGACAGGTTCCAATGATTTCAGCCTGTTCTTCTGTGTCTACTCGAATTTCAGAGGCAACGATATTGTTTTTCACAAGTATAAGAACTCCTCCTTTATGTCTTTTTTCTCTGTCGTTCCGAAATGTTTGGTATCCTCGGATGTTGAATCTATTGTTGTTTGTGAGGTGTGTTTCCTGTATGCATGCTATGTCGATTTCCTCTGTGTGTAATCGGTTTGCAAGTGCAGTCTTTTTATTGTACACGCCCTCTGCATTCCACTGCAATATTTTTAAGTGCTTATTTTTGTCTGCATCATGATCTATATGTGATTTTTTTGAACCAGTAGTTTTTTTCCTCTGATCTCTTTTCCTGGCTCCACAAATTGAGACAGAGGTACCACCAGTCGCTGAGGGTGGGCTCCTTCGAGGCTTAGAGCCCGGCACTTCATCCACCTGACGGGATTCCACAGATGAAGCACCAAAACGAATCATCTGTAACCTTTTATTTGACATGTGAAGTCATTGCGTGACACTGTGGTTTTCAGCCTTGGCTGGACTATTTTGTACCTTTCGGTCCAGTGTCTCCGTCTTCCATCTTACTTTTGAGTCAGGATGTGTTTCCCTAGCCCTTATCCATCCAAGGATTGTCCACAGGGCAGTGGAGGTTTCATTTTGGAGTTTTCCTTCTCCTAGACAGCTTGCCTAACAGGGTTAACGAGCACCATCTGCCCGGGGTTTTGAGGTAGAGTTCCCCTCTCCTAGGATAATTTTTTTGTTGCCAGGTATTCATTATCCTCCTCTGTGGTTTATTTCTTGTAATCTAAGACACCTCTCACCCAGGGAAGGTGATTTAAGAACATTGCTCTCTCTTGTTCTAATATCTATAATTTCCCATTTACCCTACCCAACCCTCTAACCCTACCTAAACCCTATCCCTACCCCCCTCCCCTCCCCCCTGGCACATTCCTGGAGTGGGGTCACTGACCCCACTCCAGCAACCTGAGCTTATAGCGGCTCATACTCGCTTTGATGCTGCCAGTCAATGGACATATGGGGTATTTCAGTGGGAATATCAGCGCCGACTGATATCCCACCCCGTCCTCGTGGTCAGCGAACATGTTGACTCATATTAGGTGAATAAATGTCAACTGAACATCTTTACTGTTTCTATCTATGTGAAGTGTCCTTTATAGAACATTGTCCCCGCTGCCATTCTGTACGCCTCTTGTTTGTGTGCAAGCTCCCATCTTCTTCTGCATTCGCTCTCTCTGATAACCAACACGAATATTCATGTAATTTCTACCAGGGAGCGTGAAGTATGTTGTGCTGCCAGTTTCACAGCAGAGATGTGTTATTTTGCACCTTCGAGCACACCACACCCGTTTTCAGCATACTGCTATCTGTTTAGCAAGATGAATACTTTCATTGATTGTTGGTCGCTGATACAGCGATCCATGGGCTCATACCCTCTGAGACAATGCCATTGTGTGATCTATTTTGTTTGATATATGTTGCTTTATTTTTCTGGCTCTGGAAGATGAGCACTTTAGATGTGATAACACTTAGTGCAGGCTTGAGTGATGATCAGCATTTTGGTGATTATTTATACAGAGTTTGGTTATAAATTATACTTGAGCACTTTAGATGTTGGTTCAATAACCAATAATCTCCCTATTGCCATTTATTGGGTGTTTGATATGATGATGTAATTTTTTTTTCTCAATCAAAATGTATCCTGGTATACAACACTGAGAAAAATAAAAGCTAATATTAATCACAACTGAAATCTCAATCCCCAGAACCTTGGACCTAATAGTACTGCAAATGCTATTGCCCACGCTGTACAAAAAGGACATAACCCACAAAGGGCTGAGGAAAAATTAGGTAAGTCATGCTGTATTCTTGTGGTCTCAAGAAACAAACATGCAATATCATATATATTAATTTATATGAACATCCCGGACAAGTATTGAAGTATCCTCAGGAACACAAACGTAGAACATCCATATTCGTACTACAAGGACATAAAAGCCTTCTTTTAAACATAAAGACTGAACAATGTTGCTTCAAATAATAGCTTGTACAAATAAATTCAAGTAGAAAGAAGGATAAATGAAAATAAATTCTTACAGCTGACAGGAATTGAATTAGGTCAATTCTAGCTTGTACATTATTGTTTATTATTGTTGTAATAGACCTTGTCTCGATTGGTCCGTTCTCAGCGACTTGAGTACACAGGTTGAATGTCTTGATGAGATCACATCTTTTTTTGGGGATGTGGTCGGTAACAAGCTTGTTGGTTCAAAACAAGCACGAAAAACCTGTTTACTTGAGTTGCAAGGCGATACAGTGCAGCTGAAATGGACCTTGTTCAATTCCGGTCGGCTGAAAGAATTTATTTTTATTTAACCTTGTGCTTCCTACTTTAATTTACTTATGGAAAATATATGCATTGTTGACATAATGCTTCTGGGGGTTAACATGTTCAAAATACTTTATTTGTTTCATATTTATTTCCTCTAATAATACTTTTTTTCATACTAAGTGTTGTTAGAACCTCTTTGTTCATTTTCTTCTTGTTTTACGTTCTCCCTATTCTATATATCCACATCTCAAAGGCATCAATTCTGTAATTTAGTTATTTGTTGGATGTCCATGTTTCTGAGCCATATATTAATATAGAATACATGAAGAATTGTATCATTCTCATTTGTAATTTATTTAAATGTCAATATTTTTCTCATGTCGTTGAAAGTACTTTCAGCCATTCCTATTCTCCTTTAAACTTTTGCTGCACATCGACCATCATTTGTGATTATGTGTCTGAGATATTGGTAATGATCGACTTGTTGTAGTATATCTCCATGTATTTTATTTTTAGTACCTGTTCTGTGACTTTGCTGGTTATCATGGTTTTTGTTTTTTGAATGTCCATATTCTTTACTTGATTTATCAACTCGATCTATTAGTCTTTGTAGTTTAGTTATGTTCATTTTCTGCTAAAAGAACATGGTCATCTGTTATTATTTATAATAATATTATTTATACATATCACAAGTTATTATTTTCCCATTGATCTTGCATCCTAGAATTTCTTCTGTAAGTTTTAAAATGTTCTCTGCATAGCTGTTAAATAGAGCTGGGTGGTAAAATACATCTTTTTATTTGCATGTATGGTGAGTAGTTGTTTTAACACATTGATGCAATTTGTTCCCAATACATATTTGCAGACTAATCAATCTGATGTCTTTCTCATCTCTGTTTTTTTCTTGAAGACATTCAATTAGTTTTTAATGTTGGACTCTGCATAGGCCTTACTGTAGTCTATGAAGCAAATATACATACTTTTTTTGTAAACTATATTTATCTATCAATAGTCTGATATTAAGTATAGCTTTTCTGGTTCCTTTGTTATTCCTAAAACTAAACTGTTCTTAGCAAACTTCAATGTCTATATTGTTTTTAATTCTTTCATGTATTATATTCAGTAGTATTTTGATTATGACTCATCAAAAATATTGTTCTGTATTCTGTACAATACACAGCCCTGGGCTACTTAGGTAGCCATATGAATACTGATGAATTTAGGTATCTCGGTGTGTGGACTGTTTCATATGTCATTGCAGTTATGTGATGTTTCTACACATCTATAGTTTTTATTATGTCTACTGTTGTGTTGTCAGCACCTGCAACCTTTCCACATTTTATTGTTTTATTGTGTTTGCTACTAGATTTCAATATCGCTGTTTTGTTGTTCTGTATTATATGTTTTTTTTTGTTCTGTTGGTCATCAAATAGGTGGTACGTTAAGGAGTGGTAATATTGTCTAAAAGATGGCCACCCATTGATGCAAATCAGACCATGTTTTTGTAGGTTTATAACAAACAGAATTGATGAACCAAGTGCAGACTGGTTATACAGGATTGTCAAGTCAACACCGCAGAACTTGCTGACAAAATGGGGATAAACATTAGAAACACTCAATTTGAATGGAGGATTTGGTCACAATATTCATGCTAAAGTTGCTTACGATTGTTGTCATCTGTCTTATAAGTCTTATGAACTGTAACACTGAATCCAGGAAATGCCATGGTCACAGATGATAAGTTGTGTGTTATTTATGGGTATGACCTGGTCACCAATGTGAAATAGTTACGGATACATTATCCTTGAGGTCCAAACAAGCAATTCATTTGACAACAATGTTGAAGTCATATTGACTGTTTACTCAAGTAATGTGGCACCAAATGTACTCATCAGAGCACCCACAAATTATCACCATCAGATATACCTGCATGATGATTTGCAACAGTCTGACTTGTGGATAACAAACTAGACATCATCATTATAACAATGAAAATACCCATTCTTCACATCTGATGTAAATGGTAAATCACAACATTCCTCTTGTTCTGACATAGGCAACCTTTTTCTCCCTAAGTCTCTTGAAGGAACAAGTGTTTTCTGAGCTTGGGGAACTGAATAGATTTTTATAGCAGCCTGGTGAACCTGAATAAATGGATTTTGCAGGCCTTATTTTCTCATCCTGCACTAGTAGGTCAAGCTATATATTCTCTCAATATTGCATGTGACTTTTGGCTCACTTCTAGATTTAAAATGAAGCTTAAAGACACCTTATTTTGAATCACAAGAGGCTAAGAACTACTTTGAATATCCTTTGATTTCCATCGCAATGAAGTTTTCTCTTGTTTTTTGCATAGTTCCAATCTTATGTAAACTTATATACTTAGAACTTAGCTTCATTATGGATGTTTTGTACTCACGAGTTGACAAAGACATGCTTCAATAATTTGAAACGTCTCTTATCCACTGCCATCTTACCCGTTACCAGCATCCATGCCTTCCTTCATTAATTTTCACGCTCCTAAGTTTTTTTATGTGACTAAGAAACCATTCTAGTTATGATGCTGGTACTACTTTATGCCACTAAAAGCATGGCCACCAGTCATTAAAGATTTATTTTGAAGGTGAATAATTTCACAAGTAAGCAAGAAGACACCCTCTTACACCACATCATATTAGGACAACACGTGTGCATCATTTGTTTAAGTAGGAAAAAATAGTCAGATACTGGCACTTTTTAAACAAACTGTACACCTAATTCTAATCATTAATGAACTTAGTGCCACATGAAAACTGTTATCTGTGAAAAGAGAAATTTTATTTATTATCCCTGTTTTTAACAGAGAAAAAACTATTGTATCTGTTTTCTTTAACACAGATCCTGTACTGTTGGTACCACCAACTCTGAACAAAGACACAAAATGGAAGCTTCACATAGCCAGTGAAGGCAAATAGAGAATTTTATAACCATTTGGTTCCAAAATTTGTGGACTCTGGTATCCCCTTGTACAGGTGAAAACACCTTCAAGTGTCAACTGGGTGTGATTGTGGTTGCCATTAATATGATCAATTTTTAGATTGAATTAAAAGATTTTTTTAATACTTTTCAAAGCGAATACCAGTACCAATAATAAATTTTGGAAGATAAATCAGGAAATTGATAATGAGCATTATGTAAAAGTGTAGTTACTCCATCTTATAGGTAAACAGTCAGATTGACCTAAAAAATGCCATGCTAAGTCAAAAGTGTTGGACTGGAAGACACCAAGCTGTAAAATCATGAGATGACACTGGTTGTCTCTGGACTATGTCCGCTAATTTATCCGAGATTTAATTTTTTAACACTTTCGACATTTTGGTTGGTTGCTGGCACCTTTCTAGATAATAGTACTATTATTTGTGTGCTATAAGGAATATAATCTGCAATCCAAGGCAATGATGGATGTGACTCACAAGACCAATATCTGAGCCACAAAAAGTTCCATAGTATGAACAAGGAATCACAGGACCTCTATACCATCTTGTGTCTTCTTGGACATGCAACCCTTGAACTATCTGCCATCACTCATTTGTCTTTATACTATTCCTGATATTTCCCCTTCATGCTACATGATACGATTCTGTATCATGCATATCCTGTTTGCAAATGAATTTGTAAAGTAAAGATTGGCCCTGATATCTTTTCTTCAACTGTAGTTCACCATAAAGTAGATCTTTCAGTTATTCTGTCAACTTTTGACCTTCTATTGTGTCCCAACCATCTGAGTATGCAGTCCTAGTATAGAGATTTCTGTAGTAATGCCCGTTTCTTTTGATATATCAGTGACTTTGTTGTGCCACATGACTTCAAGAAAAAATACTGGACATTGTAATGAGCCTCAGTATTTTGTGTTCTAAACAGTCTTGATCTGATATTTCCTCTGACCGCATCTTTACCTGATTTAACTTAGAAGCTATGCTGATGTCGAATGTGTCAAGCAGAAAAGCGCAGATATCGCATCCAAGCTGTAAATCATGTCAATGAATTCTGTTCTCCCAGACTACATCCTGCTAACTCTTGCAGGAGTTTGAGAACTAACACAAGATTTTAAACACCCATGAAATAGTCAACATGGCTTATGAATTTTATTCTTGAATAATACAATATTCTGGAAGGTGATATTTTGTTATACATAGAAGTAATGTAAATCTACGGCCAGCATTATAATAAGTATGATTTCACTCTTGTAATAACTCTGGGAGTGATGACCACGGTACTGAGTTCAATCCCCGCCACAGGCAATTGTGCATCCGGACCGTTCAGAAAGCAATGGCAAACTACTGAATGTATTTATATTGCCTAGAAAATCACCACAGCCAACAAATGCTGGGTTGATATCTAAGTTCTGTAAAGGATATGCTACCAATTTTTTTTTAATCACTCTGGGAGCTTTCAAATTCATTTAGAAAATGCAAACATTCATTACGAAACAGAAAATTTCAGATATTTATGATGCAAGTTCGATTTTATATGCAGATTTTTTAAATGCAAATAAAAAAGGTGCAAATTTGGTAATGGAAGTTAAGTACAAATTGAATTGGTGATCAGCAAAGTGTTAAGCATAGCTAAATGGAGAACCGCCGAAGACGGATGTGTTGGGCCATTGGCGCAAATAAAACGGCAACACAACGCATTTCCATTCTCTGGACTACATTCAACTGGAAATCTTGTAGGATCATTGTCCTGTTACAAGAGAAATCCAGTGGGAGTTTGAGAATGAACGCTGAAGAAGAAGCTAAATGGAGTGATGGTTGTCCAGCAGTAACAGATACATTTTGTTATATCATGTCCTCTTGGCTGAAAATTAGCGAGGAATGAAACTTATTGAGTGGTAAAGATGGTCTTTCATCATCTCCTATACATCTATTTTGGTATGGACAATGAGCAGATCAATGCATTTGTCTTCACAAGTCCCAATGACCAGCTGGTTCTAATAATATTTGTTGCAAGGAGACAAGTTATTTAGTAGTTAATGTTTTTATAACATGATATTAAATATCTGTCTCCTTTCCATATGCAGTAGAATCTCATTATAACAGCTTGATCTGGACTGACAAAATGTGTATGTAATAACAGAAATGTGTTATATACAGTACAAACAATAGAGAATAAATATTGAGGATTTTGAAGTGTTGTTATACAGGGAAATGTGTTTGTTTTGTTGCCTTAAGTGATTTATGTTATACTGTTATCATAATCATCTTTACTAGTTAGTCGTTGGATCATCATCACTGCACACCAGACAAATCTATAGGTGCTCAGATCTATCCTTGAGTGTATCCGCCATTACGCATTGACTGACTGTCCCAGTATGCCGTTGATTGACCATCATTCCTTGGGTCAAAGGGCATGAGCCCATGGACCGCTAGATCAGCAACCAACCAACCGACCATCATTCTTCCTCACTCACGAAACCACTCCTTTCTAGAGACACCACATTTCAAACCAAGCTCCCTTATCCTAGTCATGGAACAAGAGTCATCGTCACTTATTTAGTCATTTGTTCATGCTTTCAAAATGTCTGCCTAATCCATCACTCTGTCAAGTCGTAGTAACCAGTCACTTTCTGCACACAGGAATTCTTCACTGCATCCAGCCACTGTTCCCGAATGCACCCTACTTGCACTTTCACAATCATGCTCATTGCGTCACTTGGTATACATGCATGTGTTGCAGTCTGCGAGCACACCCATTTCAGAGCTTTGGTTACTGCCAAAATCTACATTGCCATCTGAGTGAATGCACCACATTCCTCTCTGATGGTCTTCCCTCACCTTTGAACGGTGAAGGCCAAGGCATTCCTGATGTGTCTCTCAACCGACACATCTGCATATATAATCATATCATCTTCCCTGGAATTCTCACAGATCAGAGCCTGCACCTCCAACTCCATGACTGTAGGACACAATTCCTTGCATTCTCTATTGAGTGTTATTATTACTTTGAACACAAGTGTATTATTTTTTACACGTGTACAGCCACCAAGTTCAAGACACCAGCAGCGACTCCACTTTCTCCATCCTGATGACTAAAGTCTTTGGATCTAATAGTCAACCAAATAAACCAGTCTTTTACATGCTCTCTAAGGTCCTCAAGAAGGATAACTCAGGTTGACATATTGTACAGTGGAATTCCATTATAACAACTTGATCCAGACCAACAAAATGTGTATGTAATAACAGAAATTCGTTATATACAGTACAAACAATAGAGAATAAATATTGATATACAGGGAAATGTGTTATAAAATAATGCACTATAGAGAGATTCTACTGAATCTGTTCATGCTACAGAGCAGTAGTTCTCAACATTTGCTATATTGCACCTCTCCCATTGGGGGCTACAGGATCATTCTGGGTACTTTACAGGTTTAATGAAACAAATATATATGTTATGTAATGAAATATCCATATTGATGCACTTTACAATGCATAAGACTACTGACGGATCCAGAAAATCACACACTGAGAACACCCCCCACCAGTAGTCATGAGTAGATCAGTGCATTTAAGGTCTTCGCAAGCCCCACGTAACTGACTGGTTCTAATAATACTGGTTGCAAGGAGACATTTAGTCATTAATGTTTTTGGGGTGCAAAGGGAACGCATTGCTCTAGGCGGACCCAGGGTTAGCAGATAACCAAGATCCCAAATGTACCTCCTCGCGGTGCACCCTGGTAACAGAAAAACAGCAGCTCGAGCTGATTCTGGCCAAATCATTTGAGGATCGTGTCCGAGGATGTGGAGGTAGCAGATAGAAAGAGATTTGAATACATAAAAGACAGACAATATCTCCGACACCATCAGCAACACCACATACAGTGACAATTTCGACATACAGTGAAGCTAGTTAGTCCAGTCCGAACATTGGAGGGGCGGCCAATGTAAAAGGCACGTAAAGGTGGTTGCATGGAGAGAAACAAATATATGCCATAAGGAGTACAATCACAATGAAAGGGCAGAACAGCGCCAGAGGGCAGCGCGAACTGCAAATGAAAAGTTCTTATGAAAGGGGAACTATAAGCTCTGTTAGCTCGAGACGAGCTTCTAGTTACCTGTGATCCTTATAAGCAGAGACCCAATCGTGGGAGCTCGGAAAAGCCTTCCTATACCGGAAATATGCTCGCGAAGAGAAAGGGTTCCGAACCCGATGGGCTTAGGTAAGAAGGGGACAACGATGGCAGTCCTGGCCCAACTCTACTGTCAAGATTTCCTATACCGGAAATACACTTGCAGAGAGAAAGGGTTCAGTACCTGATGGTTTCAGGCGCTATTGGGACACGGTCGCTCAGCTCGAGAACGCCTTGCTCTCAAACGCGTGGTGTGACTCAAACTTGTGCGATGGGTTCACGATGTCTGTGAACGACGCCTCGGGTAGAAGGGCGAACGAGCCAGGGTCCAACTCTTCTGGCGAGTTCTTCCTCATACGGAACCATGCTCGCGGATGAGAAAAGGTTCAGTACCAGATGGACACAGGTAGAGTTCATCCTATTGCACGAGATGGGTTTATAGACGGTGGAGTACCTCATGCCAGATAAGACGCGCTCGACAAGCGTGCCCGGCGAAGAGGCACTACACACCAGCGTGCCCGACGACAGATACACAGGCTGTTACGGACTAGGGACCAAACCCGAAATAAAGGAATGACGAAAACGGACGTCCTGACCACAAGTGGCCAACCGGGGTGCAAATAATCACAGTTTTACTGTGGAACTTGCAGCACAACGTACTTCACGCTTCCTGGCGAAATCACACGAAATATTCGTTGCGGTTATTTGAGAGCGAACGCTGAAGAAGAATTAATGTTTTTAACATAATATACCGGTCTTCTTTCCATATACAGTGGAATCCCATTATAACAACTTGATTCAGACCGACACAGTGTGTAGATGGATGGAGACATTGACTTTGTAATCTGGTTTCAGTGAGGCCACAAAACCTGAATATAACTACTCAAAATTTGACATCTGACCGCATCTTCCTGTAATGAACTAAATTTTGAAATTGGGAGATACAGGAAAGTAACTACCTGAATGATAGACTACCTTAGCGATCTGTAAAGAAAATTATTTAAAAGGGAGGCCATGGAAAATATGTCCCATAAGGGGGAAGGTAATTGCATTTGTGCCGGGATTGCAGGAGTCTGGGGTAATGAGAGAGCAGATAGTTTGGCCGCAAACGCGGCTACTACGGCCGTTGACGGAGTGATGAATTAGGCAGACATTTTGAAAGCACGAACAAATGACTGAAAAAGTGATGATGACTTGTTTCATGGCTAGAATAAGGGAGCTTGGTTTGAAATGTGGTGTCTCTAGAAAGGGGCGGTATCGTGGGTGAGGAAGAATGATGGTCAATCAACGGCATACTGGGACAGTCAGTCAATGCATAATGGCAGATACACTCAAGGATAGATCTAAGCACCTATAGACTTGTCCTGTGTGCAGTGATGATGATCCAACGACTACATACTTCTCAAAACACAGGAATTGCGAGCGATTAGCTCTTACGTCCTATGTGCAGTGGGGAGGTTTCTCCGAGACTTCTGTAATGCAATGAATATGTCACAATGAATACTGTGACATCACACAGCATGTCTTGCTGTGAGAAAGACATCTCCAAATAATCACATTTACATTTTGATCTTTCATGTTTGTGTTTCTTGAAAAAGGTCTCAGTTGGACCGTAATGTAGAAAAAAGTCCTTGTTCTTTTATTTATTGCTATTTATTAATTTTTTTACATTGATAGTTAGGTTTTAACAGTAACAGTAGTACTTTATATAGTATTTATCCCTTACATTACATGAGCTAAGATATGGTGCAGAACCAGGCACTTAGGATCATCACGGGGGCAATAAAATCAAGGCCCGTAGTAGAGATGAAAGAAAACGTGGAGAATTCTCTGTAAACACCGAGTAAATGCAGAGACACAAAAGTGCTAATACATTAAGAAAAGTTTTACTGTATGTCAAGTCAACCAATGAAAAAAATATTTCAAAATTTAGCAATAGGGCGACTGGAAAGAAGTAGCTTTATCAATCAGGAAAAACAACTCTGTAGAAAAATCTCTCAGACTTGCTGGAAGTTGACATCCTTTTTCCAGCACGATGTAGCCCAGAGAATGGAAATGCACTGTTTTACTTGCGCCAATGGCCTGACACATCAGTCTTGGTGGGAAATTCTGTCAAGATATCTTCATTACACTTTTTTATCTGTCCATGTTGTTCTCAAAATCTTTCTGTAAAAAGCACATCTCTGCTGCATCAATATAATTTTTCACATATCTGCTGAGTGTCAAAGATTCACTTCTATACATCAGAATTGGTTCCATATAACTTCTCTTTCACCTCAACATGATATATTACATAAGATGGTCTACATCTCGTGAGATGTTGCCTTGCCTGGGCAAATAGATTACCTATTCGTATCTAAACTGAGGTTAAAGGAGTTTTTAGTGAAGATGAAATAGTGTACAATTAAGACAGTTTTAGTCTACCGGATGACGAATATCCACAAGACATGGATCAGAGTATATACAGATGGGTCAGCAGATATAGTGAAAAATGGAAGAGCAGGAATATATATAGAGTACCCAAACAATGTTAGGGATACAATTAAATAACCAATAAATAACAATTAAATTCTATCATAACTACAAGGCAGAAATCCAGGTGGCAAATGAAAAACTGCCATGCTGAGAACTAATCTTGAATCACAGCCAGTAGTACTCCTGACAGATGCAAGATCAGTGCTTCGAGCACTCCTATTCAGAAAACTACCAGATCTGCAAATACTACTGACAGAACTAAGCAATCAGAGTAAAGTAAAATCACATTGTGAAATACCTGGAGACGAGAAAGCAGATTGTTTGCTGATCAACCACGTGTGTCAATAACATACCATTAAAATAAATAGATGATCAAAGCAATTAGAAAGCCAACTCCAATACAAGATGACTACCAAATTATGAACAGAACAAGTTGTCATTCTGTGCCTCAGAACAGGACACAACCAACTCCTCATGTATACAAAGTTCAAGATTGACAACAGCTATTTATACAAGTGGACAGGCACCTCAGATAGCAGAGCATATTCATCAGTAAATGCCCGGAATATGAAATGCTAAGATAGATACACTGGCCCAGGGAAACAACAGATGGAAGAAAAATTCTATGGACCTCAGTATGAGTTACAGAACAGTCACATTTATAGAAGTAACAAAACTTCAGATATAAGCATGTTCCAGGTGAATGAAAGAAGGATCCATTCTGCACCACCACTGCGCACACAGTGTATAACTTTGTGAACATTGTGCACACATCCGCAACTTTCCTCTCTTTAGTCTAATACTTTCACACTGTATTTCAGTACGGAGTGGACTCTCTCTTTGAGGGCTGATTTGTAGGTAGGCTCTTACTTGGTACAACTATAATCTATGTTCAATAGTTAGACAGTCAAGTACGAACTGCATCACTTGTATAGATGCGTCTCGTGCACCCATTGCCTCAATCTGGATATTATCCAATTTCAGTCTGGCTGAGTCATAATTGCCAATGCATATTCCATCATAGAAACAACCAATCCTTTGTATAGAAAAGTATAGTCTCAGTTTGTTTCCAGGGTGCGCCATGAGGAGGTGTCATATTATGAGCTAACTCTGTTGTTTGTGGTCTAAATATAAAACTTCAACATAGTTTTAAACAAATATTTCAACAGAACTCAATTTAATTTAACTGCATAATTTCTGTAGTGAATTGAAATCTGCTTGAAATTCCTGTACATTAAATTTGTTTGCATCATCTTCATTCCATAATATGCAATATTTAGAAAATAAATTTTTATAAGACAAATAAATAACAATTTATTTATTCCTTCCAACTGTATAAACAAATACAAACATACTATCACTTATTTTTCTCATGGACGGATATGAATTCTTCTTCTATACATGTAAAACATATACCATACGTAGAGTAAATGAAGACACATACTATCTGATACATCATCAAGAAATATATGCTTAATATAAACAAAAGTCTGGCAGAAAGTTGTGTACAACTCAAGGCAGTTGGGTATCCAAATCATTCAGAAAGCAACAGCAATCTACTCAAATGTAACTGTTACAAACTCCCTAAAGCCAAATTGATTGCTATATCCTGAACACAATGTGAAAATTAACCACCTAATTCATGTAAGCAAACATGAAGTACACTACCTCAACAAAAATATTTCATGAAACAGAGATCAATTTCATTACCACTCAATTACTGTGTTGCTTCAGTAGTAAAAGTTAAGCAAGACACCTAAACAAAATGTTTCAAGCAATTGATGCCTTCTTCTGCATTCAGTTCTGTGTTTATGCTAGATTGTTAAACCCACCACATGGGTGAAGTCCACAATCTTCTCTGGGTCATAGCAGCTACCATATACTTTTTGTATCAGCGCTGCATTTTCTAACTAGATCCTCTGCTTCGTATGTTTGGTATGGGGTTTGGATTCTGGATCCACTTGAGCATTTGTCTGTGTATGAGATCCTTAGGTAGGAGAGGTGGTGTAGCATCTGCAGTGATCTGTTCTAAGGTGAAATAGTGTGGTCTGCTAATGCCATTGGAGGTGATAATGGATGTCAATTTCACTATATGATATGGCTTTTTAAAAACTGCATATAACATCCTCAGCATGTCCCATCCACGACTTCCCTCTCTTAAGTCTGCTGCCTTTAACTTTCTGTATTTAGGAATACAACGGGTTTTCCTTATCTGCATGTATTTGAAGGTATGTCCATGCAAGGCAATGCTGTAATCTGTGCTCGGTTGTTGGACAGTCAAGTAATTACTGCATAGTTCTTGTCGATGTGTTTCTTGTGCACCCAAGTATGATATGCATTGCTGCATTCTGGATTTTATCCAGTCTTTCAATCTGAGAGTCAGAATTGCCAGTGCATATTCCACCACCAAACCCTGGTATAAAAGAAATAACCTCTGCTCACAATGCGCAGCAGCCATAATTTTCATTGATGCTAAGTCTTTGCTTGCCCTTATGATAATGTGGTCAATATGTTCTCTGAAACTCAGACACCTGTCCAAAAAAAAACACATATCTCACTGTGCTGGTTCTTTCTAAACTTTTCCCGGACAACGAAACATGTGGCATGGGTGTCTTTACCATGTGGTTGTTCACGGAAAACTATGTCACGAATGCCTTAGAAGGATTTATTTTAAATTAAGTTTCTTTGTAACCACTTTGAATTAAATACTACGCTCATTAAATATTTTTAGATATAGAAAGTGGTTTTGCTGCAATTAGTCATTAAATTTGATGGACTTAGATTTATTGACATCAATATGAAATGTTTTTCCTTCAGCTAGATCTGCCACAAAACCAAAACCTGTTCCTCTTTTAACATTGAGCTTAAAATTCATTGCTTTGTTGTATTCATCTTCCAGTTTCTGGTTGAGACTATCTGCAGCTGTTACTGACATTGCTGTATTGCTCTGAGCTGAGCTGCCTGTGTTTGTAAGTGATGCCAGGGAACCAAATAGACCTTTCTTTTTAGTGCCATTCTCAGCATTTCCAGTTGAAGCTAATGGTTTTTTCATTCCACCCAAAAGTCTGAGAAATTTATTTTGCCTCTCACTGCTTTCAAATAAATCGCCTTGCCACTGACCTTGGATAGCTGTTTTACTCAAGTGTGTTGAGTCAGATTCATTTTTATGCAAACTGTTATCACCATTGATTTCATTGGACAATTTATGCTTATCTTGTACTTGTTTTGTGTTTACTGATAAGGAAGAATCCTTCGGTTTCAATTGTTTTTTCACACATTTAGTACTTTCCTCATCAATCTTAGAATTACTCTGCTCCCCTGAGATACTATTCATACCATCCTGAGAAAGGCCTATGTCTGAATTTGTTACTTTTCTTTTCTTATGAAAGTGTACTTGCTCTAAAGCCTGTCCCTTAGACATGATACTGTCAACTGTATATGTTGATTGTGATTTATCCTTATGTTTCTTTGTATGTTCTGTATGTTCAGCATCACTTAACGTATCATCTATGTTCTTGGAATGCTTTTTCCTTTCTTTTGATTTACCCTTATGTTTCTTTGTATGTTCTTTACACTCTGCATCACTTAACGTATCATCTATGTTCTTGGAATGCTTTTCCCCTTTTTTGTGATATTTATTACTTCCTTTCTCTGATACACTAGAAAGATTGTTGTTTTCTGTGTGGTTTCTGATGTCTTCAGTTTGTACATCTGTATCATCCTGCATTTCCAGTTTTTGCTTCTTACTCTTCTTCTCATGCTTACTTTTGGACATCATTTGAATATAAACACTTTCTGAATTCTCCAGAGAGACACTAGCATCAATATTGAAGGAGCTTTCAGTGCCATGATTGTTTTTCATTTTCTTGCTAGGCGGTGGGCTATTATCATAAGTAACAACTGATTTTTCTACACACACAGCCTCTTCTTTTTCTTTCTTTCTTTTTTTCTTAAGCTTTATCTTTTCTTCAGCTATATCTGCATTGTAACTGGTCTCAGAAACGTGTTCATTGTCTTTAGTTTTCCCTTTCTTGTTTGCATGATCTTCATTTTTACTCTGTTTTTGTGATTCACTTTTAACAATTTCTTTCTCGTTACAATTTGATACAAGTAAAAGTTCATCATCATTGTCAGATTTATGTTTTTCCTTTTTGTGTCTTCTTTTTTTGCCACATTCAGTTACCAAATTTAAAGACGGTTCGGTTTTATTTTCAGACTCAAAGTCTACATCAGTGTAATTTTGTTTGTCTTTTTTTCTCTTGTGTATTTTCTTAACAGTAGAACAGTTCTGTTTATTACTCATGATTTCACTTGTAATATCTTCCAGAAATCAGTGATAGTTCAGGTTTCTCCCGTTATAAATTTCCAAACAAGAATGGACTCTTGAAAAGCTCTAACAGCTTAACTTGCTTTGTGTAATCTGAAATGAAGATAAATAAATATTTAGTAGGGTTGTTAGAAAGAAATAAGATCAAGCAGATATTTCTTCATCATTCATTCAGAAACTCTCACTGGATCTCTCTTGATAGCAGGAAAATGGTGCTATTAGATATTCTGCACGATTTAATCTAGAGAATGGAAATGTGTTGTGTAGCCGTTTTATTTTCTTCAATAACCTGATACATCCGTTTTTGGATGAACAGATATTAATTTATATAATAAACACTACACTGGGGGTTCAAAAGACAGAGGATTGACTTCGCTGTACCCAAGTTTTCTCATATGTATTTCATACCTCTCAATGAATCAATACACTGCCTACCATGATTACTAACATAGCACATAACTAACTTCAAGTGATAATCCCCAGGGATCTAAAAAAAATTCACCTTGTAAATAAGACCTCAAGAACTTGATGGAACCTGTGACCACTTCAGCATACAACAAATGACTTAATCACTATACCATGGAGATTCCCTATTAACCTTTAAGTGCTGTTTCCTCAACAAAGGTTTGCTGCAACAGACCAACATCCTTTGTTTCTTGCTTTGGTGGTGCAATCTGCTAGTCTGTAACCTGTCGATCTCATAATTCTCGTCTAAGGCGTGAATCGATATGATTGGTTGTTCAAGGGAAATCCGTGACATTTAATGCTATTTATAGCCCAATGGAGACCTATACTAGATTTTCACCAATTAGCATTGTGATCAACACAACAGATGTGTGTGTGTGTGTGTCTTGTCTTCATGAACAAATAAAAATATATGGTTTCAGTTTCTGTGGAATGGTATTTTATTCTTAATAGTTACTATTAATGTATTTATTAAATTATCATTATTATGCTATTATTTAACTGCCTTTTAAATATTAGGATATTCTCTGTGCATTTGGAAATTCCAGCAATGTTTCATTTCAACAGGCCTGTCTTAACAAACACAAAATTATAGTTTGTGTTGTTTTATTGAAAATAAGATAATTCAGAAATTAATACTGAACTCACTGTATCAAGTGACTATACTGAGTATACTCTATTAAAAGTATATTTATTTTGTGGTCACAATTTTACATTTTCCTATTGGCAACTATGGGCTCAATCCTAGTTTGATTCTCCACTGTGACCTTTGTTCTACTTTTGAGGTATTTCCTAACCTTTGTTGTGTGATTTGGCAAGCATAAGGTTAAGTACTTACTAGAGTATGGTTAGGATTACAAATTAATATTTCTAATGTGTAGCGCGCAAAAATAATGAGCGTTTGTTACAAATCATAGGAAAATTTTCAAAATTATGTAAATTTGAAAAGAAACATTATGATATGATATGTTTGTCTGTGTCTAGAGTTGAACTTGGTGATTGTCGGGATGTGACGTCACGGCAGCCATTAATTTCATTGGTGTTACAAAGGTGTGACCTTTGTTCTACTTTGAGGTATTTCCTGACCTTTGCAGTGTGATTGCTATATGTATCGCTATTGTTATATGATTTAATTTGGAATATAATTAGTATTTAAAATGAATTGAGTTTTATTGAAAACGATTGTATTAGAATTAGCGTTTAGGGTTAAGATCAGATTTTAGTATTTATAATTGAAGTTAATTAGTATTATGTGCAATAATGAGAAGATATAAGGGACATATGCAGTAGTGTATGAAATATTGAAGTTGTGCGGAAATCCATGACGTCAGCTAGTTAATAATATAAATAGTGTGCTATTTCTTCTACTGATGTGTGAATACTTTTCCTTAGGCTGGTTCATTTATTGTCTATTTTCTCTTCTGGATTTTCCATTCTGTATTGTTCCATACATTCTATCATTACATGTTCATATATATTCCTTACATCTACAATGTATTTTTGCTGTATGTCTGGTTTTTTAGTGCTGATGCGTCTATCTGTGGTTCTTGAACTCTTCTATGTGCTATCTTGTTAAGTTTGACATGTATTTTGCAAAGCACTGGATTATGGTCAGAGCTGATATCTGTACCTGGGCGCAACTACGGATCAACTCTTCACTGTGACCTTTGTTCTAGTTTTGAGGTGTTACCTAACCTTTGCAGTGTGATTGCAGAAGTTGACAATTGTAATTAAAATTAAAGTATGCTATTTGAAACAGAATACTAATTTGGAATTATCATGTAGATTGGGGGGAGGGGGGTAGGGTTAGGATCAGTTATAAATTAAAAAATGAATTAGTTATAAAAGTTATGGTGGTTGATATTTGCGTCGGGAGTGATGTGATGTCATCCATTAATTTCATTGGTGTTACATGGAAATTTGTGATGTATTCTAGTTAGAATAAGAAATGTAAACAGTGTGTGCTATTTATAGCCTGCACAGTGAAGAGTTGATCCATAGTTTTACCCTGCACCTGTTTTAGTGTTCTTGCTGTTGTTGATTATAATATATAGATAGTCTAGACTAATAGTAATTGGTTCCTCTTTCTGTCTCCAGGACCTTCTATTTTCATGTTCAAAGAATGTTAGAATAATAATGTATTAAATTACATATGATCATGTTGTTCTCACAGAACTGTATAATAAGCCTTTCACCTCTGTCATTTCTTGTCCCTAGTCCAAACTGCCCTACAATGTTCTTGTGTCTTCCTTTCCCTATTTTTGCATTCATGTCTCCCATGTCTTTTAAAGTTAAAGTAAATTAAAGTGTCTTGATTTTACTGGTTTGAGTAGTTGTAGTAGGTCTTTGTAGTAATCACATGCTCTATTTCTTCTTCCAATGGTTATAAATTTAATTTAAGTTATTATTATAATTACAACTTTTGGAGCATTTTGTCCCAATAGACCTAGATGTAGGCTACATTGACATGATATTGGCCTTACTCTACTTCAATTTCAATAGTCAATTCAATATCAATATAGTTATTTACAATTTATATTTTAATCTCATCTGTCTGTTGGCATAGGACAACAACAACAATAGGTAACCTTACTTACATATAATTGGTGTGATTGCTATATTATATGTCTGCTTCAGATTTTGGTGGGATCTAAAGTAATTTCTAAAACGTTCCTGCTAGTTCGAATTGTGCTCGCAACCACGTGTGCAACTTCTCACTGAATTACTAATAACACACCATCCATATCAGAACAATAATTAAATCGCACAATTGCTGCCAATGTTGCCACTGACGATTTATTCTCCATGTGGTCTTGGAGAAAACTCCGAAAATCCCAGAAAACTCCGTCTTAATTTATACCTCCAATATATGGATTAAGTAATAGTGAAAACCAAAAGAGCAACTAAGTTTAAAACTGTCAGCTTGAGCTAATTTCTTACTTATTATTTAGTTGGGATTTTTAAAATAATCAATACAGTATTATGTATGAACTCTTAAAAATAAGATAGTTTAACATCAATATATTTCCAGATCTATAGACGAAATGTTCCTCAATTATTCATCATCCTCTTTCGTTCGTGTGGAATGTGCCTATATCTTAAGTTTTTCATCTTCTATAAACGTGAGGAGTGGTGTAACGCGTATGAGGTCGGTAGAGGCTTTCTACCACTCTTGTTACTCTGGACTTGTGTGTTTGTCTCAGTATTCCATGTTCAGGATATTCGTATATCCCATTGCGTACTTACATTGCGTTGTATCCTTATTACTATGTTGCGCCTGTTGGCTAGTTGCCTCAGTCTTCAAGACATCCACTTGCTACAGCAGACAGTGGTCTTGCCCTAGTGTAGAAGGACCTGACTAGACTTAATCTTTTGCCTTTGGTAGCATGCATAAGCTCATATCAGCTGTAAGATTCTGGCCTCGGTGAGAGGTTTTTCAAATCGCATATAAAACGTTAGTTTTAACTTGTTATGCAGTTGCCACCTGTTAGTGCAGCGAATCCATGTCGACATTTCATAAAAAGAAAATTTATTGCAATTCATGAATTGCCAAATTAGGATCTTGATTGTAAAATTCAAAAAATCTGTACATATCTAGCCAGACAGCGCTCTTCATTCATATCTTCAAGAATTATTTTTTACAAAGATTAGAAGTTTGAAAAATTATATCATTAGAGCTAGATTTGCATGATTATTTTCGAAAATGTTTCATACAAAATATTGTATGTTTATTTAAAGTTATCGTTAGAAAACACCTTATGTACAGACTGAGGAATGAGTAGTCATAAGCGTACACAATGAGCCTAGGCAAAATACAAACTTTCTTTTGGTTCTTAGTCTCTTTCGCTTCTTGCAGCCTCAACTAGAAACCAAGAGCATAATCATTCATAAGATGTCAAACATCTTTGTTAAGATGCTAGTCTCATCAAACTTCCCACCGTCTCTTTTGAAATACATGATGCGAGCTGTTTATGCTAACAATATAAAAGTCTTGCTAATTTGGAGATTTGGTTACTGATTAAAGTTCCGTGGACATATGGCCTTTGACTTAATCTTGTTTTGTGTCCATTTGATGAAACTGTATTGAAACATTATTGTGTACGAAAGGACAAATGTGTCGTATAAAGACGTGTCTTCTTCTTCTTCTGCCTTTGCTCTAAAATAATCATCATTCATTTTGTGTGATGATTTGCGCCTAGCACATAGGCCTAGCACATCCGATGTCGGTATACTTTTATTTCAGGTGAGCTTCCCTACCCTGTAATAGATTTCCTATTTGTCGCCAGGCGACAAGTCTGTATCGACTCTACGCTATGACGATTTATCACCCACTGTGCCATTGGATTTTACAGGGCAAAACATGCTCATGGGTGGCAGTCACCGAGATGGCGATAAGCAGGAATTTATACTTAGGTTGACTAATCTCGCACGAGATGTTTCGCTGCCTGTGTACTAGTCTCCCGTAATGAGACGCATTGTACCCTGCGCCTTCGGGTATTGAACCTTTTTTCGTCTGTGTGCATGGCTCCAATATAAGAAACACTACACTAAAGTTGGATTCAGGTTCATTCGTCATCTTAGCCGAGGTCTCATTCACCGTCATCGTGAACACTTCGTCCAAGTCTGAGCCTCTACACATGTTTACGAGCAACAGGGGGTATTTTCAGCTTCTGCTTTTTCAAGAGACATTCTTCTTAGGGGTTACCTAGAATCTTGTACTCTAGCAGAACAACGCGTTAGTTACGATTTTAATGTAGTATTTCTCCATTATATTTGTACATGGTGCTGCCATTTAGTGCTGAGCTGCTCTCTCGCTGTACTCAATGTTAGCCTTACTTCTCCGGAGACTTGATCACGATTCTCGCTGATCGTGAGCTTTGGACATAACAGCCCAGCAATTCAAGCCAGACGCTTAGACTCATGCGATAGTTTTTTGGGTGTGGGAAGTTTTATTCGGAGATCTGGTTTGTTATGTGCAAATAAATGTTCTTCCTTTTCAATCTACCCTGCCCGGACAAGATCCATAAAGTGTTAGTCAGGCTACTTCGCACAAGCTTTGATGCAATGTATTTACAGGGTGCACCACGAGAACGTGCTTTTAGGATATTTGTTATCTGCTAAACCTGGTTTCGCATAAGAGCAACGCAGAACCATTTGCACATCACGACAATATGAAGGCGAGCTTCAATATTTCGCGTTAACATTGAGTCTCTACCCTTTTTTATCAGTCTCCAACCCGTCTACAAGGAGCAACATGTACATGTCTATCGGTCGGCCACGCAATTCTATCCCTTACGTTCCCCGAAATTAAGAATTTCAGTGTGGCAGTATCCTATTATCGTCACCTCCTGTCAGGTGTGCTCATGTCAACATGTCCCAAGCTCATGAACAGCAAGAATAGTGAACAAAGTCTCCGGAAAATAAGGCGAACATATTTCGTACAACGAGAGATAGAGGCTAATATCTAGTGGTCAACTAGTTCATCATTCTACCGTCAGCATTGTAGGCCCATCTACAGTGATGGTATGGATGGCATTCACGACATCTGGCTGATTGCCACAAAGATGCAATGTCCACTGAATTGCATCACATCCACATCCAAGGGATTATGCGATAAAAAAGAAAAGTAAGAAGTTAAAATATTGAAATACGACATGCATTGATGTCTTATGCATTGTCGCCCCATGACTGTGAAACAATAGGACATAGTTCACATGAAACATTTCTTCTTCTTCTTCAGAGTTCATTCTCAAATTCCCACTGGATTTCTCTTGTAACAGGACAATGGTCCTACAAGATTTCTAGTTGGATGTAGTCCAGAGAATGGAAATGCGTTTTGTTGCCGTTTTATTTGCAACACTGGCCCAGCACATCCGTCTTCGGCGGACACATGAAACATTTCTAATTATAGAGATGAATGTTGGAGGGATTTTAACTGAAAGAAAAGCCACGCTGTAAAGTCATATCGTCTTCTGTGCGATATGTCCTTTGCAGAATATTGTCATCACTGCCATTCTGTAAGCCTCCCTGCTCTGTGCAAGCTGTCCATCATCTTTCCAGTGTCACATTCAAAAGGTTTTCAATATCCTGTGTCCATTGTAGTGTTGGTAACTCTCTTATTCTTTTTGTTGAAATTTTCTCCTCCATGATTAATCTTTTGAACCCATTTTTGTGTCTTATTATATATCGAAAATGTTAGATTGCGTATTTTGATCATTGTGATGAGCCAATCTTCTTATACGTTCGAACCTTTACGAATGTCTGTGCTAGATATTCTTTATATTCATGATATTCTTATGATTTTTATATAGCATTTCATTTCAAATACTGACATTTTCTTTTCCATTGAGAATGGAATTGCCCAAGTTTCACATCCATATGTTGTTACTAGTAAAATATTGGTTCTTAAATAGTTGAAATTGTTTTTCTGTTTGCTCTTTGCCATAGAGTTTTCATCTGTGATGTTTTTTATAAAAGCGTTGCTAATCTCTTTCAGATCTCTGTATATCCTGGGGAATGGGGGGCGCCCATCCCCTACCAGGCGCGTCCACAGGTTGCGGATCGTGGAACAACCTCCGGATATGGAGTCTCCATATCTGGTGGTTGGCTGCAATATAAGACAGATCTCTGGACGAATAAGCAGTCGCAGACAAACTGGCGATGTTGCACAACAGGACGGGGTGGGATATCAGGTGGCACTGATATCTCCACTGAAATACCCCATGTGTCTCGTGACGGGCAGCATCAAGCGTGTATGAGCCGCTATAAGCTCAAGTCAACAGCTGGTGTCATTAACCCTAGCATGCGCGTCCCCAGGGTTGAGGGACATTTAAAATAGGGGAATATAGGAAACTATTTTCTAAAACATACAAAGGGAGAAGTCAGTAAAACCCTCCTTAGGCCCCAATCAGCTCCATCCCATAAGGGAAAAAGGCAGGAAAACTTAAAAAATTCCCCTAACTGCTGGGCAGGTGGCGCTCAAGAGTCCAGAAAGACAGGCCACCTAGGAGATGGAAAACTCTACACAAAGCCTGGACAGATGGTGCTCATGATCCCGGGAGGGTAGACCATCTAAGGAAAGCAAACCTAAAAAAAATAGCTGGCGGAAATCGGATGCACTTGGCCATATGGAGCATAACAAAGTGCAACGTACCTCATATACACTCATGCAGATTGATTAGATCTCTGTATATCATTTACCACGAGTAAGGCAAAATAGGATGTGCTAGGCCTACAAGGCGCATAACGGTGGCACAACGTAATCACGCTCCCGGCGGAAATCGCACGGATAACCGTGCTGATTACAATGGAGCGAACGCAACAACATTTACCACGAGTATATTGTTACATTTTGGAAGGTCTGGAAAGCCACAAGTAAGACTCGCAGACACTCACCCCCCCCCTTTCAGTAAGCTCATACAAGAAGACAATAAAGAACATCTGGGAAGGATACTTGCAAATCTCTTCTGCATGTACCAGATAGTTAAGTAAAACAAAGCATTCACACAAAGTTACACAACGTGTAACGGACAATCATGGAACAAGAAGGATATCAACTGCGATATGTTTACATCGCGTCAGAAACAAAAATACTCATATTTCTGTATCTTATTGCTAATACTTATAACGACTACATATTTCCAATAATACACAATTATCATGTTTATATTTATGCTAACATTATCATAACTTCCTTACATGGCACATTATTGTTTCCCAGGTGTTGTCGATAGAGCTCAAATAAGGACACGATTTCTACCTGTAGCGCGTACGTTGACTGTTTTATTGATACAAACAGTTCTAGCGTCACAAATCTATAACAATTTGAATGTAATAATTGAAATCATGTGCGACTGTCACAGCTATTATCATGAGTTAAAAATTCATACAGACTGGTTCATCTATGCATTTGGAATCGATTTGAGGCAACTTGCAGACTCATTTCTTCATGTCAACATACGCACACAACAAGAACGCCGAGAGCCATCACAAAACAGATATTGTTGCTATTCAAAGATTTCCTATATCGGTACTAGTATTGGTACAATTACATGTCTATATATGTATAATAATTGAATATATATGTAAACCGTGTTGGTTCTTCTATAATACTTTTCTTCATCTTCTGCAAATTTCATATAAAAGTTCTATTGGTCATCAATACGAGCTATCCTGTGCATTACTACCGTGTGTGGTCAGATCTTCTCGTTTGCAGTTTAACATATCTACACTAGTCCGATTTTCTTGTTAGATGTTACTGTCTTTAAGACCCACATAAATATTTCTGCGTATGTTTTTCTCTGTGAGTCCTTACTCAGTTCTCACTGGTTTAGTGTACTGCAATATTGCGGTTGTTCCTATGTTGCTCCATCTTTTGCTAGCGTATTTGGCTTTTTATTTCCACCAATGTCACAGTATGATGGCATCTACTGTAGCAGACACCTTCTTTGGATGCTCACGTCTCTCGTAGGGATTTCTTAGATTGTCTCGCAGTTAATTACTGTCATACGCGGCCGTAGATATGATTACCATAAGGAGGGTCTTTTATCTAAGAAAAAATGTCATTCGACCGAATTCGTGTGTAAATTTAACTGTTTGACAAGAAATTGGAAGATATTTTTGTGAAAAACAAACGCTTGCCCGTGTGTTGCCAGGGCCCGAGAGCTGAGCAAAGAATAGCAACACGGTTTACCTTTAATGCATGTCGTAAGAGGCAACTAAGGAGATAATGGGGAGGTGTTGGTTGTCCCATACTGTATAGGGTCAAGCGCTCGAAAGCCATATTGAAGTCTGATGTATCAGACCAAAGACGCAGATATCGCAACAATGCTGTAAATCATGAGACAGAGCTTTCCGTTCTCCGGGTTACATCCTGCAAATCTGTAGGAGCTTGAGAACGAAAGCAGAAGAAGAAGAAGAAGAAGAAGAAAAACCGCTAAAGGAGAGGTTTTTACTGACCTTTTGGCTAAGTTCCTAGTAATAACAGCAACAGTCATGCCAGATTTACTAGGGGGGGGGGGGGGGGGGGTGGGGGATTTGAACACGCCAAACTCTACCCTTTTTATCTATGGGCCTGCTGTCATGGGCTTGTATGAAATTGCTTCAGTAAGAAACTTCACATGTTGACTTTGGCTTGTGTGTTTCTTTTTAAATTATTTCTGCAGCAATGCATAGAAAAGCTGTACTTTCGCAGAGTATTTGGAGCAGAAAATCCCAGTTGGTGAACATGTACATTTTTTTTCTAAATATCTTATATACCCAAGTGACTCCGTTCCTTGTTGTTTTGGTCGCTGTTTCGATTATTCACTATAAGCTCATATTACTACACCAGGGCAAACATATAGGTGCTCAGACTCCTGAAGCACATATCGAGATATATGATAATTCACGTGGCCCACTGGCTGAGCACATATAGACGTGTATGATGATTCACGTGGTTCACTAGTTGAACAAATTCCTTCCTCATTCCGCCCCTTAGATGCCCAGTCCTATTCGTGCATCACTAAATACCAAATTATTCCTATCGTATCCTATATATACGATCTATAATAATACTCACGTGGAAGACAGGTAATGAAGTCCCACTGAATGACGACTAAAACACTACACACTATCGCTAACGGATGTAAATATGGTACATATAACAAAACAAAACACAGATTATAATCTACAAATGACAATACACAGGACAAAGTCGAC
>CM067299.1:84991732-85010005 GCA_034231615.1 Meghimatium bilineatum
AGGTTTTCGGACCATGGTACGTTTGGTCGCATCATGACGCATCATAATGTCTGTAACTCCTTCAATCCACATTGTTTCTGGTCTGTCTTTGTATCTTGCTGTTTCTTTGTTCATGTTTCTATCTTCAAGTTTCTTGCCTTATGGATGGATTCATTCTAATTAAGTAGCCGAACCATTTCAGTCTCTTTTTTTCCCAACATTTGACCAAAGATGTTGTTCAAACAGTTCTTGTAATCACTCCATTCCTCACATGGTCTCTTCTTGTTCTGTTGGATGCCTTTCTTAGACATATCTTTTCACACGTAGTAAGCTCTTCTTGTTTTGTTGTTAACTGTAATTTGTTGTTAACAAAAGAACAAGCTTGTCAACTGATAATAATTTGGAAAGTCATGCTCTCGTGAAACAGCTGGACGACCCAGATAAATTGAAATAGACAAACATAGGTATACATGTTACCAAAATAAGTCAATAAAATAACCTAAAAACTAGATACAGTGACAGACGATGTTTCGATTAAAAAGCCTTCATCAGAACACGCCTGTCACTGTGTTTCGTTTTTAGGTTGTTTTATCGACTTATTTTTGTAAAACTTAGGACTCTACCTATTTTTGTCTATTTTGATATTTATCATGTGTTACCCCAGCCACCCATTTCCTGTTTAGGGCTGTTACTCGACACTGGAACTTTTATCTCTAGATAAATTGACCTGGGTACACTTTTTCCATGATCTTCAATAATTCATTTCTTTTGATGAATTGTCTAATTTGTATTTGTATTAAAGTTTAAGCTTAGTGCAATGCCTATTGAAGGAACCTTCTACTCAGACGGGTTACATGTCACGAGACGCGCTGATATTTTTCCTGGGTTTGTCATAGTTTGCCATTGCTTGTCTTTCCTCCGACTAGGCGCTTCACAGACAGCGAGCTGTTCCTCGTGTAGGAAGAGCACTCCATTACCATACTTTGTGTCCCTAGGTACTAGACCGAATTTCTTCCGTATGAGCGGTGTTGGCTAACGGCGACGATCGAATTAGACTCAGGGTTGATACACATTTCTAGACAAGGTGCTGCTTTGCAAAACACGTCGGGGGTCTGGGATTTGACCTATGCACACACTGTCCTCGTCTGCTTGAGACGACCTTCCAATCAATAGCAAGGCGAGGTATGTGTATTTTGATTCTTCGCCATTGCCAAAGAGGTAGGTTAAATACGAATCTCGGAGGAGGAGCTTCGCAGTGGGCCCTTGGGTACTGAACCTAATTCTCTCTGAATGAGCCGTAATGGGAAACGGCCGACAGTCGAGTTGGGCTTGGTTTGCAGTGTCTTTAAAGACTTACGCCCCTCTCTATGTTGCCCGCAATGTCCAGAGTCGAGTCTCAACACTGCTTCGATCAGACATTTGAACAATGCACTCCCCGAGATGTATTCCATGCTTGTGCTGTGTGCAATGGGGAGCTGTATTAAAAGTTTTTTTCAGTACCCAGAAGTGCATGTTCAAGTTCGCGTATCCAATACTTGAGTCGTGACTTCGACTTTGAATAGGGTCAATTGTGATGGAATATGTTGGCTTCTGTGTTTTCTTGAGTATGATCAGCACTTCCACCAGTCGGTCTAGTACTGGACTATTGTAGATTCGTTGTCACTGAAGTGATTCACACACTACACTGACCTATAGCGTCTGTTACCTTTTCCAGATTCGGTATATAGGCAGGGCAGAGATAGAGAAAGAATTGCCAGAAATTTGCAGAGGGAGCTTGATCGCATAGGAGAATGGTGCAGTATTTCTGGAGCTTTTGTTAATCCATCAAAGGCATCGATAACATGGTTTTCCCTAAACAATCACATAGTGAACACGTCCACGCCATCGGTTACTTTGAGAGGGGATGTCCTCGAGAGAACCAGCACAATATAGTACTTGGGGGTCATGTTGGACTGAAGTTTGAGTTTCAAAGATCATGTTGACCACATAATTGTAAATGCTTATAAAGGTCTTGCGGCGATGAAAGTTATGGCTGCTGCTCAATGCGAACAGAGACTGCTATTTCTGCTGTATCAGGGATTGGTGGTGGCGGTGGTAGAGTACGCACTGGCAATTCTGACACTGAGTCAAACTCAAACAGAAAGATTGGATAGAATCCAAAATGAAGCAATGCGAATACTTTTGGGGTGCACGATAGATACGTCGGCTCGGGCTATGCGATACCTACTTGATTGCCCAACTGCGGAGCAAAGAATACAAATGTGCAGGGCGCGGGACTACCTAAAAATCACCGCTGATAAAGAGCACCCTCTACACCCAGAAATTATCAAAGTGAAAGGAAGTAGACTAAAGAGAGGAAAGTCGTGGATGGGGCGCGCAGAGGACGTTATACAGAGTGTCTTCAGATTGGAGGATGTACTACCTGGGGCCGAATGGAGTCTGGCACCCTCGGATTACCCAACAGCCATCGAAGGAGTAATAACACTCAATAGAGAGTGCAGGGAATGGTGTCCGACAGTGGTCGAGTCGAAGGTGCTTGTTCTGATCATCATCAAGTACCGTCTCCGCAACGAAGGTTGGCTGCAACGTATCTCCAACATCTCCTGTCTCTTGTCTTGGTGGTGCACTCTGCTAGACTGTAACCTGTCCATCGTGTAATGTCACTCTCCCACTTGTATCTCTGCCTACCTCTTGCTCGCTTCCCTTTGACTTTACCCTCAAGTAAGGTCTTCAATAGGGTGTCATGTCTTTTAATGTGTCCAAAGTATTTTATTTGCCCGATCTTTATTTCTCTTAGTAGTTCTTTCTTCATATTAAGTGTTTTTAGCACCTCTTTATTTGTTTTCTTCTCTTTCCATGATGTTCTCCCTATTCTTCTATATACCCACATCTCAAAGGCATCAATTTTGTCTTCTAATTATTTATTTAGTGTCCATGTTTCTGAGCAATACATTAATATGGAATAGATGTAGCATTTTATAATTCTCATCCCCATCGAGACCAGCACCGTGCAGAGGTGATGGGGCTTAGTTCAGCCATCAGGGGCTGGAAACTAAGACTGGTCGGGCAGTCCCATTCGAGCAGGACCATAGTCCTGCCCAAGTAAGCAGAGTGCTGAAGACGGAGGCATCCAGCCAAAAGGCGCACAGATAATCAGGATGCCACGCACAAAACACAATGGAAACATGTCTTCATCTATAAATAGTTATGGTGCCTGCCCTGTGGCGGACGTTCAGGCAGGGACGGTGCCGGTCCCTATACCTCGAAAGGGCCCAACCTCAGTTACTGGAAGTCCTTCTCAATTGCCCCGAGGAGCCAGGAGGCAAGGGAATAGAGCTACTGGCCAAACAAACAAACGACCAATACAAATAATGCACTGGAATGCTGAGGGTGTCAACAGTAAAAGAGATGGATACAGCAAAAAATTGGAACTTGAAAATGTCCTCAGTGAAGAACAAGTTAGTATATGCTGTATCCAAGAAACACACCTCAGCAGCGACATAGCCTTCAAAATCAGAGGCTACCAGTGCTACCGGTCTGACAGAAAGGACAGGCGAAAGGGTGGAATTCTGACACTTGTTAAAAACAATATCAGCGCATGTCAGCTGGAAGTATATATGGAAGGGGCAGAATACCAGATGCTCCACCTAAAAACAGACAGTGCAGAATTCCATCTCCTGAACTACTACTGCCCAAATGATAAACCATTGGCACTAGACACAATTCCAGACAAAGAGAGACTTATGGTGTGTGGTGACTTCAACAGCCACTCTCAGAGCTGGGGCTACGATCATATCGACAAGAGAGGTGAGGAACTTGAGAGCTGGCAGGATGAAAATAATCTCATTCTTATTAACCAGCCAACAGACTTGCCAACCTTCTACTCGAGAGCATGGCACACCACCTCTACACCAGATCTGGCATTCCACTCACCAGGCCTGGAATGGAACATCACACGTGTTGTTGGAAAGCAGCTTGGAGGTAGTGACCACAGACCAGTATTTCTGGAAATCCACAATGAATTTACCAAGGACAGCAGCACGCTCACTAGGTGGAATTATAAAAGGGCAGACTGGAAAATGTACCAGCATTTAACCAGTTTTCTAGCTAAGGACATGAACTTGGACAAAGACATCAATAGAGCAGTGAGTGAGTTTAATAGATGTATACTACATGCTGCTAGTAAAACCATACCCAGGGGGGCACGCAAAAACTACAAACCCTACTGGAATGATGAACTGGAAAAGCTGCAAAATGAGATGGAAACATCTAGACAGCAGGCTGAGAACAGACCTAGCCAAGAACATCACAACAAATATCAGCAAACAAAGGCTAAATTTCAAAGAGCCAAGTTACAAGCCAGACGGAGCAGCTGGAAAGAAAAAACAGAGTCGCTGAACCTAGAAAGAGATACTAGGAAATTATGGAAACTTGTAAAACAACTAAATGATGAAGGTACAGGGAGAAATACCAGGATCACACTTTATAAAGATAGAGACATTTTAACAGGTAAACATGCAGCTGATTACTTTGCAGATTCCTTTGCAGAAGACAATAACGTCAAAGTCAGCCCAGACAAACAACAGGAGGTTCGAGAGAACCAGCAAAACATTGGACAAGGTGAACCTATACCTGAAGTCATGGAGGCACCAATCACAATGAGAGAACTGGAGCATGCAATATCCAAATTGAAAATGAAAAAGTCCCCTGGAGCTGATGGAGTGTCCAATGAAATGATTAGAAACCTGGGAATTGCAGCAAGAGCAAAGCTTCTGCAGATCTTTAACACAAGCTGGTCCACAGGTAATGTACCACAGGCGTGGAGAGAAGCAATAATGATACCACTCCTCAAATCAGGAAAAGATGGCAACATAGTCTCCAACTACAGGCCCATCAGCCTCACAAGCTGTCTATGTAAAACAATGGAACGCATTATCAATCTTAGGATGCAGTGGTACCTTGAAAGTGAAAACCTTCTGGTATCACAGCAAGCAGGTTTCAGACAGTGCTACTCTACTGAAGATCAGGCAATCTACCTCTCCCAAGAGATTGAGGATGCCTTCCAAGAAAAGAAACTGGTACTAGCAGCATGGATAGACCTCAGGAAAGCATTTGATAAGGTCTGGAAAGAAGGGCTCCTAAAGAAATTGCGAAATTGCAGAGTTAGCTCAAGAATGTACAAATGGGTAAAAGCATACCTGCATAATAGAAGAGCTAGGGTACAATTAGATGGTCGCAAGAGCAAGAAAGTTCTACTGCGTCATGGAGTCCCCCAGGGAGGAGTCCTGTCACCCACACTTTTCTTGGTTTACATCAATGACCTAGTTGCTGAACTACCACACGGGATCAAAGTGGCAATGTATGCTGACGACCTGGTGATCTGGTGCACGGAAGAACATGCAACAGTGGCCACTAAACAAATACAAAGAGCTATCGATACCCTAACATTATGGGCAAATAGATGGTGCGTCAGCATTAACACAGATAAGTGCAACACTACACTCTTTACCCTCTCAACAAAACAAAAAGCTGGTCATATCAAGATAGATGGAGAGCTCTTGAAAGAAGACAAACAACCCACATACCTCGGAGTTACTTTTGATGATAAGCTGACATGGAAGCAGCACATAAACAAAGCAACAACAAAAGCCAGAAGGAAGTTAGCTATCCTGAGAAAACTAAGTGGAACCACATGGGGAGCCAGTGGAAATATACTCAGTAAAGTTTACCAGCAAGGCATAAGACCACACCTGGAATATGGTTCAGCTGCGTGGTGTCCTGCATCAAACACCACATTACAAGATCTAGATAAAGTGCAAAACCAGGCACTTAGAATAATGTTGGGAGCAATGAAATCAACACCCATAGCAGAGATGCAGAAAATGGGAAGAATGCAAACACTTGGCGAACGAAGAGACACAAAAGTACTAATTCAAGCAGAAAAGTTTCAGTGTATGCCAAGTCATCCAATGAAGGAAAGATTCCAAAATCTAGCAATGGGGCGACTGAAAAGGAGCAGCTTTATCCATCAAGCTAAACGACTCCGTAGACAACTTACAGACCTACCTGAAGTTGACAGACCCTTAAGGTCTGTACCAGAACAAACTCCGTGGAGTGAAAGCCATGGAATGCCAATATACATTCAGACCCATGTGAAAGGAATACTAAGCGAGGACGAACAGAACAGTGTGCAGCGAAGGACAGTCACCCTTAGTTTCCTGGATGAGGAATATCCACAAGATATATGGGTCAGAGTGTACACAGATGGGTCAGCACAGAATGCTGTGAGGAATGGAGGTGCAGGTGTATATATAGAATATCCACACAAGCCTAGAGATACAATCAGAACACCGACAGGAAAATTCTGCAATAAATATGATGCAGAAATCCAGGCAATTAGTGTGGCAGCTAAAAAACTGCTGAACTCCAACTCTGGCCTACAGCCTGTGGTATTCCTGACAGATGCAAGGTCAGTGCTTCAAGCTCTCCAGTCTGGAAAACTAACAGACTTAAAAAAACTACTTAGCGAATTGTCTTACCAGTATAGGATAACCATGCAGTGGATACCCTCTCACTGTGGAATACCAGGAAATGAAAAAGCAGACCAACTGGCTAAGGAAGGTGCTGCCGAAGACCAACCAGATATACCAATCACCTACAATCAGAAAAAACAGATGATCAAGTCAATAAGAAAGCCACAAACACCAACACAAGATGACTATCACATTATGAACAGACCAGAACAAGTTATAATTCTACGTCTCAGAACAGGACACAACCGACTCCGCAGTCACATGTATACAAAGTTCAAGATTGGCAACACAGCCATGTGTACATGTGCACAGGCAGCACAGAGTGCCAAACATATACTTCAAGAGTGTTCTGAGCATGAAACGCTGAGGCAGACATATTGGCCAGAGGAAACAACACTGGAATCAAAGCTCTATGGGACACTGTATGAACTACAAAAGACAGTGAGTTTTATTAAGGAGACAGAATTACAGATATAGACATGTTTCAAGTGAACGAAAGAAGAAGAAGAAAAAAATAATTCTCATTTTTAACTTGTTTGTAATTTGTTTAGATATTAATAATTTCCTCATGTCATTGAAGGTACTTTTAGCCATTCCTATTCTCCTTTTAACTTCTGTTTCACATCTGCCATCATTTGTGACTATGTGTCCAAGATATTGATACTGTTTTACTTGTTGTAGTTTCTCTCCCTGTATGTTTATGTTTACCTCCTGTTCTGTGTTTTTGCTGATTATCATGGTTTTTGTTTTTTGAATGTTTATATCCAGTCCATATTCATTACTTGATTTATTGACTTGATCTATTAGTCTTTGTAGTTCATGTTCACTTTCTGCTAAAAGAACAGTGTCATCTGCATATCTAATGTTGTTTATTATTTTCCCATTGATCTTGAGTCCTGGTATTTCTTCTATATTTTTAAAGATATTCTCTGTGTAGATATTAAATAGGCTTGGTGATAAAATGCATCCTTGTCTTACCCCTCTTCTTATTTCTATGTACGGTGAGTAGCTGTTTTCACACCTTATTGATGCAGTTTGTTCCCAATATATATTTCTAATCAGCCTGATGTCCTTTCCATCTATGCCTATTTCCTGAAGACATTTGATTAATTTTTCATGTTGTGTTTATCTATTGGCTTGATTAATCAAACATTTGTATTCAATAGTTGTCGTGGCCGAGTGGTTAAGGCGATGGACTAGAAATCCATTGGGATCTTCCCGCGCAGGTTCGAATCCTGCCGACAACGTTTTTTTTCTTTGAAAACAAATTATTATTTTCTATTTGATAGAGAAGGCCCCTTGGGTACTGAACCCAATTCCTTCTGAATGAGCCGTGTTGAGCAACGGCCGACAGTCCAGTTGCGCTTAGTTTGGGCTTGTTTCCTAAGAAAATGTTTTGAAAAGTCATTTTTACGAGGTTTTACGGGAGTGTATACAATTATTTTTTATATGTTTTCTGTCTCTCAATGAAGTTGCTTGCACACTGTCTGCCGAGGGAACCACTCACATGAGCAAATTCAAATATTCAAGCGATAAATCTCGAGGAATATCCGAGAAAATTCACTTTCCAAACTTCTTCTTTCGTTTGCTAATAATGTCTATTTCTGCAGTGTTGTTTCTTGTATACACTGGACAGTTTTTTCCATGTCTTGTTTTGTACCATAAAGTTTAACATTAATAGGTGTATCAGAAGGCCAGTATGTGACCTTAATGTGTTATAATTTGCACATTCTTGAAGGATTTGTTCTGAAGTCTGATTGGTTTGCCCACATGTACAGTTTGCTCTTGTGCCAATTAAAAATTTTGTATACATATTGCTGTTTAGTCTATTGTGTCCAGTTCTGAGTCGAAATATGATGACCTATTCCAGTCTGTTAAGTAAACCTATTCCAGTCTGTTAAGTAGGTGGCAGACGCCCCGTGAAGATAAGTTAGGCTTTTGTTATGCCTTTATCATGGATTTCTTTTGGTGATAACGGATTGGTACATCCGGTTGCTGCATGTTAGAACTTTCCTGCTATTTCACAGTGTGATGGAATCCATTGCAGTATAATTTTACACATATTATTTACAATAAAATATTCTAAAAGCAATACATTTTTGTCTTCGGGAAGACAAGACCCATATGTTGATTACATTGCTGTAATTGCCAGTAGGGTAATCCAGAAACAACCAGCTATTATTTAATTTACGGTCCATTTATTAAAAAAAAATTATCTCACTAACTAAATTTTTCACTGGGATAAATTATCTAGTTGTCGTGGCCAAAATGTTGGGGCCCCGAAGAAAGTGGGCCTAAGCTATAGCTTGTTTAGCTTATAGGTAAATCCTGCACTGGATATATAGTGATATATAAATGTGCATTGTAAAGCAGAGCATTATATGACTTGTAAAACATTTTCAATTACGAAATTTCATTCCTACTGTTTTCTTACAGCAATTTTGTTTGTGTTTATCCAGTGGCTTGATTAATCAAACATGTGTATTCAATAGTTGTCGTGGCCGAGTGGTTAAGGCGATGGACTAGAAATCCATTGGGATCTTCCCGCGCAGGTTCGAATCCTGCCGACAACGTTTTTTTTTTAAAAAGTATTATTTCCTACTCAATACGAAGAAGAAGGAACGTTTGTTTCCTAAGAAAATGTTGAACAGTCATAGAGGTTTTACGGAAGTGTATACAGTTATTTTTTTTATGTTTTCTGTCAATGTAGTAGCACACCTTCTGCCGAAAGCACCATTCACAGCACGTAATTTCAAATATTAAAGCGATAATCTCTAGGAATATTCTAGAAAATCCACTTTCCAAACAAGTCGTCTGGATGCTCGACAATGATGCACATGCACCAGAAATCAAAATCACAGGATGTCGACTGCGCTTAGGCAAAAACGTGCGAAAAATCATAAATTGTATATATCAATATCGGAATAACAGACCAATAAAGAAAAGCGTTGAGTAAAGATGTTTAATTATTGAATGGTTCAAGTTATTTTGATTTCACTGCTTATGTCGCCCCCTTACGGTGTCACTTGATCCGCCGTCTCTCTGTAACATATCACGGCACGGCCCTTGGTGGAGGATGGAAGAAGACGAGTCCGAAATAACAAGACATGGATGTATAATATCAAGGACTGGACTGGGTATACGTTTCCATACTTATCAAGATTGTAGAGGATAAAGATGGGTGGAGATCTTGTGTATAAGCTCAGAGTCCCAGATATATATATATATATATATATATATATATATATATATATATATATATATATATATAGGCCTATATATATATATATATATATATTTAACCATGTATATGCATAACCAGTTATATTGTATATGTATATTCTATACTTTAAAAACAAAATATGCATATGTATAGCCATAATGTATAGCAATGTAAAAACATCATATATGAAAACTCTCTGGCATGGGGCAAACAGAAAAACAACATTATAACTATTAAGAAGCTATATCTTTATAGTGCCAACACGTGGTTATAAGACATGGCAAGGACATCTGCAGTGGAAAAGAGAATATCGGCATTTGAAATTATATATATATATCATAAGAATACCATGGACATAAAGATACACCAAAGCAGACGTCCGCAAAGACCTGAACATAGAAGAAAACTGGCCCCTCAAAACTATCAAAATGTGCAGGCTATTATAACATTTCTCGGACATATACAGAGACACTATGGTTTTAGAAAGATTATTCATGGAAGGAAAAGCTCCATGTGACACATGACATCGAAAACCTTCTGAAAGTGACATTAGAAGAAGCTAGACACCTTACACAGAACCGAGAGGCTTAGAGATTGGCAGTGATGACAACGTTCTTTAAATACACGTCACGTAGATAGATAGTAATATACTAATTCATTTCCATAACATTGTCACGAACATAACTCAAACTAAATTTCGTAAAGTGGATGTAACTAATGCAACACTTGTAATGTATGTAACAAATGTAACACTTGTAATGGATGTAACAAATGCAACACGTATGACGGATGTAACAAATGCAACACGTATGACGGATGTGATATATATATATATCAATCAAATATAATGAATGTAACAAATGTAACACTTGTAATGGATGTAACAAATGTAACACTTGTAATGGATGTAACAAATGTAACACTTGTAATGGATGTAACAAATGCAACACGTATGACGGATGTGATATATATATATATATATATATATATATATATATATATATATATATATATATATATATATATATATATATATATATATAAAATATGATGGATGTAACAAATGTAACACCCGTGATGGATGTAACAAATGTAACATTTATGATGGATGTAACAAATTTAATACCTGTAACAGATGTAGCAAAATGTAACACTTGTGATGGACGAACAACATGTTTAACACACTTCCCTATAATGTATTTATATATTTATGTTTTATGGAATTGACTACAGACACGCAAAATGGTTGATGTTTCATTGAAACAAGGATCAACATAAACTATACTTTGTTTCTATTGAATTAATCAGACTTTGTGCGTGCTCATTGGCATATCATGAGTAGAGAGATTATGTTGCAAAGAAGATCAAGAAAGTCATCACGCAAATGAAACATTGATTTTATTTCTGTTTAGAAAGGTGTACGTCGATGCCGGATGAATACATTACGCGTCAGTTCACCTGTTTACTTTTATGTTTACTGTAAGCATTCACCTGTTTACTGTTATGCAGTGATAACAAATAGGATTAATTAAATAGAGAACTGATAACAGAGAGGCGTGGCGAAATATTTGTGTTCATGTTTTCAGAACAACACCTCTACCACCCTGAAGGGTTATGCGTTTGATGATGATGATGAAGATGACCTTAGGGGCTATCCATAAATTACGCCAGTAGGTCTTTTGCGAATATATGCCCTTCCACCCCTCCCCCCCTCACTGTCAACAACTGGCAATTCAGGACCCCTTCTTCTTAATTATATTTAAAATAATATATCCACCCCACCCCCCGAATATTTGTTTTTATTGCTATATTTTCCTCTGGTCACTATTTATATACTCTGTGTCACCATTGCATGTCGTTGGTCAATGTAAAATAACGACCCAACACGTTATTCGTCGATGAATAAATTGGAACTTCATTTTACTTCATTTTACTACCAACGTCATTTTACTTCATTTTACTACCAACGTCATTTTACTTCATTTTACTACCAACGTCATTTTACGTAAGTGTTACCAACTGTATTTTATTTATATACTACCAACTTAATTTAATGTAAGTTTGTTTGTTTGTTTTTCGTTCGCTCCATTGTAACCATCACGGATATTCGTGCGATTTCCGCCGGGAGCGTGATTACGTTGTGCCACCGTTATGCGCCTTGTAGGCCTAGCACATCCGATTTCGGCATGCCTTGACAATTCGGGTGGGCTACCCTTAGCCTGTGACAGCCTCTATATCTGTCTCCAGGCACGCGTAGTGGAGACTCTTCGCCTAGACGATTTTTTTGCTCTCGTCTGACTCGAACGAGGTGTTCCACTGTCTATGAACTTGCCTCGTGTAATTGGACGTGCTGTGCCTGTGCCCATTGGGTACTGAACCGTTTCTCATCCGTGAGCCTGGTTCCTTAAGGGGAAGAACTCAACAGAGGAGTTGGACCCTGGCTCTTTCGCCCTCTTAGCCGAGGTGTCATTCACCGACATCGTGTACCCCTTGTCCAAGTTCGAGTCTCACACCACGCGTTTGAGAGCAAGGCGTTCTCGAGCTGAGCGTCCTTGTCCCATAGCACCTGAGCCCATCAGGTACTGAACCATTTTTCTCTACAAGTGTATTTCCGGTATAGGAAAACCTGACAGTAGAGTTGGGCCAGGGCTAAATCGTTGTCCCTTTTGTGCCTGAGCGCATCGAGTACGGAACCCTTTCTCTTCGCGAGCATATTTCCGGTTTAGGAAGGCTCGACATTAGAGTTGGATTGGGTCTTCTTGCTTTACCAAACGCCAGTGAATGGGTCTGGGTCTCTGCCTGTAAGGAACACAGGTAACTAGAAGCTCGTCTCGAGCTGACGGAGCTTGTAGTTCCCCTTTCCAAGGAACTTTTCATTTTCTATTTGCAGTTCGCGCTGCCCTCTAGCGCTGTTCTGCCCTTTCATTGTTTCATTGTACTCGGTATGAAATATATTTGTCTCTCGCCATGCATCTACCTTTACGTGCATTTTAATTTGGCCGCCCCTCTAATGTTCGGACTGGACTGACTAGCTTCACTGTATGTCGACAGTGTGCTGCTGGTGGTGTCGGAGATATTGTCTGTCTCTTGTGCAGTCAAATCTCTTTCCATCTGCTACCTCCACATTCTCGGACACGATCCCCAAATGATTTGGCCAGAATCAGCACGAGCTGCTGTATTTCTGTTTCCAGGGTGCACCGCGTGGAGGTACATTTGGGATCTTGGTTATCTGCTAACCCTGGGTCCGCCTAGAGCAATGCGTTCCCTTTGCACCCCTTAACGTAAGTGCTACCAACTGTATTTTACATAAACACTGCCAACTTTATTTTACTTATGTGCTGCCATCTTTATTTTGCTTATATACTACCAACTGCTAGGATGCTCTATTAAGCTAATCCTTCTGTATGAATGCGAAACATGGACAGTAAGCAAAAGTATCCATAAAAAGTGGAGTTTTTAAGAAGAGTGATGAAAATTACATGGACAACCGATAAAACTAAGGTAGAAGTCCTCAGAGATGTTGGAGTCATGTCATGTGACGTATTCTCACCATAACTTTGTCGTCCCAACAAACCCCTTGAATCATGTGGCTTGTCATTTGGCACATGTGGCAAGCCATGTGGCTTGCATTTTCAACGATGTATTCATGTTATCTTTAATATCGTCCGTCCATCGTCTTCTTGGTCTGCCCTTTCTCATCCACCCAAGTGATCTGCCTTCCAGTATTTACTTTTTCTAAATAGTTGTGTCTCTTTATATGACCAAACAGGTGTAGTTTTCTTTTTGCTATTGTGTTTAATAACCAACACTCTGGCATCTTCAATGTGTTTATAATATCTGAGTCTCTCTTCTCTTTTTTTTTACTTCCATGATATTCTAAGTATCTTTCTGTTGTATTTCATCTCAATTGCGTTGATATTCTTTGCCGCCGTTTTATTTAGGGTTCATGTTTCATAGCCGTATGTTGCAACCGGAAAAATTAAAGTTCTTAGCATTAGCAGTTTCGTTTCCATTCTGTTATTTTTAAATGTAAAATAAATTGTAGCAAAAATTAAAAACCATCAACATTTTTAGAGCATGTGATGACAAAATTAAAGGGTGAACACCGGAAAGGTCATGGGGAGAGGAGACGACTTATGCTCTACCACTTTATTTTATTTTGCACCTTCGTAATGTGAGAAAATGGAGAAATGCAGCAGCTCAAATAGGGGACATTTCAAAAAAACGTTGTCGGCAGGATTCGAACCTGCGCGGGAAGATCCCAATGGATTTCTAGTCCATCGCCTTAACCACTCGGCCACGACAACTATTGAATACACATGTTTGATTAATCAAGCCACTGGATAAACACAAACAAAATTGCTGTAAGAAAACAGTAGGAATGAAATTTCGTAATTGAAAATGTTTTACAAGTCATATAATGCTCTGCTTTACAATGCACATTTATATATCACTATATATCCAGTGCAGGATTTACCTATAAGCTAAACAAGCTATAGCTTAGGCCCACTTTCTTCGGGGCCCCAACATTTTTTTAAATTTCACCTTCCATATATTCTTAATCGTTAAAGCGCCCCAAATCTCAAATAGCTTAGGGCCCTATCAAGTCTAAATCCGGCCCTGCCAATAGTCCTATACTAAAAGCAGGGCCGGCCCTAACAATTGTGGGGCCCAATGCGAAACGGATTGCGCGGGGCCCAGTCTGGGTAGGGAAGAGGATAATAAAATAAATTCTAATATTAATTTATGTGCCTATGAAGTGCGGGGCCCAATACGGCCGCATAGGTTGCAATGGCCTAAGACCGGCCCTGACTAAAAGTATCTCCTCGTGGTGCACCCTGGAAACAGTATACAGTGCTGTTCATACTTAAGAACACACAGAAGCCCACATGTCCCATCATAATTCACCCTTTTCAAAGTAAGTCACAACTCAACTATTGGATAAGTCAACTTCAACATGCATTTCTGGGTACGGACAATTGCTTTGAATACAGCTGCTCATTGAACACATCACACGCATGGAACAAATATCGGGGAGTGCATTGTTCAAATGTCTGATTGAAGCAATGTTGAAACTCGAACTCCGGACACTGCGAGCAATGTAGAAAGGGTGTGGGAGGAGGGGTGGGGAGTGTGGCGCAAGTCTCTAACGAATCGCAATCTCCACTATTTTCACGATTATAGATTCGTAATGCACTGATATAACCATATTGGACAATCGTCGCGGTTAAATGAAGAGAGGTACATTTTACTTCGAAGAGGTACATTTTTACTTCGAAGAGGTACATTTTACGTAATGAAAGTAGGCCTATAGACGAGAAAGTGATGTTTACGAAGAACTCAACGCTTTCTCACTTTAATGCACATACAGATTAGACAATTCATCAACATAAATGAACTATTTAAGATCATGGGAAAAGATAATCAAGAGATAAAAGTTCAAGTGTCGAGTAACAATCCTAAACAGGAATGGGTGGCTGGGGTAACAAATGTGAAATATCAAAATAGACAAAACATAGGTAGAGCCCTAAGTGTTACCAAATTTGTTTTTCATGTTCTGTACAATGGATGCGCAATATTCACATGTAACATTTGGTTTTAAAGGCATGTAATATTCTCTTCGTGTCTACTGCTAGTGTCCAACTTTCACATCCGTAAAATAAAAAGATACCATATCGTTAAATATTTACATATATAACATTCAAGATTCATCTATCTATCTATCTATCTATCTATCTATCTATCTATCTATCTATCTATCTATCTGTCTGTCTGTCTGTCTGTCTGTCTGTCTGTCTGGCTGTCTGTCTGTCTGTCTGTCTGTCTGTCTGTCTGTCTGTCTGTCTGTCTGTCTGTCTGTCTGTCTGTCTGTCTGTCTGTCTGTCTGTCTGTCTGTCTATCTATCTATCTATCTATCGGCTGTGTCCCTTGTTTGTCTTGCGGCGTCAGGAGTGGAAGAGTTATCTGGAGATGACCTTCTTGTGAGCTATTTGTAAGCTTGTTCCTGTGGCTTCTTTGATTTCTGTGATCCATCTTTTACATGGTCTACCTCTGGCTTTATAACCTATGTGTCATTGTCATTTGTTGCATGCTATATGTCGGTAGTCTGGAAGCGTGTGAAAACCACTTGATCTGTTGTCTTATGATGTGTTCCAATACTGGTATTGTTTTGGTTATCTGTCTGATGTTATCGTTTCTAATTTTATCTCTTAATGACACTCCGCGTATTCTCCGTAGACATATCATTTATGTTGTCACTATTTTTTTGGGGTATTGTGCTGTCATTGTGCAGGTATGGCACTGGTAGCATAGTGATGGAATAATAATAGCCTTGGATAATGCAACTTTAGTGTCTATGTTTACATTTTTGTTCTTGAAAATACAAGTCATCTGTCCTAGGATCTGGTATGTTTTGTTGCATCTAGTTTGTATCTCTTTACTGGTTTTCCTTTAATTGCTAGTATTTGTATTAGAATTAGTATTTGCATTAACACGCATTGAACACTATTCAAGCACACCTGACAATGACAAGACACAAATATATTACCAGCCCAAATCCACAAGACAATTTCATCCTCATGGGACTTAAGGACTGGAGTACGATCTTCCGACTTTGCACACATGTGCAGCTTAACAATCTCATGGACAGAATGCAACCACAACACACTTCAGGGTGCTAGCTGTGCGCTCATCTTTACATTACTAACGACCACGACCATTCTGATTTTCCAGGACTGGATCATGTCAGTAAAGCGATTCTCCGTTCAAGGCCAGGTAAATTGAACACACTATAAAGAAAAAATAACAGATTACATTAACGTCCGAGCATATATTATAGGATGGTTTTGAGTCAAAGGGCAAGAGCCCATAATCCACTGGATCGGAAACCTACTGACCTTCCACAAAACTGGAAAAAAATTAGACACATCTTTAAAAAAAAATAGGGGGAGGGGCTGGTACTGCGGCTGACATGACTTATCACAATAAGATATGCTACATTTACTAATGAAATTAATGGACGGCAAGTTTGAAGGGAACAGAAGAATTAGAGGTAAAGAGCAAAAAGACATACATACAGTAATCTTATGTAATCCAGTTACTACGACCTCTAGAATGAACAAGAATGTTGCATCCTCTGAAGCAAGGGAGATTTTATTCCTCGCAAGAGGCGAGAGAAAAATGCTCTCTAATGTTCACATTTTGAAATCTTTTGATTTTAAAAATTTCATAAAAACTAAAAGAATTTAGCCCCCAACCATTACGAAAGTTGTACCAACAGCCCAGACTGAAATATCTATTTGTCACTGTAGATGTTTATGAATGTATCCCAGGTAGTATCCTAATTCGATTTCAGATATTCAAGTCTGAAAAATTAAACCTCATGGGAGAGAGTTCACCTGCTAGATCAACAGTAAATACCATTTCTATATATAGCAAGTGACCACAATGACTAATCGATTTCTGTGAATTATTTCCGTATTGATTTTCTTGGCTGAAGTATCAAATGAATCACGCTTGACTTTATTGATTGCAGATATGCACACATTCATTATTACTCTTGATGAATTACACTTGCCTCCCAGTCTTGTCACACGAGGCTTCGACTTGTAAAAAGAGGAGAAACAGAAAAGTCTTCGATAATTTCTTTGTTCTATTTCTAGGCGTTTGCCGTGAAACATGATATTGATGCATTGGAATGCAAATCTCTTTCTGGAGCCTTATCAAGTTTCTTGTGGTTTACTGAGACAACTGTCTTGATATTCTCTTTTACAATTAATTTTACAAAGCCTACAGAATTACAGTAGGTAGAATTGATGTCACATCACTCAAGACTTAATCTCCTATGCCTTCAGTCTTCCCCCAGCAGTTTCAAAGAGCTAACACCACAACACTAATACTGCAAGCAACCAGACCCGTAAATATGTCATTAAAACATTTTGTTTGTTTCATATTTTGAAATATGACAGTTTCTATTAATTCGTAAGATCGGCATTGGTTACCGGTTAGTGTAAACATAATACACTATACGACACAAATCAGTATGAAATATATGCCTACATCTGTAGGCTTACAAATGTGACATATGTAACGTGGACAAATATCTGTTTCTTACTATAAGTCTGTGATCAAAGAATCAGTGACGTAGAGTGCTTATTTCATTGCGCCATAATTTCGAATGCGTTCCTTTCCTTGACGTCGCTGCTCTCCACTAGTCTGGATTGCTGCAAATAGTCATTCATTCATTTTCATTCACTTCCATTCATTCATTTTCATTCACTATTGTTCCCATGGGCATCCATGAGTTCGTATTCACTAACAACAGGTCTACACCGTCGCAAGTTGTCTGGCAAGCGGCCTCGAATCAAAGTACTATTCACTAACAACAGGTCTACACCGTCGCAAGTTGTCTGGCAAGCGGCCTCGAATCAAAGTACTATTCACTAACAACAGGTCTACACCGTCGCAAGTTGTCTGGCAAGCGGCCTCGAATCAAAGTACTATTCACTAATTCACAGCCGTCTTAATTGCTAAATCAGT
>CM067299.1:85010105-85164500 GCA_034231615.1 Meghimatium bilineatum
GTTATTCCTTATGTGACATAATGACGGTAACCACTGTTTTAAGTTATTCCTTATCTCAAGTTAAAACCGTAAACATTCTCAGAAACTGAAAAAAGGTTCAAATTCAGCTATAAACAATTGGCCAACCCCACTCAGAAAGTAATGACAATCTGTGGAACATAAATATTGCCTAGAAAATAGTTACATTCGAAATTCTGGTTGGTTCATGTTCTTCTTCAGGGTTCACTCCCAAGCTCCCACTGGATCTCTCTTGTTGTAGGATAATGTCATGCTAGATTTCAGCAGGGCGTAGTCCAAAAAATGGAAATGCGTTATGCCGCCGTTTTAATTGTGCCAGTGGTTCGACTCATCCGTCTTCGGTGTAGATTCTAGGGGTTGATTGCGAGCTCCTGAATAGGATATGGCACGAACTTTTAAAAATATGCTTTAGTTAACATACTATTTGATTATAACCTTCCTACAAGTTAGCCAATGCCAGAACAAGGCAGAGTCTCTTCTATTGTTTGTCTAGGGACATTATGGTAGCCTAGCTACATCGAAAAAGAAAGATCTAGAAGAGTCATGGCTTGTTCTTTAATATAAAACTAATTTGAATGACAGATCCAGACAACATACAGTGATACCCAAAACTAGTAAAACAATCACAAGCTGCTTAAAATCGCTAAATTATGACACGCATTCGAAAGTAGTGAAGCAATGTCACTCTCCCGAAAGTAGCAATACAGTGACTTCGAAAAAAAGAAGCAGCAAAAAAAAAGACATCCTTCAGCAAGTTGTAATACAATCAATCTCTTAATTATATATATAAACATTATATATATATATATATATATATATATATATATATATATATATATATATATATTATATATATTATATATATATACAATATCATATATAGATATACTAGTTACTATAATTCATTCACAAACCAACCAGAAAGTTGTCATAATTATCTACGCAATCAATATTCTATCACAGCTGATTGAAGATCGATCTATATATCACATGACTTCAATCTTTCGCTAAATGGTAATTCCAGAAACATCTGCCCCTCATGCACAAGACATATCTATTACGCCTTGTTATTGGTTTCGTGTTATATTAAATAAATCATGGCTCCTTTCAACAACCAGTTTAGTCTACTGCAAAACATCTTAAATCTTTATACATATCAAATACTGATAATGATATATGGAATTGCCAATGCATCTCGAATACAGTTAAAAACAATGATATATATATATATATATATATATATATATATATATATATATATATATATATATATATATATATATATATATATATATATATATATATATATAAAACAGCAATCTATAATTTATCTTGATTACTGAAAATATTAAAACATTACGCGTTGATAAGTTACTTTTAGATTGATGTGTTTTTGATAAGACAATGTGATCACAACGGAGATGGATGTGTACATATCAGTCAGACATATTACATATCAGTAAACTACATGTTCATGGTGATGTATGAATCATATACATGGCGAGTACGATTTTAATTCACCGAATACATCCGTGAAAAAGCCTGGATCCCTGTTGAGCCTTAACATGCTGGAACTATGTTTGTTGACCACTAGGAGACACCTGTCCCAGAAGCGATCCTTGTTCTCTTCCACCAGAAACGGTTTGAGGGGATAGCTGATCTCGTTTCCCATGTAGGAATACGACAGATACAGGCAGGTGAGAACGTATGCCTGTAGGTCGGGTTCGTGAATCATCTCGTTGGAGGGCAAGTCACGCACTAACAAAAATATGAACACAACGTTGGCAGGGTTAATAAAAGCAATATCCTGCCAGCCTTGCAGAAGCAAAGATCTGTCGACACTTCTTAGCCACAAAATGGCGTCAGATGCTTCGAACCTTTTCAGTCGTTTACACTTACGCTTAAGAAACTCTCCTAGACATTTCAGCAGCTCTGATGTAGAAGCTTGTATGACTGTTCTCTTGGGACTTGGCGGTTTTTCTAACTTCTTAAAAGATGTTGTCTTAACTGGCACTGACAGTTCCTCAGGTGCTGACTTTAAGTTATAGCATGATACTGACTTCGGGAAGTTGTTATTCACATTAAAATTCTCGATGTTGCAGTTGCTGTCAAACTTAGAGCTATTTAAAAAAGCTGAGTTTGACAGTTTCAACACATTTTTATCCTTCTTTTTAGGGTTGACCGTAAACTTCTTCCAGCTCAAAGCACTAAGAAAAATCGAATGTCTTTTAAAGCTTTTGTCCTTACCGTTTGCAGAATTGTTGTTGCTGCTAATATTGTTTTTATGGTTGTTAAGAACTTCATAATTGTAGTTGTTGATGTTGATGTCCTGGCTTAAAGGCCGGCGAGTTGGAGGGGACAACGATAACACTGTGCCCATATTTTCTAATCCAATATGGCGACCAACTGATGAATTTATCGGAATGGAACCGTGAATGCTGGTACTTTATCCCGATGACTCACTGGCCCAGTTTCCTGTTCTTGTCTGAAAGAATCAACACTTGGTTCATTGCAATACAATTACATCCAATAACTATTGGTGACTTCGGTAACAGCTCTACTAACTACAAAACTAATTCTCATAGTGAACTTACAACATTAAATTAAAACTATAGTCTATGATTCTAATGTCTGTACATACTATAGTTCCAAACACGGATTTCAGCCTAGACTAGTTCTGTTGTGTTGCCTCCTGCTCGTGTGCTGTCCTTGTAGACAGATCGATCATTATCATAATACGCAGCGACGAGATCATAACCATGGTGACGAAAGGAAGCCGCATTCTGGACCAATCGCAGAGCTCCATTCCAACATCGATCTACAGGTTCTGGGGTCGCATTGCTTTGCCTGAGCCGCGTGTGTTTGAGATTCCTGGATGTAGTTCCTAATTATACCGACACCGACATTGAAGATGCATGCGATGGCATTGATGCAGGTGACAAGACAATGCAAAGAAGGCTAGACACCAAACAATACTATAGAACACGAAGTCAACACAAGCTGACTGCAAACAATAACATGTTGAAAGATGTTACATTTTCATTTACAACTGTTTATTATCTTTGAAAATTATGTCGACGATATTAACCTATTTTTAGTAGTTATTTATGACCCATTTGTTTCAAATGTTGTTGCTTAAGGTAAAGGACGTATTCAGAAGTTAGCATTTTCTTCTAAATAATTATTATGAATACGTTTTATGTTATCTTTTTAAATGTTAAAAAACACACAAATGACGCCTTATTTAAATGAGTGTAGTCATTAAACATTCGTAGTGAATATACAGTAAAAAATGTTTTAAAAAAATAAGGCTGAAACTTCGTCAGAGAGAAGCAAATCTGCCAAAAATCGATAACTGTGAGTGCTTGTGAGCGTTTCTAACATCGAATGGTTCTCAAGTAGTTTGAGTGTGCCTCTAACATCTAACATTGAGAGGTTCTCAAGTATTTTGAGAGTCATAGCAGGGCGCAATGAAGAGTGAAACATGGATGCGGGGAGAATATTGCATATCATTTGGTTTAAATTATGTCAATATATAATTTATAATTCCTAATTTATTTCAGCTATTTCTACCAACCATCGACGGCAAACTTTTTGTTAGGCACTCGCTGGCTGTTTTTTTTTGTTTTGTTGTTTTTTAAAGTTGTGGAATTTTGTTCTCGTTTTCACATTTGTTGTTGGGATATGATTATCATCAGCAGAATTCGTCTCCGCACGAAGGTTGGCTACAACACACCTCCCAATATCTTCAGTATCTTGCCTTTGTGATACACTCTGCTAGACTGTATCATGCCCATCTTGTGTTACACCACTTGTATCTCTGCATACCTCTTCCTCGCCTCCCCTCGATTCGTACCCTCAATATCTTCAACAAGGTGTCATGTCTTTTAATATGTCAAATATATAATTTTGTTTGAAATTTATTCTTTTAATATTTTTGTCATGCACAATGTTGTCAGAATCTCTGTTTGTTTCCTTCTTCTTCCACAAGTTATCCATATTCTTCTCTATACCTATAGCTTAAGGGCATCAATTCTGTCTTCCAGCTGTTTGTTCACCATCCATGTTTCTGAGTCATACATTAATGTTGAATCAAAATATCATTAAATAATTCTCATTTTTAATTTATTTGTGATTTGTTTAGATATTAATATTTTCCTCGTATTATTAAAAGTGCGTTTAGCCATTCATATTCTCCATTTGACCTCTGTTTAACATCTACCACCATCTACCATCCAAGGTACAGGTCAAGATCTACCTGTTGAAGTATTTCTTAAAGTATTTTTATATTTAGCGCTTGATCCTCTTTGACCTTGCGGATTATCTTGGTTTTCGTTTTCTGTATGTTACTATCTAGTCCATTATCTCTGCTTGATTGGTTTGCTTTGTCTATTAGTTGATGTAGCTCCTGTTCGCTATTGCTAAAAGGGTTGCGTCATCCGCGTGTCATAACATTTAAAATTATTTTCCCATTGATTTTGAGTACTGCATTCCTTCTATCTGATGAATATTTTTTCTGTGTGGATAGGGAACTAATAATAGAAGCACCGTGACCAAGCATTAACATATCATAAGAAACATTGGGTTTACTTTAGTTTTTGTGCCGGGACATGCGAAAGTCCGGAGTAATGAGAGAGCAGATAGGTTGGCCACACACGCGGCTACTACGGTGGAGCGATGAATCGGGCAGAAATTTTTCTTCCATTACCTATCTGCTATTTTCCTCCTCTCCTCCTTATTTTAACCCTATTTGTCTCCATGTAAGATTTGTTTTATTGTGGTCGTTTGTTTGTCCTGATGAAGGCTTTATAGTCGAAACGTCGTCTGTCACTGTATCTCGTTGTTAAGTTGTTTTATGTTTTATTTTGGTAACACACCTACCTATTTTTGTATATCTTGACATTTGCCCAGTGTTAGACCAGCCACCTACTTCCTGTTTAGAGTTGTTACCCTACACTGGAAGATTTATCCCCAGACATTGTTAAAGCCTTACATGAAAGCGCACGAACAAATGACTGCGTAAGTGACGATGACTCTTGTTCTATGATAGAATAAGGGATCTTGGTTTGAAATGTGGTGTCGCTAGAAAGATGATCTACCAACTGCGTACTGGGATAGTCAGTTAACGTGTAATGGCGGATACACTCAAGGAGAGATCTGAGCACCTATGGACTTGTCCGAATTGCAGTGACGATGATTCAATCACTAACTAACTAACTATTGGGTTGATAACGCCATAACTAAGAGTTACGACAAGTGTTAAGAATATGTTCGGAAGAAAAAAGGTGGAAAACGGCCACACCGTCCAGTCCGGAGTAATGATATGCATCTTTATTTAAGAAAAAATAAATGCCCTGACCACGTTCTTATTTTGATTTGAGAATGGCTTTAGTTGCTGCTTTTGCTACGTCATACGTGGCTCCTATGTCCCCCTGTTGCAATACCCCACTTTTCGTTATTGAGTTTTTCTGCTGCTTCATTTCCTGGGAAGTTGCAATTTGTTGGTACCTTTTGTAGCACGGATAAATTTTAAAGTAAGCCCGTTTACACATAAACCTCTGCTATTCTATTACCCTCAGGTTTATATTACTTAAGGGGTATTTGTTAGGATGTTCATTTTTATCCTCTGAGATGTACATTCAATAACAGTGTTTGTTGCATGTCTTAGAGCTACCTTCTCTGCTTTGCAGTTATTGCATGCATGATTTACCAGCAGTTATTGGTAGTGATAGGTCCTCGCCATTTAGCATTACCAGAATACCTCATTCACCATTCTCAACACCATTTCTAGCGATATATTCAACATCAGTGCATACATCTCACAAAAGTGGTAGGGAAATGGACAAGAACTGAATACATAAGTACTGGTGGAGTGTATATTCTATAACAATAATGCAGGAGTGTAATTTCTACAGTAATGTCATTTTTTGCCAGTTATTCTCTTTGGTTTCTATAGTGATGTCGTTGGATTATTTGTGTTGTGTAATAATGACCACAGCGTCACTTCTACGTTTTCGCCCACATATACGGCCACGTTTTCTTCTTCTTCTTCTTTCGTTCACTTGAAACATGTCTATATCTGTAATTCTGTCTCCTTAATAAAACTCACTGTCTTTTGTAGTTCGTACAGTGTCCCATAGAGCTTTGATTCCAGTGTTGTTTCCTCTGGCCAATATGTCTGCCTCAGCGTTTCATGCTCAGAACACTCTTGAAGTATATGTTTGGCACTCTGTGCTGCCTGTCCACATGTACACATGGCCGTGTTGCCAATCTTGAACTTTGTATACATGTGACTGCGGAGTCAGTTGTGTCCTGTTCTGAGACGTAGAATTATAACTTTTTCTTATCTGTTCATAATATGATAGTCATCTTGTGTTGGTGTTTGTGGCTTTCTTATTGACTTTATCATCTGTTTTTTCTGATGGTAGGTGATCGGTATATCTGTTTGGTCTTCGGCAGCACCTTCCTTAGCCAGTTGGTCTGCTTTTTCATTTCCTGGTATTCCACAGTGAGAGGGTATCCACTGCATGGTTACCCTATACTGGTAAGACAATTCGCTAAGTAGTTTTTTTAAGTCTGTTAGTTTTCCAGACTGGAGAGCTTGAAGCACTGACCTTGCATCTGTCAGGAATACCACAGGCTGTAGGCCAGAGTTGGAGTTCAGCAGTTTTTTTAGCTGCCACACTAATTGCCTGGATTTCTGCATCATAATTATTGCAGAATTTTCCCGTCGGTGTTCTGATTGTATCTCTAGGCTTGTGTGGATATTCTATATATACACCTGCGCCTCCATTCCTGACAGCATTCTGTGCTGACCCATCTGTGTACACTCTGACCCATACATCTTGTGGATATTCCTCATCCAGGAAACTGAGGGTGACTGTCATTCGCTGCACACTGTTCTGTTCGTCCTCGCTTAGTATTCCTTTCACATGGGTCTGAATGTATATTGGCATTCCATGGCTTTCACTCCACGGGGTTTGTTCTGGTACAGACCTTAAGGGGCTGTCAACTTCAGGTAGGTTTGTAAGTTGTCTACGGAGTCGTTTAGCTTGATGGATAAAGCTGGTTCTTTTCAGTCGCCCCATTGCTAGATTTTGGAATCTTTCCTTCATTGGATGACTTGGCATACACTGAAACTTTTCTGCTTGAATTAGTACTTTTGTGTCTCTGCGTTCGCCAAGTGTTTGCATTCTTCCCATTTTCTGCATCTCTGCTATGGGTGTTGATTTCATTGCTCCCAACATTATTCTAAGTGCCTGGTTTTGCACTTTATCTAGATCTTGTAATGTGGTGTTTGATGCAGGACACCACGCAGCTGAACCATATTCCAGGTGTGGTCTTATGCCTTGCTGGTAAACTTTACTGAGTATATTTCCACTGGCTCCCCATGTGGTTCCACTTAGTTTTCTCAGGATAGCTAGATTCCTCCTGGCTTTTGTTGTTGCTTTGTTTATGTGCTGCTTCCATGTCAGCTTATCATCAAAAGTAACTCCGACGTATGTGGGTTGTTTGTCTTCTTTCAAGAGCTCTCCATCTATCTTGATATGACCGGCTTTTTGTTTTGGTGAGAGGGTAAAGAGTGTAGTGCTGCACTTATCTGTGTTAATGCTGACGCACCATCTATTTGCCCATAAGGTTAGGGCATCGATAGCTCTTTGTATTTGTTTAGTGGCCACTGTTGCATGTTCTTCCGTGCACCAGATCACCAGGTCGTCAGCATACATTGCCACTTTGATCCCATGTGGTAGTTCAGCAACTAGGTCATTGATGTAAACCAAGAAAAGTGTGGGTGACAGGACTCCTCCCTGGGGGACTCCATGACGCAGTAGAACTTTCTTGCTCTTGCAACCATCTAATTGTACCCTGGCTCTTCTATTATGCAGGTATGCTTTTACCCATTTGTACATTCTTGAGCTAACCCTGCAATTTCGCAATTTCTTTAGGAGCCCTTCTTTCCAGACCTTATCAAATGCTTTCCTGAGGTCTATCCATGCTGCTAGTACCAGTTTCTTTTCTTGTAAGGCATCCTCAATCTCTTGGGAGAGGTAGGTTGCCTGATCTTCAGTAGAGTAGCACTGTCTGAAACCTGCTTGCTGTGATACCAGAAGGTTTTCACTTTCAAGGTACCACTGCATCCTAAGATTGATAATGCGCTCCATTGTTTTACATAGACAGCTTGTGAGGCTGATGGGCCTGTAGTTGGAGACTGTGTTGCCATCTTTTCCTGATTTGAGGAGTGGTATCATTATTGCTTCTCTCCACGCCTGTGGTACATTACCTGTAGGACCAGCTTGTGTTAAAGTATTGCAGTAGCTTTGCTCTTGCTGCAATTCCCAGGTTTCTAATCATTTCATTGGACACTCCATCATCTCCAGGGGACTTTTTCATTTTCAATTTGGATATTGCATGCTCCAGTTCTCTCATTGTGATTGGTGCCTCCATGACTTCAGGTATAGGTTCACCTTGTCCAATGTTTTGCTGGTTCTCTCGAACATCCTGTTGTTTGTCTGGGCTGACTTTGACGTTATTGTCTTCTGCAAAGGAATCTGCAAAGTAATCAGCTGCATGTTTACCTGTTAAAATGTTTTTATCTTTATAAAGTGTGATCCTGGTATTTCTCCCTGTACCTCCACGTTGATTTCACTTATAAATGTGGTGGTCTGTATCAAGCTTGTCATATCGGCATACACTTTTCCTTTCAGGTAGGTCGGGGAAGACCACATCTCAGTCCTATCACGCTCATTAATGCGACCGTATTTGAGCATATGTTCTACACCACATGAACAAATGTTTGCCTGACAAGTCTCTACTTATTTTACTTTTTGAGGCTACAGTGAATTGAAAAAAAAGAGCAAAATTGGCACCACAAATTGGATCGTATCATATGAAAATGAAAAGCGGCTGGTTTCCGTACATGTTATTATTGGGACCTCTCCCACGACACAACCTGCTGTCTTGCATGAAATCTGATGACACACTAAAGCTAGGGTAAGCAAACCTTATAAAATGTTTACCGCAGTAGGAAGTCATAAATATGCTTCGCTGGCCGAAATGAGAAGATATCGCAGCATAGCTGTAAACTCTATGACAGAACGCAAATATCGCCCCGAATGACATCACCACTCATTTCTAGACTATTCCTTGATGTTATCAATCCATATTTTCTTTTACCGCTTCTTGTCATTCCACTCTCGCTTGTAACTATGGTAACTAAGTAGAATCCCATCCTATATTTTATGACGTATAATATCACAATTGTATAGCAGTGACGTCAATTTGTACATTTGTGTATGACGTCCTCCGGTGTCAAATGTGTGCATTGATAACATAGGCGTAAACGTTTGTATTGAAATCGCCTGCTCACAGACTTTAAACGTCTGCTAATAATAATCTTTAGAAAGTATATTTTCATAGTACGATCGATCAGTTTTTATGAAAGTTTGCATGTAAAAACATTGCTTGAAAGGAAAATAAGATGGTATTCTTCTGGGCTCGCTCTCAAACTCTTGCGGATTCGCAGGATGTAGTCCGATATGTTGTGTCATGGTTTACAGCATGGCTGCAATATATGCGCCTTTTAAGTTGACACATTCAGTTTCAGCATTCCTTCTGGGCCCCTTTGACCTTTTTGGGATGTGACAGCTAAATCGATCGCCAGACATCCTTATTCGCCTCGTATGACAGGTAATAGTATTGCTCATCTTTGCTCCTCTTTCGGAACTCGACAATACAAAGGTGGATGGTTTAATAGTAATATTATCTTAATTACAAAAGTAGATATTGTAGCCTCCAATGCCCACATGGTACCTTAATTGGTGCTCAGTCGAATGGGTCTACATTAGAGCATTTATATACCGCAATTATGTTCTCAAGTATACATGTGTGTGTGTGCGCACGCGCGCACGCATGTGAGTATTCAAGAATACATATATATGTGTGTGTATGTAGGTGTGTTTTTATATGCGTATATGTATGTATGTTCACGCGTAAGCATGAGTTAGCTGACTTCTGCAAGGAAGAAAGCACAACACTCTCTCATATACGTATCAAAGAAGTTATGGGTCAAAGGGCATGAGCCCATGGACCGCTGGATCAGCAACCAACCATCAAAGAAGTCAAAAAAGAAATTAAAAGAAAACTGAAGAATCAAAATCCACGCATGCAAATAAATGCATGCATGTATGTATGTATACATGTCTGTTGCGTGTGTGCGTGCGTGTGTGCATGTGTATTCTTGATTTTCATTGATTTGGCGTTGGTTATTTTAATGATATTTTGGATCGTCATCCAATGAAAATCAATGATCAGCCACGAAAAGTGACCATTTCGAAGCCTTCTAGAGTTTAGTCGCGTGTGGCTATGCTACTAACTGGCATTATAATATACTCTCAAAGTGGTCACTAACTAGCCACCTCCATCCAACGACCGCCTCAGTCCATATGTACATAAGACCGATTAAGTAAGAAACTCGTTCACCCACACCTGGAACATTATACTTTCTTGCCAAACGCGAGTTGAAGTTATATCGATCAATATCTTTTTTCTATGTCATAACAATATGTATCTTGACACAATATTTATTTCACAATTGCACTGCTCAAGTGGTGTTTCATTGGAGCATCTCGTGAAGACCAAGACGTCGATGCTCTAATTTTAGAATGCCTACTTACAATCGTGTCTTTTGTCACATATACAATATGGCTGACTCAGTGGAAATCATCCTTGTGACGTTATGATTTTGACTTTAACCATGATTTTCATTGGCCACATTGTGTATACTTTATGTCGACAGTCAACAACAATCAAGGGATAAGTAAAATGATTAACATTAGAAGGATGATTTTCAATCTAGCTCAGATGCCTTATCTTGTCGATGGTCAACTTACAAGAACCAGAATATTTCTGAAAATGAAAACTAAACCGAGCGAAAATTACTCGGAAACCTGGTACAGGATTAGTTACTTGCGTAGTATCAAAGACGGCTGTGTGTTCTAAATGTTACCATCACTAATAATATCACATACTATTTTCAGTTGATCGATCTTACAATATTTGACAGTCAATGAAAGACTATTCAAACTACAACCAAGCATGAAAAGAAAATTACTCATTATTTTAATGCTTAGTGTCACTAGTGGTAAGCCATAGTGGTCAATTTGTGATGTCCATAAATTACATCAAGAATTAGGGAGAGGGACGCGAGGGGAAGGGGTGTGAAAACGTGTGACAATTATTGACAAGAGGTGAGGGGGCGGGGTGGGGAAGTTAAGAAAAGGTGACATCAACAAAACATTTTAAATTTGGATAAGATTAAATTGTGAATGTTTTTTTTCTAATTGGATATGTTTAAATTGTGAATGGTTTTCAATTGGAAATATTTAAATTGTAAATGTTTTTTCGGAAAAAAAGAAAATATTCTTGTAGTTTCCTTTTTTTAATTTATCCACAAAAAGTTTTTTAGGGGGAGGGGGGGGTGGAGGTAAATTTTTTGACACAATTAAGCAGGGGGATTGCCTGCATTCTTGTGTGGCTATCGACAGTACTATAGGCATACCAACTAAAACGTAAGCATGACCAAGGGATCCCATTTCGGTGTATCTATTGGTTGGCCTTGGTTATTTTTGACATGAGACTCAAAATATGTAAATGTAAAAAAACCAATCTCAAGCCCAACAACAATCAAAAAATTTAACGAACGGGGTCCTAAGTAATTCTGCTAGAAGGCTTTTACCGTCAGTAGCTACGATTATGGAGTCTGCTGACAAGAGGGAGAAGGGAGTAAAAAAAATTCACAAAAAGTGCCGGCGTAATTTATCGACAGCCAACTCATAAATACTGAATAAATTTTCGAAAATTTAGTTATTGTTTTTTTTTTAAATTTTGGTTAATGACGTTTCTAACGTCGCCTCATTATGCGAAAAAAAAATCACGTTGGCTTCTATTTTTTTTTTACATAGCATGGAAAACATGTCACTAACATACAAACACAATGTGTACTAAAAACTTTAATATTATTATAAAAATTAAGTAGATATGTAATTGTGTACAGAGTTTCACTGCGGCGCTCGTTATAGTTTTAAAGATATTGTAATGGGAAGTTTGCTAGCAAACTAAGACTTGTGTAACTCTAGGATTCGATGTATGGGCTGTTTCTTATCTTGGGTGCAGAAATTAAAACCTACCACGGAATTGCATGATGTTTTAAATAAATATTCTATATATGTAACAGAAATAAAATAATGAGAAACGTTGTTTACTGAAGGATTAATATAGAAACATGACAAAGTCATGCAGACATCAACAATGTTGTGATAACCGGCCTGTAGATACGATTACCTTAATGAAAGGGGGGGGGGGTTTCCCCGTAATTACTTTTTAAATGTTTTTCAGCAGTAAATTACACTATTTGACGAGCAATTGAAGGACATTTTTGTGATACACCGCTAAAAGAGGGGTTTTTACTAACATTTTGGTTAGGTCCCTAATAATAAGAGCCATGTTTAGAGTTACTAAGGGAGGGATTTGAACACCACAAACTACTTCTTCATCTACGGGCCTGTGTGTTAATGGGAATAATATGATAATATCTAGCATTACTGGGTATAGTCCGTTCCTATTATTAAATATAGAAACGAAGCCACTACAGATGTTTTTTTGCTGATGTATTCTATATTTGTACGTGACATGTTTTTTAGATAGTTGTTCTATCACTTTGTAAGTAAATCAGTTCTGTTTAAACAGTCAATTCTGCACTATCGTCATACTTCGATATCCAGTAATATTGTCTGCGTTAGTTTGTCTTTCTGCACATGAGAAAATTTTAGGACATGTCAATAGTATTGAATTTGAAATGATTTGTCTTTCCATTGTGGATGTCACAGTCCAGGAGTCATTGATGTTTCACCTGTGATGTGTTTGGAGGGCCATTGCTATCGCATTGGAGCAATTTCCTGTGTTAATTTACCCTAGAGATTTAAAGTAGTAATTTTCTAGTTGTTCTATGCCAATGATTAATGCATGTATGAGTTTATCTGTTGATATGAAATATTTTATTTTATTTTTTGCTTTGAGGAAAATATTTTGAACCTTACTAAACTTTGACTGACATAATCGTGTGTTGTAGACATGTGAAGCTTCATGATATTTGGTTAGTGTCATATGCTTATCCAATTTCAGAAATCTCATGCCCTCTGATATTAAGGGGTAGGAACATATTATATAGAAGGTGCAAAGATGTAGATTGTAGGAGACAGAGGTGTTTTATAAAATGTGATTGAAAAATGTGCAGACATTGTGAAGTTGTGCTAATGGGAACAAAATTAAAATGAATACAATTTCAGAAGAGAACATCAAGAGTGACACAAACACAAAGTAGCTAAGGAATTTGCACCGAGTAACAGAGACACTGAATAGCTAGGGACATAAGAGAGTAAGACAGAGTAACAGAATCACTAAGTAACTATGGAAGAAAGTAGCACAGAGTAACACAATCACTAAGTAACTATGGAAGACAGTTACTGAAACACTGAATAGATTGGTACGTAAGAGAGTAACAACATGTAATAGTAACAATGAAAAATTAATACGTTTAAATCAGTTTTTTTATTTACAATTAACTAGAATCATGCATCTTTTAATTACAAATCATATTTTGAAATTGGTAATTGAACGTGATCTTGAATAATTGTGATTGCCCAAGTTTCTTCACATCCATAATATTGCAATAGTAAATATGCAGACTCTAAGGAAAGCTAGTTTGTAAAGAATCTCAGAGAACATACATCTGATGTTGAGAGTACAACTTCACTGCCAGATAAAGGGAACATACATGATAGGCTCTCACTCTCTCGGAATTGTATTTTCAATATAATACTCATTATTATTATCATCATCATCGTTATCATGCAAGATTAATGTTGGCCTAAACCTAAATATAGAGGACATCAAGAAAGTATTTCAACCGCGGACGATGATCCAATTTGGTCATATCAGTTTTTTAACCGTAAAAAAATTAATGTTGACAGAAGCGTACATCATCATAAGAAGTCTTTTTTATTTATTCTGTTTAAATATATGTTCCACTGTGTACCATCTACATTATAAAGTTATCAGTTCTTAGTCCTACGCTCCACTGTGTACCATCTACATTATAAAGTTATCAGTTCTTAGTCCTACGCTCCACTGTGTACCATCTACATTATAAAGTTATCAGTTGTCGGTCCTACGTTTCAATGTGTACCATCTACATTATAAAGTCATCAGTTATCGGTGATTTGGCGAACCATAACCTATGGGAAGGATACATATTAGTGGAACGTAAGACTGACAACTGAGAACTTTCTAATGCAAAAGGTAACATAGGAGATTGGAACGTAGGACTGACAACTGAAAACTTTCTAATGTAAAACTTCTTTACACAGAATGGAGAGAATGGAGTAGTGGTTGCTCAGTGTTGAGTGCGTTGGTTTCCTTGTACGGTCTAAGTCTAAGTTAGATTTCCCAGTTCAGCTGCAATAATTTTGAGTTAGATTACCAACGGCTCATAGGTCAACTTAGCCTTAGGAAATGGGTACCAGATCTTCTTGGAAACTAAGACGGATGACACGATGCTAATGACATTATCCCTAAGCATTTAGACAGAACAGTGTTTTCTCGTATACACCAAATTATGTCCACAGTTGTGCGTTAGTGTGCCGATTTCACTACTGACAATACTTTAATTACATATTTCTATTCACACTCGCATGCACCCTGTGCTGTTTCATGCCCTATATTTTCAGCTTGTTGAGTTACCTCTGACACTGGTGATTTATGCTGGTCAACAGCGATACTTAATTATTTTTTTTAGGTATTCGGTATACGGTTTATCATCTTCGCACAAGGGGCATGTCCATTGGTACTCAGACCATGCTGTTTGATCTCAACATCAACCGATGGGACAGAATCTCGTAGATCATTGAGTATATCTTTAAAATACACCCACACAATCATGGTATGTTAACAATAATAATTACAATCATGATATGATAACAATAATTACAATAATAATATGTTAATAAGTACAATCATGATGGGCTAACAACAATTACAATCATGATATGTTAACAATAGTTACAATCATGATATGTTAACAATAATTACAATTGTGTATGCCAAAATGCCTCTGTTTAACAGCCTTGCCGTCACGTGTTGATGCCATATAACGATATCTTCTTGGCACAGTGGTTAAGATTTTTGTTTTGTACACCAGATGAAGTCGCAGGTTCCATCCCGGGTCGTAATCTATCTATCTATGCGCTGTATCCCTTGTTTGCCTTGTGGCGTTACGGGCAGAAGAGTTCTATGGAGATGGCTTTCCTATGTGCTGTTTGTAAGTTTGTTCCTGTGGCTTCTTTGATTTCTGTGATCCATCTTTTACATGGTCTGCCTCTGGCTTTATAGCCGATATATCTATGTGTCATAGCCATCTGTGGCATGCTGTCTGTTGGTAGTCTAGAAGCGTGTGAAAACCACTTGATCTGTTGTGATGTGTTCCAATGCTGGTATTGTTTTAGTTATCTGTCTGATGTTATCCTTTCTAATTCTATCTCTTAATGACACACCGAGTATTCTTCGTGGACATTTCATTTCTGCTGTCAATATTTGTCTTTCGTCTTGTGCTGTCATTGTCCATATTTGACACTGATAGCACAGTGATAGGATAATAATAGCCTCGGATAATGCAGCTTTAGTGTCTATGTTTACATTTTTGTTCTTAAAAATACGGTGTCATCTTTCCTAGGATCTGGTATGTTTTGTTGCATCTATTTTGTATCTCTTTACTGTTTTTCCCTTCACTCGTTATAATGCTTCCTAAGTATGTTCGGGTCGTAATGTCCTGTTTAAAAGAGCATTTTTCGGAGATCCCTGAGGATTATAATCGAAGAGAGTCCCTCTACAATACAGTCTTATGAATTAATCTGGAATCATTCTTCGAAAATACCGTTGTTTAAACTTTTTTGTGAATTACAATTGACCATTGAAAATCATGGTAAAAAGTTAAATATTGTCACATTAGACGAATGATGTCCAGAAGACTGTATTGTAGAGGGACTCCGTTAAAGCTATGGAGTAATACGAGTAGTACTCTTGACTAGGGCGAAGTACATTTGAGAAAAATCCTAATACAAAATAGTCACCCTTCTAATGCTTTTTAGCAAGAAATTGAGACATCGAGTATTTGTGCTTCAATTAGTTCGCGCGTACTAGTTATCCAATTTTCTTTCTATTATAATCAATATCAATAGTGAATGGTTTCTTGCTTGTTCCAATCGATACCTGCCAAGTGGGTGATCTGGTTTTGTTTCCAGAATAGCTGGGCCATCAATAATGCAGCAGATACATTCAGTTATAACCCTAAATTACACCGACGGCGAGTTTCGTGTCATTACAAAAACTCCAAAAACTACTCATAAATAACCCGTGATGTGCTTGCGTCTGAAAAGATTTGACGTCATCTTTGATTTCAGCAGCATATTTATTATTGAGCTTCACTAGAATTAGCATTATGTTGAGCCTTACTCGACTTAGCATCATGTGTTATTTATGACTATAATTTGGTGTGCCATACAAGTGAAAGTAATAGAAACGAGATCAGCAATTCATGAATTATTTCAGTTATTTGAAAGGTTTACGATGTAGCGAATCCATGTTAAAATATATTAATTTGTGAAAATAAATAGCTTGACATTTCATTAAAGAACAAAACGAGATAGATCTGGTTTCTTAACAATTTCTATGTCCACGACTTCAAATACATTTCATATTCTAAAATTCCACCTCCAAATATTCTATGTTTGATATCTGGAGTTCCTATTTTCTCCCACAGTTTAACATGACTAACAGCAAGTATCTTTGGATGTCGTCTAGTTCACAATTTAACATGTCTACACAGCAAGTATCTGCAGACGTCGTCTCATTCACAATTTAACATGTCTACACAGAAAGTATCTGTCGACGTCTTCTCGTTCACAATTTAACATGTCTACACAGAAAGTACCTGCGGACGTCGTCTCGTTCACAGTTTAACATGTCTACACAGAAAGTACCTGCGGACGTCGTCTCGTTCACAGTTTAACATGTCTACACAGCAAGTATCTGTGGACGTCTTATCGATCACAGTAAAACATATCTACGCAGCAAGTATCTGTGGACGTCTTCTCGTTCACAATTTAACATGTCTACACAGAAAGTATCCGCGGACGTCGTCTCGTTAACATTTTAATTTGTATACATAGAACGTATCTGGGGACACTCTCTGCCTGGTCTCGTTTTCTATAGTTCAGTTTCTAGTGTAACTGGAAATATTCAAAATCACAAATGACTCTAATTTGGTGTGCCATACAGGTGAAAGTAATAGAAAAGAGATCAGCAATTCATGAATTATTTCAGTGATTTGAAGGTTTACGATGTAGCGAATCCTTGTTAAAATATATTAATTTGCCAAAATAAATAACCAATAGAAATGAAATGCCAAATCAGTCAAAAGAAATTGGTAGCAGGTTTTTTTGAGAAGATAACTCATCCTATGTTGATCACAACATCACTCAGTATGTAGTCGATTAATAAAATATATGATTCTAACACTGCATTCCTCTATATCGCATCAAAGACTTTACAAAAACGAATCTTGGCAGTTGTCTAATTGTGAGAAATTTATGATGTGCGGTATTGATCTGATGGAGTGAAAGTTTCTTGATTTTGATCATATTGTGTGAAAGTTGTGTGATAGTGATCTAATTCTGTGAAAGTTGTTCCGTATTGTTCTAATTGTGTGAAAGTTATATTGTGCAGGGCAGAGCCGTCTTTACACCATTTAGGGCCCCCGGGCAAAGAAATAGTGTTGGGCCCCTGGGCAAAGAAAGAGTGCCCCCCCCCTCCCGCAGGAATAAAAAAAATAAATGGTTGATAATATTAAAAATAATGTATTATTTATTTTATTGTCACTATACTTATTTCAACCAAATTGTTGTTAAAACATGCTGTACAGCTGCAACTATAATCAACATTAAACATGAAAAACAGAGAAAAGAGATTTTATTTACATGTTTTATAGTATTACATATATTTGCAAAAACAAAAAAAATTTACACACAAAAACAGATATTTACATATGTTTTTTAAATAATAAGCGCCATAACATATTACATCTATTACACAAGGTCAAACAAAGGTATTAAAATTCGTAATAGAAAAAAAAATTCTTAAATTAGACAAATTTCAGTACGGTACTTTATTTTAACAAGCGTTTGCGACATTTCTTTTCAGAAAATTGTTTTATTATCGGCTTGAAGTCAATGGTCTTCAGGATGTCATTTTCTATGCTCATGAGTGATAGCCAGTTCAAACGATGCTGTCCCATTGTACTACGAAGCTGATTTTTTATAAGTTTAAGTCTTGAAAAAGAACGTTCTCCTGTACAATTGCTTACCATCATGCACATGAACACTCTGAGTGCAATTTCAATGTTCGGAAAAACAGATTTTAAATTGTCCGAAATTATTTTTCTGTACAATGCAGGGAGAGTCTCGCAATTTTCATCAAGAGCCAGGTAATGCTTGAGATGCTCACATTCATTTAAAAGGTCGTCATAACTCAAGTCCTTGTGGTACGTATTGGCAAGATGTTCGCATTTTTTCTTTAGTGCATCAGAAGTAATGGTTTTTAATTCACTCAAGAAAGAAAACAGATTTCCAATTTGTGAATACGCCTCTGCACGTCTTGTTATTTCAACGATTAAAGTGTCCAGAATAGGGAGGAAAGTTTCTACCTTGAACTTTTCGGACTTATTTAGAAGTAACTCTTCTCCTGGCCTATCATACCTACTAAAACGCACACTTCGGGTTCGTTCCCGTTTTTTTCCATCACTGTAATCGGCATCTGGACACATACTTCTGGCTTTGAATTCATATTCAGTGAATTTGTCTCTAGTTTCCTGAAGATAGCTTTTCAGCGACACAAGAAGATTTGTGGCAACTAGGATGTTCACATCCTTTGATTGTAAAACTTTGCTTGTTGTATTCATCCTTTCTAGAATGCCCTTCCAAAGAATTGTAAGAAATATTGTTTCAAGGTGGTCCATTTTTTTGCTCAAACCTTCTGCCTCACGCCTTGTTGTCACTTGCTGTTCATTGTCACCTGATATAGAATCCAGTGCATGTTTTATTTTATCGAAACCCCTACACAAAGCATGAACAGCATCAAAATGTGCTGACCAACGTGTGTCAGACAGACGCTTGACCACAACATCTTTTTCTAAATATGATGTCAATACATTCCAGCGATGAGTAGAACCAGCAAAAAATGTATACAGATGCTGAACAAAGTCAAAGAATTTTATAGACTGTAGACAACACTCCGCAGATTTTACTCCCACCAAATTCAGGCTGTGTCCTGCACAGGGGACATAGATGGCAAACTCATTCAGTTCATGAATACGTGCCTGCAATCCAGTGTATCGTCCAGACATATTTGACGCATTATCGTATGATTGTCCACGGCAGTTTGATAGTGGAATTTTGTTCTCTTTAAGAAAATCCACAACAGTGTCTGTTAAATCCTTTGATCCATGAGAAAAGATGGGGATGAACATCAAGAAACGTTCCACAGGTTCGCAGCCTTTAATGTATCGGACAGTAAATGTCAGTTGATCTATGTGTGAGATGTCCGGAGTAGAATCTACACTCATTGAATAATACTTTGACTCTTTTACTTCTTCAAGAATAGTACCAAGAACCTGTTGTCCCATTAAATCAATAAATTCCTCACAAATATTGGCAGATAAATATGACGTATTTCCTTTTCCAGGATTTCCATACATTTTGAGATGTTCCTCCAGGAAAGGATCAAATTCACTCAGTAGCTCTAGTATACCTAAATAGTTACCATTATTTGCTGATCCAATAATCTGATTTTCGCCACGAAATGGCAAACCCCTGGAAGCAAGAAAACGAATTACAGAAACCAAACGTGTCAACACTTTATGCCAGTATTCCTGCTCTGAGCGATGCTGCTTAAGTAATAAAGAATCTACACTTCCAGTTTCTTTATGCCTTATCAAATATTCCGTCATGCACTTTCTATGTTCTTCTCCATTTTCATGTTCTAAAATAACATTGCTATGCTTCCAGTCATTGAACCCCGATGTAGCAAAAGAAGATTCTTTCTTGGACAACAGGCGACATGCAAAGCAATACAAACGACCTTGGGATGGTGAATAGAGTATCCATTCACGTTTTACAAACTCTCCATTCCGTAGTTCACGTTTGATCACATTGTCAGTTAAATACCTTGCCGTCATATTCTCTACACCAGCTGTTTTATACAATCTGCGTGAGTTTGAAAAGTTACTATCATGGTTCTGACATGATGAGGGCCCACTACGAATCCAGTAATCTATTGTGTTAGTGTCATTAATGTTCCATAGCCCCGGATCTGTCTCTTTTATTGCAAACTCCTTTACTGCTACAGATACATATTTGGGTGTTTCCTCTTGTAAAATGTCATTAGAAGCAGCAACGGGCATAGGAGGTATATCTGATGAAACTGGTTGATTGGTAGCAGGAATGTATGTAGATGAGAAAGCTATTTCTGAATGAATGGCATGAGTACCTGTCGTTGCACCTGTGTTGAGCCATGATGTTAATTTTGGAAGTTTCCTTATTTTTTCCATCTCCTCTGCAGCTTTCCTCCTCTTTTGTGCTCCACTCAAAACATTGTGTTTCATTTCGGATGAAAGGATTATTAATCTGGAAATATATTATATATTAGGTTTAAATAAATTATTTTTGATTTACATAGGGGTAACCAACTGATAAAGCATGAAGGTCAATGAACCTCACTCCATCTTCTTTACCAATTAATGACTGGCATTACACAGGATATGGGGGAATCCCCTGGGGGGGGGGGGGTTTAGCCAGGCGTGACATTCACATTCAAAACTATTTTTCTCACAAATACACTAATGAAACTGTCGCGATAGCGCAAACACAAAATAAATGTTATTGCTATCAGTGGCGTAGCGTGGGTTAATGGCGCCCGGTGCGGAATCATACTTTTCCGCCCTTGTGATATTAAAAACAAATATGTCAGTGATTGTAAATGACTGGGCGAAAACATTGTTTTGAAAACACATTAGGTACAAAAACAAAAATACATTATCATTTAAGTTTTCGAGCTTTAAGGGCAACAAAATTGTTTATAACGTAGTCAAAATTAAGTTCGTCAGTGATATTGTGTTCTATTGACAAAATGGATAAATTACTTAAACTTGTGCAGCTCATAGTAGACCTTACGTTTTTTTTTATTAACTTTAACTTTGAGAAGCTTCGTTCACATGATGCAATGCTAATAGCTATTGTTAAAAATATACGAAGCATTATCACAGTATTCGGCACGCTAATACTATAGTTGCACTGTTGAATAAACTCCAGAAGCTCGAAGGATCCCTTCATAACTCTATCTTGGTCTTTTGCATCAGCTACAGCGACAAAATTGCGTAATCTCTCTTTCGATTATAAACTTTCACATCGATGTCACTAGGCTCTTCGAATTCACACTTGTATTCTGGGTTTAACAAGTTGCTTGATGTGAGGAAAGAGTATTTAACATCCAGCTCATGCAGTTGCTGAAACCTGGTTTTGATTTCTTGTATTATTCTGACCACTGATTCGAACATTTCTTGTCTTAATTTAATATCATAATATAAACCAGCATCTGCAGCTTTCTCCCCGGCCGTCCTTTTTGTTTTTCTTATTCGACGAGGAGCTATATCGATGCCTAGATCTTCACAAACATGTTTAGCATAATCCAATGTGTCGTTGACCAAACATCACTGTTGTCGACTAGGAACAATTGTAATGCCTGAATTTGCATAGCACATTGATGCACATTTAGACCATTCGTCTGGAGATACAATTGTGTATCATTTACAATTGGGTATCATTTATTTCACAAAGAACTCGATTCCATAGTCCAACGAAGACCACAAATGACAACGACTGGAGAGCAGAAAGTAGGAGCCCAGCGTCTGATCTAGTCACTGCATTTTCTTTTATGTTCTGGGAAAGTGATTCCAGGACTTCAATAATCTCATTATAATGGATTTTCATGATCGCTATGGCTTCGTACCTTGCACTCCAGCATGTTTCAATAAGGCGTTTGACAATAAAAACCATAAAGAATATCGAGGGTCATGACCAACAAGGAGGAGCATTTTTTAAAAAGGTCCTCCAGCTGCCACCATTCTGCATTTTGGCTAAGTCTTGGGTAACAGTATTTGTAATTTCTTTCCTCGCATGATCTCTTCTTGTTCGGTTTCCAGCTTTTCTTGTACATATCAATCTATAAGTAGCAAGCTTTCTCTCTTTTAATTTGTTAGTGTCCATGAAAATACAATAAAATCATTAAAATGCGGTTAGGCTGCAGGTTCCAACAACGTAACAGCAGACATAATTAAAAAATCTAAATGAATTTGGTGTGGATATTATCACAGACTTTGCAATGGCATATATGAAACAGGCCATATACCTAAAGACCTAGCATCATCAATATTCATACCTTTACCTAAGAAGCCTAAAGCTGTCAACTGTACTGAATATAGAACAATACGTCCAATGTATCATTTAACTAAAATACTGCTCAAGATAATACATGAAATGATTAAAAACAAGATAGACATTGAGGTCGGTGAAGAACAATTCGGTTTTAGGAAAAACAAAGGAATCAGAGAAGCTATACTTAGTATCCGACTAGCGATAGATAAATATATAGAAGTCCAAAAAAAAGCATCTACAGTCTACATTTGCTTCATAGACTACAACCAGACCTTTGACAGAGTCCATGAAAAAATATTAAAATGTCTTCAAGAAATAAGCAAAGATGGAAAAGACATCAGACTAATTAGAAATATATACTGGGAACAGACTGCATCAATAAGGTGTGAAAACAGCTACTCACCATACATAGAAATAAGAAGAGGGGTATGACAAGGATGCATTTTATCACCAAGCATATTTAATATCTACACAGAGAATACATTTAAAATATAGAAGAAATACCAGGACTCAAGATCAATGGGAAAATAATAAACAACCTTAGATATGCAGATGGCACTGTTCTTTTAGCAGAAAGTGAACATGAACTACAAAGACTAATAGATCAAGTCAATAAATCAAGTAATGAATATGGACTGGATATAAACATTCAAAAAACAAAAACCATGATAATCAGCAAGGACACAAATGAACAAGAGCTAAACATAAACATACATGGAGAGAAACTACAAAACGTGAAACATTATCAATATCTTGGACACATAGTCACAATTGATGGCAGATGTGAAACAGAAGTTAAAAGGAGAATAGGAATGGTCAAAAGGACCTTCAATGACATGAGGAAAAAAGTAACATCTAAACAAATTACAAACAAGTTAAAAATGGGAATTATAAAATGCTACATCTATTCTATATTAATGTATAGATCAGAAACATGGACAGTAAATAAACAATTATAAGGCAGAATTGAGATGTGAGTATATAGGAGAATAAGGAGAACATCATGGAAAGAGAAGAAAACAAATAAAGAGGTGCTAAAAACACTTAATATGAAGAAAGGATTACTAAGAGAAATAAAGATCAGACAAATACAATATTTTGGATACATTAAAAGACATGACACAATTATTGAAGATCTTACTTGAGGGTAAAGTCAAAGGGAAGCGAGCAAGAGGTAGACAGAGATACAAGTGGGAGAGTAACATCGAAAGAAGGACAGGTTACAGTCTAGCAGAGTGTACCACCGAAACAAGTGACAGGGGATGTTGGAGATCTGTTGCAGCCAACCTACGTTGCGGAGACGGCACTTGATTATGATAAATAAAAGAGTACTGGGTCACATTTTTTAGTAGACACACATATATAATATAGAAAATCGCATTTACTCACATAGTCGACGTACGTGGACGCAAGTTTTCTTTGAATGAGACGTCTTTCTAGGTGGATCAGTGAAAAATAAATGACTTTGTCCCACCTGAAATTTCCATAAAAATAACTCTTCAGTTGGGAGAAAATAATTATTTTTGGAATGAGGACAATTATTTTCTTGTTCCCACAGTTCTCTATAGGAGGCGTTTCAGACCGGACATATTTATTACTCAGTGGCTGGTTTAAATTACCAATGTCCAGACTTTGGAAATTAGGATCAGCAACTCACAATGAAAACACCCAAATGAGATTCCAGAAGTATAAATGCTGTGCAGATGGTATCTTTACAGGAAAAACAGGTTTTATTTACCCGTCAGCCACAGGCATTGCTATTCCGGGCCCAAAATTTCCTTAACTTGCGATAAAGCTTTTCTTTGAAGGGAAAATAATTATAGGGATTGAACCTCAATCTACAGAATGTGGTAAATGACATTCCTGAACATTGGTTCAGGTTCAAGGTTGGAAGTGATTGATAAACTTAAAGGGCCCGTTCGCATATAAACACAAAATTATGAGAATTTTATAAAATAATACTAAATTTTATACGGGTTTTCCATAACCCTACAAAATATTCGCATGGGGCCCCCTATGCTCGTGGGCCCCCGGGCAAATGCCCATATGGGCCTATGGGTTAAGACGGCATTGGTGCAGGGTATTTATCCTTATTTCGGTCTTTTTATTTTATATCTGTCAATCTTTTTTTTTACTGTAAATTAACCTCTTTGATCACTCGTAAAGTCGTTGCTGAGTTATATTAGTCTGCAAATTGCAGGCTGAGAACCAGTGATCAAACTCAGAGGTGGGTAATGTCTATTTTGTGCGCCCGGCAGAATTGACCATATCTTACTATGAAGGGGGCAAACAAATTTTAAAAAAACAACTAATTTATAGTTCCAATAGTGTTTTCTTAGTTCAGCGGTCACTAAACATTGTACTTTTAAGGTAGCATGACGGGCCAGTAAAAGTGGCTTAGCGGGCAGGATTCGCATTTTGCCTACCTCTGGTGTCATTGAAAATCATCATCATCACTACACAAGCGACGAATGCGAAGAAACTGGGAGAATGGCAGATAGTTGCAACAAGTAGGAGGATGAGAAGGAGTGTAAAACAGAAAGTTATGTGCATCAATGGGTTTAAATTAATAAATAAATACCAGTCGTCTGATAAATAGAGTCAGGTGAAAAAATCATCAGAAAAAGAAGAGTGCTATATTTCGTTTCACATCCCGTAAAAATAGTAGGATCGGGATCGGGAAAATAACCAAAACGCCTGCTTTACTTTAATATATCTTAAATGTCGGTGTTCTACTAGGCAATATTTTACACAATTGTGCTGTTTGAATAAAAATATATATCTGGCATAATGTAGCTGTTCTACTATACAATATTTGACACGCTTGTGTTGTTTAAAGCAAAGTATATCTGACATAATGGTTGAATGTGTGGTGAGAGATGGGTCTTTTTATTCGGATCGGATGAACTATTTTTTTGGGTGGTATGGGGCCAAAAAGCTATTTTTAAGCTCTTTGGAACTCCAAGTAGTGTTTTCAGAGACTTAGGATGAGCGTATACATAACTTTTAGATCAGCCAGGCGGACAAAAGAACAATGGTTTATGACGGGTTGGATTTGGCACACGAGCTTTATTTTACACACCACTGGTTTAAATGAACCTCCAAACCCGTACCCAACTAGAATAATTACCAAGCAAGAGAGATAACTTTTATATTACTTTATCTAGATAACTCTACATCGTTCTTTTTTCCCGTTGAATTTCTGCTGACTATAATATAATAGCTGTGTTCTGTCATCTCCGGAAGGCTCTATAAATAGCGCAGTTACGTCACAGAATTCCCGTGCGACATCCAATCAAAACGATGTAATTTAATTTAATTTAATTTACTTTAAATGATGGATGGATCCAATAGCAAGAAAGAGCTAAAGAAAACAGCAAAAAGCTAGAAGTCTGAGTCAAGGCATTAAAGTCAAGAGTCACTCGCTAGGAGTCGTGCCGCAAGTACGGCAGAGCGTAGACATAGAATTTAAAGAGAGATGCAAGGAATTTATCAAGAAATCCTTCAACAAAGACAAACACGACTTGCTAAGGATGCTAATTTGCATCGGCGTCAAGCTAAGCTAGAATTACCAGTGCACTGACAATCTATGAATAGAGAATACCAACGTCGTCACAGACAGCATATAAACTGTTGAGCAAAGGCAGAGACGTCGAGTTGCAGATTCTGAGGCTCACTATTTGCCACAAATAAGTCGAAGTCAAACAATTTCAAATGAAACAGCAAATTTTGTTGATGATCGTGTTTCTGCACATAACTGTGGAATTTTCGATACTATATGTCAATACTTGTGGTGCTAAATTATTTTTGGACGAAAGTTCTAATGATGACAAGTTTACAAGGTGTTGCCGAAAGGGAAAGATCATGCACCCAAAGCCACAAGACATCCATGGTAATACGCTGAAGTATCCCGAGTTCCTGCGCGTGATGCTCTATGATAATATACAAATATACACATTTTCGCTAGAATATTCGCTCTTATAATGGCGCTCTTTCTTTCACGTCAATGGGAACAAAAATTACGAATTGTCAAGGTTGAGGATCATATGTTTTAAAAGTTCATGGGCAAACATATCATCGAACTTCTCATATACGACCGCCATACAACAAATTTCGCTCAGTTGTATGTTTTGTACAGTACTCAGGCAACAGTCTTGATGAAATCGATCGATTTTTTCGTCAACACAATAGACTAGCATAGTCGTGTCAGTTAATGCGTGATATCGAAACAAGAGAGATTGAGAATGCTGCTCAAACTGGAAAAGAAAATCCCAATAGTAAACATGTTCTTCAAGCTCGATCATCAATGTGATATCCGTCGCTATAATGAACCAGGATTTTCGTCAACGACAATGGAGAACTACCTGTTAACCGCTACATTCGCATTTGCCCATTGAATCCAGAGAATTCAAAAAAGCAGTTCATTAATATCAATATACTTAGCCCAAATATATGTCCAATGTCATACTCGCTTTTATTCCCATACGGTGAGCCGGGTTGGTAAGCATATTGGCAATTTGAGGCATATCAGGGTAAGCAACCCAATAAATTTCAACCCGACGGGACGACGGTTTCCGACGGGATTCGAACGAATCTAGTTACACATAATACGTATAGCAGAAAGGTTATAATGCTGCTCAGAATTACGATATCTTTGATTCAAACCACGATTATAACAGGATTTATTTTCATTATTACAAGATCTTTTCTTGCACGTCGTGGAGTATGCTATTGCAAGACAGCTTTCACTAACTGTAGAAAGCCTCACTGCCCTTATTAAGAGGAACAATATATACCGTAATTCCGGGGGTCATGGTGACTGGATTACCATAACAGCAACCTCCACTATATTTTGATGGTTGTAAAGCTCTGATGTAGCCAAATTGGACAAACGTTCATAGTTGAAAGGCGCGTAACTCACCATAAAGATACATTTTACTTAATTTAAAAAAATCTTATAGAAACACATGCATTAGCGAAAGTAAACGTTGTGTTTCAGTGAAGATAAACATGAATTCAGTTTGTGTTAACATATCGAATTAGTTTGTGTTAACATATCGAATTAGTTTGTGTTAACATATCGAATTAGTTTGTGTTAACATATCGAATTAGTTTGTATTAACATATCGAATTAGTTTGTATTAACATATCGAATTAGTTTGTGTTAACATATCGAATTAGTTTGTGTTAACATATCGAATTAGTTTGTGTTAACATATCGAATTAGTTTGTGTTAACATATCGAATTAGTTTGTGTTAACATATCGAATTAGTTTGTATTAACATATCGAATTAGTTTGTATTAACATATCGAATTAGTTTGTGTTAACATATCGAATTAGTTTGTGTTAACATATCGAATTAGTTTGTGTTAACATATCGAATTAGTTTGTGTTAACATATCGAATTAGTTTGTGTTAACATATCGAATTAGTTTGTATTAACATATCGAATTAGTTTGTATTAACATATCGAATTAGTTTGTGTTAACATATCGAATTAGTTTGTGTTAACATATTGATCCATATCTAATGGGAACGACGACATATACATATATATTGCTATCTGTCGCTGAAACATCATAATCACAACCATCAATATTATCATCATAATCATCATGTTCGTAATCATAAACACCACCACCACTATCATCATCATCATCATCATTATCATCATTATCACCATCAATGATCACAACCTTTCATCAGCATCATCATCATTATAGTTTGTCTTCGTTACAGTGCAGCTAGGATCCCAAAGGGAAGCAAAGATTAGTTAAACACTGTGACCTGCAATGCACGTCCTAGAAGACGTCCTAGAGAGGGATGGGCATGAGATTGACTACTAGATTCGTACAAAGATAAATTAGCTGAAATTGCTATTATGAGATCGTTCAGACAGAAATATATATAAATTGGTCCTGCTGTAAAAACACTTATGGGATGTTGGTTCATAATAAAAAAAAAACAAGAGAAATCTAATAATAATAGTTCTTGTTCTTAGTGAAGTATCATGTGCAGAATGTTACCCACGATACTACTATGTAAGCATTCAGGTTCTGGGCATTCTTTGTTGTCCCAACCAGTGTAATATTTAAAAGTCATCAATATCTTGTGTCTATCGACGCTTTGGTCTGCCAGGATTACCAACAATGCTACATAATAATTACTAGAACCCATGTCCAAATTGAAATCTGCCCAGGCATCGGACTCAGAAAAATATACGTTTTTTTTTTGCTTGTTCATTCACTCTCAAATTATCTAGTTCAGCAGAATGTAGTTCAGAGTAAGGAATGAGTTGTGCAATTGTTTTCAAAACGGCGCAGTGTTGCTACAAAAGAATGTGTCATTCGGAATGACACATCAGACTTCAGCATGGCTAAGGATCACTTTGACCATCTGTGGGATGGGAAAGCCAATTTCATCCACACAAAAAAACACAAACCTTAATAGCCTCTTACGACATACCAAATCGGTCATAGTGTTGATATTATGTGCTACCCTCTCGGATCCCGGTGACGCACGGCGGTAGATGCACTAAATAAACAGAAACTAAACACATTAGCAAATCAACATTTATTGTGAATACTAAAATCATGGCATGATATTATTTATTAAAATGTGTTGGTTTTCTATTAGAAGACAATTAGCGTAAGTAAACTCTTTGACTGTGTCTAACAGATGGTTGTCCAGTACGGCCTAACCAAGGAGTTCTGGAGGATGTATCTTCTCGTATAGATCTACTGCCTGCCAGTGATATCTTTTTAGTGCATCCAGACCAATTTCCTCTGAAGAATCCGTTTCTGACATCAGTGTAAGCCAGCCAGGCTAACGGCATGAGTCCTGGTTTTAGCATTGAGATGCCCGCAACGAATGCCCATGTTGTCTCAGACTGACCACAGGTATCAGAGTTATTGCTTGCGTCTCTCTGACAAAATATCTCCGTGAGTAGGACGATAAAAAATGGAAACTGAAGGAAAACACAGACAAAGCTGGATAGCAGAACCACACGAAGAGAATCTCGTAGCAGGAATCTGAGGATTAGCAATAATATACGTGTTAGTTCTTATTTGGTGTGGCCACTTATTTAACGACATATATTTACTAAAGCTATATAATGCTTCTTCTCCATCGAAGGCGAATGTGTCGGTCCATTGGCGCAAATAAAACGTAGCACAGCGCGTTTCCATTCTCTGGACTACATCCTACTGGAAATCTGGAAGGACCATTGCAAGAGAAAAAAGACTAAAAAACAAAAGAGACAAAAGAGACCCAGCTGGAGTTTGAGCATAAACGCTGAGGAAGAAGAATATAATGCACCTGAAACAATAAAAAAAAATGTAAGTTTGCCGCGATGCTTAGCGACTTGGCTATACCAAATTTAGAATGCAGTACAGACACTATTAACACATGGGTGTTTGTAGATATACGTCAATATGAAAGTGTATGTGTTTATGTGAACGTTTATTCCTTACTTACATTTGGTACATTGCTGGTGACTAATGATGTAAATACTAGTTTGCTATTTGTATGTCTGGATCATAATTCACACTGCTGAAATCCTTGCTTCATCTCTTTGTGGGACATCACATCAACATACTTAGGTGATCAATAATGCAATAATCAATACAACCCTCACTGTGGTGAAGTCAGCTGAAGAACCATGTCTGGGTATCCGGGAGGATTAATCTTATAATCTACAACAAGACTAGGTGATGTAAGAGGATCGTGATAACGTCTCATGTAGAATAGAAAACTGCCTAGCTCGTGGCATGGCCTACTACAAAGCGGAAAAAGAAGTCATCTTGTATATGAAACAAAACTCTGGTAATCTTCTATTTACAAAGAATGTCAGGAAAATATAATTCGCATAAGTCAGATGTAACGGGCCATTGCTGCCAATAAAATGGATTCAACAAATATCCGTTTTCTGGACTACATCCCGTTGGAAATCTAGTATGACCATTGTCCCATTATAAGAGAGTTCCAGCGGGAGTTGAAAACGATAAAAAATATATACACATTTTGAACTGAAAGGACAAATTCTACTGTGTGATATAGAAAACATGAGAGGAACCAGGTGCTCCATATGGACTCACAATCAATTTACAAATCATTGTTCCTTTAAGGAATCATCAAAACTGTTTCGTATCCGATCGTTCTTCAATTTTTGCTTTGCACATTGACGGTCTCCTAATTATCTTTGACTTTCCACTATTTTAAATACCGAGATATATTTGGTGCTCTCTCTCGCCGCTTTCCTTGATGCCTATATTATGGAACTTCTTATGAGGTAACTGGGTTCTTCCTATGCGTATACCAATATAATTTCAGCATGTAATTTTGTTTCTGTATTCAAGAAAGCACTTCTTTAGTCTTCATTTTATTCAGAAAAAAAATAAATTTGGATAGTTAATGTGAAAAATGCCCAATTTTATCTGGCCTGTTCTACCACGTTTCGCTCATTCTCCTTCTTAGATTCCCGTATCGACATGACCTATATCTGGAAGATCTGTATATGTCTTCTGTGAGTTGCAGTTCTGTTGGAATGTAGGTTGAAGGTTGCGTTACGTTTGCAAAAGCTGACGTTTCATATCGCCATGTATTTCATCTTCTTGAGTCACTAATCGTCTCAGGAAAGTAAGATATATTTCTTGTTACTTAATTAAAATAGTGTAGCGAGTACATGCTTCTTGAAGTCTTACATTTTTTATAGATTATTTTTAGAGATTTACCCGATTAAGTGCTTGTAGTGGTTAAACAGTTAGCTTTGATATCATAAAGCATAAAGTCGTGAGTTCGTATTCCGATCGCGACGACTTGTTTATCAATTGAATATTTTCGGAGATCCTATTCTTGGGGATTATAGTTCTACCGAGAGCTAGATGGAAAACATACAATTTTAAAAAAGATATTCAACGTGTGTATTCTCAAGTTGCTATATGACTACGGAGAGGTTGATGGAAAACAGCACTAAAATTACGCTGGTATGCAATTTTCTCGCTCGTTCTCAAACTCCATTTGCATAACTATTGCAGCAAGACAATGGTCCCACTATATTTCTAGCAGGCTGTATTTCAGGGAATAGAGATACACCGTGTAGACGTTTTATTTGCGTTAATGACCCAAAACATAATACTCCCGCGGTAAACGCACACGCAAATTACTGGAGGATCACGTATATTTAAACAACCATGGACCATTAGGCTTTCGTGTTACACGAACAGCTGGGTCTTCGTTATCTTCAGATCCATAAAGCAGAGAAGAACAAAAATTCAACGAACTTGAGTTGGTGGTTGTCCTGTGAGATTTGGCTCATTGCCTCAAACATGCCATAAGATTTGACCATACAAATCTCATAATCTCCTTCCCCACATCTTCATGTGGCATTGTTTTATTCAACAGTAATTCACCACAGTTCCCTTCGCGGTCAATTTCTTGAAGTAGAGATGGTGCTTAGTCCAGCCACAGAGGCTGGAAACTAAGAGTGGTCGGGCGATTCCCTATATTTAGCAGGATCACAGTCTTGCCCATGCAAGCATGGGTGCTGAAGTCGAAAATATCAGGCCGAGAGACGCCAGTAACCATGGCATCATGCAACTCGCCTATTTATTAAGTCTGCACGACACATTCTTGCGAACGAGAAGAAGAATCCATGCAGTTATCAACATAACAATGTTTAAATGAATCAATTTCTAAAATGCTCTTTTAATCTCAATTGTGTGCTTGTGTTGATCTTCTAGAATTATGAACGATCAAGCTCTTGTTTCATATGGGCAACATGTTTTTGGGTGTGGAAATGTGGGGTTTCGTCTGAACTTTCGTTCATACACAGAAGACTCCAACTCTTAGCAATATGTAGATATTTGAACTTCCTACTCACATGGGATATATATGCGTATGTAGAAGGCATATTCCACCATGTCGTATGCAGAGATCCAACCTCATGAAAGACTATAATCAATTTACCGGGAAGACTATTGATCACTTTTTACACCACAGTCTATTTAACTGTGTGGCTGCAACAAGCTTCTTTAACCTCTATTATCCCTCATATACAACTAAAGCAGATTAAAAGGAAAAACGGTATTATCTATGAAGTGTTGCCAATATTTAAGTATAGACACACTAAGAACATTCACGAAACAGACGTCGTCTTGACTAAAAGGTCTTCACCAGGACCACCCCACGCTATAAAAAATTACTACAAGCACACATAATACGATAGGAAGAGTAAGAGGAGCAAAAGTATAGACACACTAAAATAAGACGCCACTACATATTTAATTATTTCTCTTGTCTATGTAAATTTCATGTTTATTATATAATAATTGACATATTTATTTATTTATGGTTGGGGTTAGGGTTAGTTATGTATAGTGCACAACTATCCTAACTTTAATTTGAACCAAAACCATAAAATAAATTAATATTTAAATTATTAAATGATAAACATGAAATTTTCGAACTAAGATCAGGGACATAATTAGACAATGTGGTGAGTGCACGTGTACTGTACGAAAGTGTATAATAAAAGAGAAAGGATAAGAAGAGAAAAACAGGTACAAGATAATAGGAAAAGCAAACAGAAAAGCAAACGGGTGAGTATGCTAACATAAATAGAATAAATAAGAAAAAAATCACAATGTATTTATCTGAATAGAAAATGTGAAATGTATTTATCTGTATAGAGGGGTGAAATGTATTTTTTCGGAATAGAAAATGTGAAATATGTTTATCTGAATGGAATGGTAAAATGTATTTCCATTTCCGAAACCAAGTAAAATATTACAGGACAGTAAGATAGAACCAGGTAGAATAGAACTGCGCATGGCATTAAGATAGAACCAGGTAGAGTAGAACTGCACAGGGCAGTAAGATAGAACCGGGTATAGTAGAAATGCACAGGACAGTAAGATAGAACCAGGAAGAGTAGAACTGCACATGACATTAAGATAGAACCAGGTAGAGTAGAACTGCACAGGGCAGTAAGATAGAACCGGGTATAGTAGAACTGCACAGGACAGTAAGATAGAACCAGGTAGATTAGAACTGTACAGGACAGTAAGGTTGAACCAGGTAGAGTAGAACTGCACAGGACAGTAAGGTAGAACCAGGTAGAGTAGAATTGCACAGGGCAGTAAGGTAGAACCAGGTAGAGTAGAATTGCACAGGGCAGTAAGATAGAGCCATTTAGATTAGAACTGCACAGGGCAGTAAGGTAGAACCAGGTGGAGTAGAACTGCACATGACAGTAAGGTATGAATAAGTGAATGCACATTAACTCACGCATGCAACACACTTACGTCTCAGAGATAGGACCAAGGTCCCTACTTTTGGCGACAACAGAATATATAACGTAGAGCATGACAACCGCAGCTGCCATCGTTAAGACTAAAAATGCTGGACAGAAAAAGCTAATAAAGACGATCGCAGCCTGGAACTTCTGCTCCCACACAACCTGACAAGATCCTGTACCCTGTAGACAATTATCATGAATACGACTTTATAAAAATTCATTATCAATAGATAATGTGCACATCACTTAAAGAAACTTTCAAAATATGTCCATTAGTTTGTGCAATTACGGATAATGTGCTAACACCTTTTATAGTCTGCCTACACACTTTCAAAGTATGGTCTGTTTGTTTATAAACACACACGCTTCCTCATTACATAAAACCATAAAACGTGATGGAACATTTTGACCAAACTCCATGCCATATGTTAACTTATTTTCTAGACACATAGTAATCATTATACATGTTTACGAGACTAAATGTAATCAGGTAATATGTTTATTAGACTAAAAGTTATTAGTCGAAATAGTTACTAGACTGCAGAAAATTGTATAACTTGTTTACTAGATTGTAGATAATATGTCAGAACCTTTATTAAACTGCAGGTAAAATGTGAGAATGTTTTCAGGATGTAGTTAATATGTTGAAGACAATTAGTAGCATATTAGTAGCACATGTCCATAGTAACACTAAATTGCAGGTAGAATGTTTATACAGGTGATATGACAATCTTTTCGTGGAACATCAGGTAAACTGTATTTTTATTTACAAGATCATAAGTTTAACAAACATGTGATGATAGCGAATAAGATACGTCTATAAATCGTTGTGTAGGGAAATTCAATTTACTTTCACATCATTGAGACACACGGATAACACGTTAGATCTTCACTGTTCTTTGACTAATAGCACGCACAGGGTGGTGTGGTCAGTCAAGACTGGTTATTTAATTTTCCATTTTTTTATTTCAGGGCCAATTTTCTAAAGTTAAGCCAACCATGAAGATATTTGGTGTTGGGAAAAAATGTCTAGTAAGCACTGTTTCCTAGGTCACTTTGAGGTTCTATAGGATGGGATAGTAAACTTCCCTCTCAAACCTATTAGGACATACATGACAGGTAGCAACAGTGTCGCTAGTATTTGATTCCCTTTCGGGTTCCAAATGTAGTAATGTAATAATTATTTAGCTCCACCCCTCTAATGCGTGTTGGATACTGAGACTACATACATCAATGTGGTCTATTGTTGCCAATATCTATTTACTCAATTTTTCTATTTCACCACGAAGTGTACTGCAAATCATCAGAGTCTATCCATCTATATATGTTCGTCTGACAACATAACAGCAGACACCATAAAAACTATAGATGATTTTGGTGTGGAAACTATCACATAACTTTGCAAAAACATATATGAGAAAAATGCCACATACCAAAAGACATACAATCACTTGTAATCATACCATTATATAAGAAGTACAGAGCTGTAGAATGTATAGAACAATCAATTTGAAGAGTCACATAACCAAAATACTACTTAAGTTAATACACGCAAGAATTAAAACAAGATAGATATCGGAGTCGGCGAGGAACGGTTTAGTTTTAGGAAAAAAAAACCAAAGGATTCAGAGAAACTATACTTAGTATCAGACATACTACCAGTGCTATCAGACATACTACATGTGCACATGTGCACATAGATAAATACATAGAAATTAAAAAAAAACGATCTATATTTGCTTCATAGACTCCAGCAACGTCTTCGATGAATTCCATGAAAAATTACTTGAATGCCCTCAAGAAATAGTCTTAAATGGGAAATACTTTATACGGATCAGACATATATATATTGTGAGAGAACTGCATCAATAAGGTGTGAAAAGTCTACTCACAATGCACATACAGAAAAAGGCGGGTAAGACAAGGATATATTTGCTCAGCTACCTCCACATCTACACAGATAATATTTTAAAACATAGAGAAACAATGTCTGGGCTCCAGACCAGTGGGATAATAAATAAATTTGCTATTTGCAGAGGACCGTGTACTCTTACAGAAATTGAATATTTACTATAAAGACAAATAGATCAATTCGATAAATATAGTAAAGAATATGGACTAGAAATAAACATTAAAAAAAACCACCACAATAATCATTAAAATCGCAGAGGAACAGACGATAAACATAGAAATACATGAAAAGATAATACAATTAGATCATCATCACTATCTTGAACACTTAATCATAAATGATGGTAGATGTAAAACAGAAGTTAAAAGTAAAATAGGAATGGCTAAAAGTACATTCAATGATATGAGTAAAATATTAACATTTAAACAATTCACAAACTAAAAATAAGAATTATAAAAACTACATCGATTCTACATTAACTTTTGGCTCAGAAACGTGGATATGGAACACAGAACTAGAATGATGCACTTGATATGTGGATATATTGCCGAAGTTGGATGTGTCAGGCTATTAGTGCAAATTAAACGGCCACTCATTGTATTTCTGTTATCTGGACTACATCTTGCTAGAAATCTTATAGGACTATTATACTGCTTTAGGATAGATCCGGTGGAAGTTTGAGAACAGACGAACAAGAAGATGTAAATATATAGAAGAATAATATAACTTCACGGAAAGAGAAAACACAATAAGAAAGAGATTCTCACAACAGTGCATATGAAAAAAAGAACTATTAAAAGAAATACAAAATACATATTTTTGACATTAAAAGATATGAAATCTTGTTGAAGACCTTAAGTATTGGAAGAATTCAAGGGAGGCATAACTACAAGTGGGACGGAAAATCACGAGATGGACAGGTTACATTTTATCATAGTACACCATCAAGGCAAGAGACATGGCTTGCTGGTGGTTTGTTAAGGCCAACCTTCGTTGCGGAGTCGGCACTTGATGACGATGATGTACCTTCAGCAATGAATACGGTGCACGGGGCAGAAACCAGTGCTCTTAAGTTTTAGCGATGTAATGCTGATGCGTGTAATTCTTATATGCTAATAAGACACACTGTCATACCTTATTTCTTCTTCATCGTTCATTCTCAAACTCCTGCTGGCTCTCCCTTGTAACAAGACCATTGTCCTACTAGATTTCTAGCAGGATGTAGTCCAGAATGGAAATGCGTTGTGTCGCCGTTTTATTTGCGCAAATGGCCCGACACACCCGTCTTCGGCGGGATACCTTATTTGATGGTTGTTTTGCGTAATTTTCACTTGGTCTTTCTATCTTATGTTTAACATTTGGTACCCATATTAATGATTGTAGTTACAGTTCATTTTCATTAATTATAAGAATATCAATCAATCAATCTAGGTACATGCCGAATGGCGTAGGTGATTAGGTTTCCCCACGACTCTCTGTCTCTTGTGTCGTCAATAAGCTCGGTTTGTGAACTTCTACCGTGCCATAATACTAGTCCATCTAGCAACTTATCTCTTTGTCGTCCCCTGTCTCTTCTCCCATTGACCTTTCCAGTGGTTATTAAGTGTTCAAGCTGTGTTCTTAGCACATGCCCTAGGAATCTTGACTGTCTGCCCCTAATGTTTGATATGATTGATCTTTTTACTTCAGCATCAATGAAAACCTCTGTATTATTTTCTTAGCTTTCCTTGGTATTTTCATCATTCTTCTCAGAAACCAAATCTCTGTAGCATCTAATTCGCTTTGAATTTTGTTTGTTTACAGTCCATGCTTCACATCCATAAAAAAGAATTGGTTCGATATAACATCTCAGCACTCGAATTCGAGTGTCATTGATAGTCTTCCATTGCACAAAATGGATCTCATTTTTTTGGAATGCTGATTTGGCTTATGCTGTTCTGCTCTTTATCTCACTTGAGAATTTACCTGATGTTAACAGGGTGCCAAGGTATTTAACTTTTTCAACTTGTACTAATTTTGTGTCGTTAATTATAATGTTGCATCTTGGTGGTGTATGTCTCTTCGATACAACCATTATTTCTGTGTTCTTCTTGTTTAAACTGAGGCCTTTGTTTTCACTTTCTTTCACTACTTTATATAACAGGGCTTGTAGTTCATGTTCGTTTCCTGCGATAAGTACTGTGTATCAGCTGTGTGCTGTATATATTATATATCAAATTATTTATATTGCATCCTCCTAATTTTATTCCTGGCATATCTTCTATATTTCGCAAAATGTATTCTGTATACGGGGAGAAAAGATCCGGGGACATGACATAACCTTGCCTGACACCCCTTTCTATCTTTTGAAGTCTACAAAACTTCATCCTAAAGCTCAATAGATCACATCAAACTACCATCTTTAGGTTCCTTCCAGGATACGGTAGACTACAAGCATATCTCCGTAAAATAAAAGCTGTCCAAAATGACCACTGTCAATGTTAAATAGGGTCCCCAGATCCCAGAACACATTGTGCAGACATGTCCTCTCTTTGATGTATGTCTTGAGGACTAAAACATGACCCCAAGAGTCAGAACTGAAGGTGAAGCTGTAGGGCAACCATGAAGACCTGCTCACGACTGAATTCATGGAGGCGACCCTTCTACTTATATAGACTTTTGAGCACTGAAAACTGATCGCATAAGACATGAATTTAATTTCTACTTGAGTACTTTTATTACTTTGCAACTATATGCGAATATAGATATTACATGAGCGTTAAACAGTCGTAGTTGTGATATTTACGTATTATCTCCCCTCTTCTGCGCGTAGTGTAAAGTCCCCGCTTGTTAAGTCACTATCATCGCTACTTTCTTCCTTCCTTGGATCCACTGTAATCCGCGTCTCTTAAAGACCATCATCAAATATTACTCTCGCATGTATCCATCCTCCTGACATTGGACAGGAAAAGATCTCTGGCTATGACGTCTCCATTTGTTGTGGTATTTCATATTTATAAAATCCATGGTGGGTGCTGGACCATCTTATTTTAGATTGTTTAATTTGATTCTGTAGGGGGTGAGATTTTAGACCTCAACATAATGTCTTTATGAACCATATCTGATCTATGAGTATTATAACTAATTTCCACTGTTATGTAATATATGATGTCATTATATATCCAACAATATTACATGGAAACAATGTAATACAATTGTATATTCATACATAAAAATTGTTGAATATATACCTCATTAAATGTCGCAGTTGCTCCGTTCAAGAACATGGGAATCACAAGAGCTGTTCCTATTACCCAAGGAAGCACTATCATTACTGTTGTAATGCACAGCTTTTTAGAATCGTCCATGAAATTAGGATTGAGAAGATAGTAGAATCGCTCAATCACCAACGCCATCACAGACAGGGTGGACACGCACACTTGGACATAGAAGATCACTTCGTACATAAAGCACATGTTAACATCAAGTTTCCAAGTTCCCTGAAGAAGATAGTTGTTGATATAGTTTAAGTAACAGTCAGAAAACTAAACTATCGTTTAGTTATAAGAAATTAACAAGCCTGCAGATATGGGGGTAAGAGAGTATGCAACGTTCAACAAGAAACAGATGATATTTAGTACTAAGATACAAGTATATGAATACTATAATATAGCAGCATCAACCTCGGTGCTTCTATATTATTAGATGATAAATTATGGGTGGCCTACAATTACAATTTATGGTATTTGGCGATTTTGATGCAATATAGTTACAATTAAAGTTGATAGTTGTTGACGATGTTGTTGCTTGATTAAAAATCGTAGTCTCCACACCACTTTTAGTCAAAGAAAACAAATATCAAGTCTTTATGCAGTTTATAAAATTTAGGATGAACTCACAGAATAATATGGGTGCAGCATAATTAACGTCATAAAGTCTCTGATAATAAATTGAAAGCATTTGAAAATATTTGTCCTGGAATACATTGCGTATTGCCGTGGATGAAATTGAAACAAACCAGCCTTTAAGATGCCTTATGAAAGTGAGATGCCTTATCAGCTGGTCAAAACTGCAAGTCACTGTCAGCAAAAACAGATAGTTGATTCGGAATCTTTTCCAGAAGTGAATGTCCATCTTCAAAAGTTGCACAAATACTAAACTCATTGGTGTAGTCAACAAAAAAAAACACCTGATTGGAAGAATGGAATAAACAGTAATTTTTAGATTGAGAAGAGGCCACAATAGGTGTAAACAACATTTGTATGGAAGGTTTAGAAATGTCGGCACTGATATGTGCCCCCTTATACAATCTAAAACCATAACATATTTATAGAACTACCCACCATAACACAAGTAGGCACAAAATAAGAATAAAATTGTTGCCATCACAAAAGCTTCCACAGACAAGCTATACTGCTATTTCCCGGGGATGTTTACAACAGTACAATTTATTAAAGAAATGTACATCCGCGTATGACTTAAGCAAGAGAACGAGAAGAAGGAGACATAAAACGACAAAATATATCACTAAAAAATAAATAAACTAAAACTAAATGAAAACTTGTCATACTTTAGACTATTTGTAATGAACAATAACGGCATCACCAGTGCATACTATCAATTAGGCACATGACCAGTGGGGACTGAAGAGAGTAATGGTCAGTGAAGGCACTGTCAAGAAGGCGCAAGATCAGTGGTCACTGAAGAGAGCAATGGTCAGAGAAGGCACTGTCAAGTAGGCACAAGATCAGTGGTCACTGAAGAGAGAAATGGTCAGTGATGGCCCAGCAATAAGTCGAAATGACTGTCATATAAGCCTGCAACGAATAGTATCAAATCGGTTAACCAGTGAACACTGTTTTATATTGTAGGTACAGAATTCACCTAGCACTAAACACATGCACACGAACGCACGAACATACACATGCGCGCACACATATACAAACACGCGTTCACACACATATACTTACTCACGCAGTGGCACACACGAACACACACACAAACTTCCACACACACACATACCCACACACCCTACCCCACCCCACAAATGCCAGCCCACCTGCCCACGCACGCACGCACCACGCACGCACGCACCACGCACGCACGTACGCACGCACGCGCACACACACATGTATATGTCAGTTACCTGCATGAGACTTTCTGAGTACAGCGGGCATAGAAACGCTCCAATAACTAGTTCAATGACACAGACGTTTGCCACCAGAATGTTCTTGGGATGGAGTCTTAAATTGACATTCAGCAGGACATTGATGACCTGGCCATGTTTTGATGACAATATTTATTTTTAGTTTTAAGATCATATATATATATATATATATATATACATACGAAGGTGCTGTGCAAATATACGAAATTAGAAATGTAAGTGAATGGAAGAGTTAAAATGATTATGGACGAATTAACAACTGTTATGGATGAATGATAAAGAGATAATTAGATAGAGAAATAGATACAAAAATAGAGAGAGAGAGAGAGAGAGAAAGAAAGAGAGAGAAAGAAAGAGAGATAAAGAAAAGAGAAGAAAGTGCATGCATAAAGAACTAAACATTTTTTCGTATCGATTACCGTATACTACTGTGTATAAGCAGATCAATGTACACGTTGGGTGTGGTACATTTTCTAAAACACATTTGTCTAAAGTCTTGTCCTATTGTATAAGTCGAGTACAAAAAAATAAATTGAGTATAAAACAAAAAATTAAATTATGTAACATTAAAAGAATCGACAATATCAATTTAACGAAAACTTGCGACTGAAGATTCTCATTGGACCACATTGGAATACATCCTGCTAATCTGTTGGGGTTTAAGAACGAATGCAGAAGAAAATAAAACAACTGTTGAAGATGAAGAAAGTAAATAGAAAAGTCATGGAATGTGAATACTCACAAAGAACACTTTAGCGATTCAAGGGAGAATACAACATTGTTGCATAATACCCGATAAGTAATTAGTGATAAGTGCAATTGGCATCACGGCACTCCGATCAGACTCACAACTGTTCAGTAACATTCAACATGTGAGCAACCTGTATTCATCGGAGGATCGGATTGAGATTTTCCCGTGTGACGAGAAATATCAGTTTTAATCAACCACTTAATGGCTGCTGTAACCGCTTAAATCTCTGTTCTCATACTGGGTGTAGCAGTTTTTAATCTCTATCGATCTCATCGATTATATTTCACATGAAAATACAACACAAGACTCATTCCGATTTCCAGCTCCTAACAACACACACTTTAGTTTAAGCAACAGCAACATGGCCAGTAGAAGAATCGGCTATTGTTTTATTTAAAATTCAACTTGCATCTTTCACCACACTATGCATTGTCTGCCAAATGTAATTATGACCTTAAAACTCCACTGATTCTCATCTCTAATCGTTATTATTTCATCACCATTTAAACTATTCTCAATTAAAATATTCATTATTACAATATTTTCAAAATAAATTAGCAGTGGTGGTTACAAATTATTGACGGTTAGTTATCCCGTGGTGGATAACTAATTAAAAAATTGAAAAAATTGTTGACATCTGGATAGTCCCGTGAAACGTGGCGGAGCAAGTGCTCATCTTTCTGTTGACACTGCCATTGACCTTCCTGAGCTGACTGAAGATTGGCGACACAATATCTAACACAGTTTAAAAGTTATCTTGGAAAGATACAATTTAAAAGTGTTGGAATAACTCTTGAAATAACTAATTATCCATACCTGGCTACAGTTGGTCAGGCACGCCCATACTGCCATGATTATGTGGATAATGCATAGAATCAAATGGTCATCTGGATGAGAGTTCTTCTCTGGCACAAGACTTTGAGTTAACAAGGTAGAATTCGGTGACTGCCCACTATGACTATGATGACCAGGCATGGGTAGTTGGTCAAGAAAGTAGACGTACGTTTCTAGAGTTCCTCAGTCATATCATGAGAATCTAGTAAGAAATGGATATTGAATCATTACTGAAAGATATTAGATATATATGAAACCATATTGCTTTAATCTGTATTTAAAGATATTGTAAGGCAGATAGTTTTACTTTGATCATTAGCCGGACAGGTCTTAAGGGCAAGCATAGATTTGATAAAATGTTTTACCTTGATCATTAGCCGGACAGGTCTTAAAGGCAAGCATAGATTTGATAAAATGTTTTACCTTGATCATTAACTTAACAGACCATAAGACATAACATATATGTAAACTAGTGATTTCTGGAGAAAACAGAGACATGGCGACATTTATGTGTTGATGTTTCCAGATTGACAGAAGTGGGACCCTAAAGGTTTATGGGTTTGATGATGATGAATTTCTGGAGAATTTAAATCTATATAAAAAAGATACTTTTAAAATTTTCTAAAAAAACATACAAGAGCACAAAAATACAAAAAAATAAATACAATTGGCATATATGAAACGTTTATTGTTAGTTACTACTCAAATAGAATGAAAAACAATTGAAGAGTGTGTGCGCGATAGATATTAAACGTATTTCTTTAATTGTCATCTGAAGAGAATAAAGCGAACTTCTTTTCTTGTGGGAATAATAACAATAGTTGTCCACCGCATCCGCCAGTTTCGGACTTGTTATTGCATCTCTTTTGTGTGTACGGAGATGATTGAAAAGTCCAATCTTGTCATGGACTCCCTATTCCCAGAGTCGGTCATCTGTGATGAATATCTGTGAGAAATATGCGCCGGGTGGGAGACAACTGGTTTCTTGTTTAGAATGCGCACCCCCACCTACCCATGTGATTATTAATTTGATTATTTCCCTTGATAATGTTTGTCAATTGATATTTATCAATTATTAGTTGAACTATTAATTTTTATGGTTAGTCTTAGGGTGTGGGTTATGAGAGGTTTTGTTTTACACAATTAATCCTAACCCTAAATACATTTTTTATATTAAAATTAATAAAGGATAAACATAAACTGACAAATACTGTCAATAAAATAATCACATATGGGGGAGGGGGGAGTACGCATTCCTAACAAGTACCGACAATTGTTATTGATCTTGATGATTGGTTTATGGTACTGTTTACTGGGAGCAAGGTAAAGCATTACCAGTTGTATTGGTGCTAATGGTCAGGACAAACATGGCAAAATCTGTTGAGAATCTGTGTATACTGATTTCTTGTCCTACCAATATTATCACCGCATATAACAACACGTTACAGGCAGACATCCATATCTGTACAAATCCCATATTTACTTCATATATACTCTATTCTTCACATATCAATCATATTTTCTTCACTTGGCTCATGGCCATTTTAATTCCATAAAAGTGAATGCTTGGTAGCAATTATTAAGGACATGTGTAAAATGTGACACCTCAATCACCACTTTCTCAGATTTCATGTTCTCTCTAAATTTGTCTTGCTTTTCTCAACACATTGTGTTGGATAGCAACAAGCCAGTAGGTAAGAAATAGGTTGGGGGGGGGGCTTTTAGGAAATCAAAATATGACATATAGTACTAGAAAATAAGGTAAAATGTGGGCAATCCATTCCCCAATGGGTCTACTCCAAAAAAAGTTACAAAAATCGTACTATAATAAGGAAATAGTGAAATGAATATAACATAAATAAATATGGATATAAGCAGATAAATTCAAAGTGAGCTATGATTTACTGAGATGTTGTTTGTCAGAAAAACGATGAAAATACCATGGATAGCTCACCTCATGCCATATTCTTTCCATAACGTGGTTTTCCTTTTAGATTCTCTGAACACTCAGAGATTCTGAGGATGGATAGCTAAGAAAGCTAATGTCTTAGAAGTCATTAGAGATGCTGGAGTAAAAAAAAATTACAGCAAAAAATTTGAAGCGGACGGTCAATATTTTTACGGCACATAACAAGAAGAGCAAAACTTAAATATTTAGTAGCCCCTGGAAAGATCAAGCAGAGAAGAGATAGAGGAAGACAAAGAGAGAAGTTGCTGAATAAATTGTCAATGTGGCATGGAAGAATATCACCAACTGAACATATTAATGACACCAGAGGAAGAGTTGTGGAGACATACGATCACCTACGAGACTCGGCATGACACCTGATTAGTTAGTTAGTTAGTTAGTCGCTGGATCATCGTCACTGCACTCCGGACACGTCTATAGGTGCTCAGATCTCTCCTTGAGTGTAGCCGACAGTACACGATGACTCACGGTCCCAGTACGCAATTGATTGACCATCATTCTTTCTTGCCCATGAAACCGCTCCTTTCTAGCGACACACCATTTCAAACCAAATTCCTTTATTCTAGTCATGGAACACGAATCATCGTCACGTATACAGCCATTTGCTCGTGCGATTTCCCGTAGGGCGTTCCAAATGTCTGCTCGATCTATCGCTCCACCAACAGCCGTAATAGCAGCGTGTGCGGCCAACCTATTTGCTCTTTCACTACCCCGGACTCCCGAATGTCCTGGCACAAAAATGAAAGTTATTTTACGCATACATGAATTCTTTTGATTGATTGTGTTGATTGACATATCATAGATTGACTTAAATATGCAAATCTATTTCTTAATTGAAGTACCAAATCTTTAAGTACACAATAGACAGTCACTGAATTATTTACATATTTTATTTCGTGTTTACTAACGGTTATTCCTGTTTATTAACGGAGCCTGAAAGAGGAGCAAAGAATAACGACACTGTTTACATTCTATGCATGTCGCAGAGGCAATTAAGGAGGTTATGTGGTGAAGTTTACTGCCATATCCCATATAGGGTCTAAGTGAAAATAGGTCCAATATAGGTCCAGAAGCCATGCTGAAAAGTTGAATATGTCGGACCACAGTTAAAGGCATAGATTTCACAACAAAGCTGTAAATCATCGCACTGCATATTCCATTCTCTGGAATACTGCTCGTTACTCTGCAGAAGTTTGAATAAACGCATACGAAAGAGAAAAACTATCTGTTAAAATCAAGCACATCTATTTCACTTTAATTATTGGAATACTCACAAATGGTCTCGTAAAGTAATATCTAGTAATAGCACTTCATAATTATAGTTTCTTGAAAAGAAACAAGAAACTAGTTACACAATATATAACAGAAAGAACTAATTTCTATCAATAAGGAAATAATATATTTCATCTGAGGTGTAAACGATACTATTAAAAAGTAACGTGTTATGACAAGTAAGGATTGGTATATGTGATATGTGCACAATGGATCTACGTATTGTATGTTAGTGTATTTTCTTAGATTGTTTGAGCTTATTAGTAAATATCAATATAGTCCAGTGTTTCCCAAAATGGGGCGTACGTCACATAGAGGACAATTATAACAGCATATATGTACGACACATAGAGGATATTATATGTGACACATAGAGGACAATTATAACAGCATGGATGTACGACACATAGAGAACAATTATAACAGCATGTATGTACGACACATAGAGGACATTATATGTGACACATAGAGGACAATTGTAACAGCATGTATGTACGACACATAGAGGACAATTGTAACAGCATGGATGTACGTCACATAGAGGACAATTATAACAGCATGTATGTACGACACATAGAGGACAATTTTAACAGCATGTATGTACGACACATAGAGGACAATTATAACAGCATGTATGTACGACACATAGAGGACAATTGTAACAGCATATATATAATTCACATAGAGGACAATTATAACAGCATGTATGTACATCACATGGAGGACAATTATAACAGCATATATATAATTCACATAGAATTCACATTTGAAAAAGAAAGAACCCTGCGGGCAATCCACAAGCGCAAGAAGCGGAAGGACAAATCCGTAAATTCTCCTACCCCGAACATTCAGCACTCATGCATGCACTGTAATAGAACTTTCCGTGCCTGAATCGGACACATCGGGCATCTACGAGCTCACAAACCAAATTAGCTAATTACCAATTTTAATTATTATATATAATTTTTTTCCATCGCATTTAATGTTTTTTTCATGCCATCCTCATCTTCACTTGCGAAGGAGGAACATCATCATCATCATGATCATCATCATCATGATCAATTCACATAGAGGACAATTGTAACAGTACGCATACACACACACACACACACACACACACACACGGACAGACACACACATACATACAACAGAGAGACAGATGGACGGCAAGCAAGCAGACAGTCGGAGGCGCGCGCGCGCAAACACACACACACACACATACACGCGCGCAGACTCATGCGCGCACACATAAAAAAGGCAATTTGTACTAATTCATGTATCCGCCGACCCCCCCCCCCCCCCCCCATTTGAAGAACACATTTATATTATCATTATCTACATTATCTTGACTGAACTGAATATTATGCATGAACTGAATATAAGTGGGAACGATATTTTTTTTTTAAGTGGGACATACAAATAATAAGTTGGGAAGCACTGATGAAGTATTAGTAAGTGGGTAATAGAAAACCAGCGGATGAAGATATTCTGGTTTAGGTTTACGTGAAGCATCGTGAAAAGTCAAGCAAATAAGACAATAGTTTTAAAGCTGTTGTTTCTGTGTTCCCGAAGAGACCTAGTTAAAACAGTTATTTTTATCGGAGTAGAAGTTAATTCTAGATTATAATGTGTTGTAGGAATGTGAAGAGATGGGAACCTCAAAAGTAGGCTAGAGTTTGGAAGAAAGACCTACACTCTTCCTAACATTCAATTTAAAACACAAATAAGCAATAATCTGCTGATAATTCTTCCCTTGCTCGTGTTTACCTTGTTCTGTTTGTTCTTTCCATTTTCTTCTGCGCTCATTCTAAAACTCTTGTCTGGGGTGCAAAGAGCACCGCACTGCTCTCGGCGGACCCAGGGTTAACAGATAACCAAGATCCCAAAAGTACCTCCTAGTGGTGCACCCTGGAAACAGAAATACAGCTGCTCGTGCTGATTCTGGCTAAACCTTTTGCTGATCGTGTCCGTGAATGTGGAGACAGCAGATGGAAAGAGAATTGACTGCAAAATAGACAGTCAATATCTCCGACACCAATGTACCAACAATTGCAGTGACACTCTTGACACGCAGTGACGTTAGTTAGTCCGGCCCGAGCAACGAAAACGACACGAAAAGGTAGATGCATGGCGAGAGACTAAAAGACAACATTATTGAGCACAATAAAATGGCACCACAGCGCCAGACGGCAGCGCCAAGTACAAATATAAAGGGAAAACGTTCCACGGAAATCGAAACTACAAGCTCTGCTAGCTAAGACCAGCTTCTAGTTACCGGTGCTCCTTACGGGTAGAGACCTAGACCCAATTTTAGGCGTCAGGCAAATAAAGCAGCCCTGGCCCAACTCTAATGTCGAGCTTTCCAATACCGGAAACATGCCCGCGGAGAGAAAGGGTTCAGTACTCGATGGGCTCAAGCCCAAATGCGTCAAAGTCGTTCATCTCGAGAACACACTTTGTTCACAAACGTGTGGTGAGACTCAGACTTGGACAAGGGTTCACGATGTCGGTGAACGACACCTCGCTAAGAAGGCGAAAGAGCCCGTGACCAACTCTTCTATCTAGTTCTTCCTTAACCGGAACCAAGATCGCGGATGAGAAAAGATTCAGTGCCCGATGGGCACAGACACAGAACTTCTAATTACACGAGGCAAGTCCACTGACTGTGGAACACCTCGTGCGATTTAGACGAGAACGACAATCGTCTCGGCGAAGAGCCATTACATACCCGCGCGCCCGTCGACAGATAGGCAGGATAGGGAAGCGCACTACCTGAAATAAAGACATGACGAAAACGGATGTGCTGGACCTCGGATTTCCGGGCTACAGAGTGAGTCAACCGAGGTGCAAATAACACAGTTCAGCTGCGGATAGGCAGTACAACGCTCCAAGGCGGAAATTACACAATTTATTCGTTGTGGCTATAAGAGAGTGAACGCAGAAGAAGAAACTCTTGTCTGATGGCAGGAAATAGTTAGGACGATGCAATGAATTATGACATAGTTTACAGCTAAACTTCAATGTTTGCACCCGATACATCCAACTTCAGAACATTTTCCAGTAATTTCAATTTGTTGCAGGATGAGTTAGAAAATCGCGCACCATTTCTAGCAATAAGCAAATACACATACGAGTAACGAATAATGGTACAGTACTACAATAGTGTTCTAATGACGAGGTTCCCATAGAACATTGAAACATGTTCTATGCGGCGCATTTTGGTTTATGCAATCATATAAGTATCTCTCCCTTTCGTCTAATTTCTTGTTATTTTTTGTTCTTTTTAGTTACATCATCATTTATGTCTTTTAGTCTGGCTAGCAAGTGTTTTAACAAAGCACGTATGTTTATCGGGTACATTGTTCTGTTCATTGTCATTCTTATTCTCCAAAGCAATAATGTTCATGATCTGCCAATTTTTATATTGACGATGTTTTATGTCGACCATCGGGAATAAATACTGACTTTCATACACTTCTAATAATAACACTGTTAAGTAGTAATATCTCCTGCCTCACCATGCTAAACTATCGAGTATTATTCTTTATTTACTGTAGTTCGATGCTGTATGTCGCGATTGTATATCTTGTTCGTAGTATTATTACTGTAGATTGATGCAGTATGTTGCGATTGCATTTCATCGTTTAAACCCTAACCCTGAGTCTACTCAACAATCCAGTAAACAGTTTATATGACCTCTAAAATATATTACCTGTTTAAAAAAAATATCCTTCACGATTATTTTTCTCGCTTACTCATATTTCACAATATAATATTTAATAATTGTTATAATTTGGTTGTCTACCTTTGACTGCTGTATTATCTCATCATGTACCAGTACTCTGCCCTTGTTACTTTCGTTTTTCTAATCCTTCAACAAGCGGCGGTACTAGCATTCCTCATAATCCAATGGGGCTGTCCATTAATGCATGTTTAACATGTTTGCCTAATTTGTTGCTCCTCCAGAAAATTGTCACGTCCTGCCATTTTATCACTTCCCATATGCCACCTGTTCATGGGGGGGGGGGGGTGGAAGAACAGTGTACACATTGACAGCTAGGATAATGCCAAGGATTGGAGCTCATTTAACTCCACCAGCATGATGTGCAATGCTGAATGCCCTGAATGTTGAACCACAAAGGGAAAGAAAATTGTGTAAATGACATGCTGTGGTGCTTCCATAAGAGGAAAACATCCATATATTGGCATATCATCTACTGAGAGTTTAATATTACATAGTGGCTGGTCCGGTATGCAAATATTGAGACCTTCAGACCTTTCGCATGCGATTTTACATCTGTATTACTTTCATGTTTCACCATACATATTTTTATACATGTAAATTCAGGTAAGAAGCATGAGGATATATGAACAAATTCTTAACGCTGGCGTAATCAAATTACAAGTTTGGGATGTGGTTGGTCAAGTACAGAAACCTGTTTACTTGATTTACAAGACGATTCCTAACCGCGTGAACGGACCTGGTTCAATTCCCGTCAGCGTTAAGAATATAAAGAATAGCGTAAAGCAGCATTTAAAGTGAACGGTTTTCACATATTTATTCAATTACTGCTACATATTTGCGTACTAGTCCTCATTTCTTCCACAAGGCAGGAAATTTAGTTACTTTCCTTTAGTGAGCTCAATGAATCTCCAACTTCGATTGGGGAAGTGTTATGTTTTGGGTTAGGGTACATTGTGTCAAGGCTATCTTTTTTTAATAGGCCATATAAAGAAAGTAATAATTGAATATCCTGTTTTTCAGGAAGATTGTGGGCAATTTTTGCTTTTTTTAGTGTAATTTTCTTTTGTTTCTATACTGTTAAAAAAAGAAAAGAAAGAAAAGCAACATTATGTCAAAACGTGTACCAATATTTTATTTTACAGAATGAATGTTTCAACTTTGGCATGAAGAAACTTTCATATTTTAACTAAAACAAACCCGTCTCCAATCATTCCCAACAGTCCATTGACGATGCTGGTTCGAATACTACAGTCGGTTCTGGCGATTCCGGTACGTAAGACCAGGGCCTTCTAGCACAACGACCAGCGTGTGATAGCCGCTTCTGAAATTCAACGTGCTGCTGGCATTGACTGGAATGTGGAGGAAGCAGGTGCAAATCGATTCATGAGGTGACGCGGCTGTATGAAGCAGTTTTTTGCAGGAGTTGGAACTCTGGGTCTTAAATTGCATGCTGGTCTGCCACTGAGCCAGTTTGCCTCCAAAGGCGACTAATGGTGCTTCTAACTACATTAAATTGTCTGGCAACTTCAATTTGTGATTGTCCAGCATGTAAGAGTCAAGTGATGAGGTATCATTGTTCTGTAGTGAGATGAGCCATACTTGCGCATGAAATTTTGAAACAAATTTATTTGAGGACCATAAACATTCAATAATTTGGATAGAGTTGCGTGTTCTGTAAGTTTCACCTGATTCTCATGAACCGGTCACGAGTTATTGCAAACATTATGTTTTGACCTTGACCTCTTTCATGATCTCATGATCTGAAGTGAGTACAATTCAGGTAACCAGGAGAAGTTGATAGCCATGTGGACACAGTCAATAGGCTGAATGAGCCTTAAGAGTCTGAATGATGTCCAACCAGCGGATATCTTTTATAAAAGTAACTCAAAAAAAGTTACGTTTCTTTTTTTTTGCGCAGTATAGAAACCATATTTTCAATGATCTCTAAATCAGGACAATGCAGTGGATTGTTAAAATAAATTATATACACCAGACTTTTCTAAACTATGCTACGAGAACCAGTAGGGGTTCTCGGTGTCCTCTTAGATGGTCTGCGATCGTGAAGAAATATTATAAGCCCCAACATTTACAATAGAAATGGACATATATTTTAGTGGTCTAGAAGAAACAAAATATTGAAATGGATCTTTCGACAGCAAAATATTTACGAATCTATGCTTTATACACGAAGTTGTGGTTTCCGTGTGGAAACCTGGGTTTGGACTTCTAGTTCAGATTCAAAGAATAGGGTCACTGTTTTCGTTCCAGGTATGTCGTAGGAGGCAACTAAGGAAAGTTGAGTAGCCTGTGTCTTGACGGGAAAATGTGACGCAATCGGCGGAAAGTTACACAAAAAATAAAATAATTGTTTACACTACACAAATTGAGAGTTAAAACACAACAATTGAAGAACTTGAAGACATTTATTTTAAAATGTTACAACAACATTTAAACAAACCAAAAAAAAGCCAGTTACCGACTTCTTACTGTATTTTCTGTACACTGGACCATGAATTGTTCAATGACGTCATAGAGTACATATATCACATTTAAAATTTAGTGCACATACTCTTTATGAACACTTTATATATATAATATACACACATATATATATATATATATATATATATATATATATATATACTGACAAAGGACAAAAAATAACTGCCCATAAATTACATTCAATAATGTGGGAAGGGAAGGGGTCTTTATAGGATTGACAGTTGTTGACAAGAGGACGGTTGGGAGGGGGAGATGGTTGATAAAATTGACGTCAACAGTAATGTTTTTTTATAAAGCGAGGCACACACAAGCTCAGAAGTGAAACATAAATAGAAAGTACTAAATAGATGGCAGAAACGATCACATTTTAAACATTATATTTTGTTCCCTTCTGTGTTTGTTTTGTGCCTATCTTGATAGTGACCTGCTAGTCGAAACGTCGTTTCCGTGTATTTGTTTAAAGCAAAACTGTGTTTTAGCTCATTTTTTGTTGATTACATTTGACTATTTTCATTCTCTTTATAGCACATACACAGTGGCGCTGTTTGTCATGTCTTGCAACAGTCTTGTGTTGTATTGTGTGCGTATGTGTCAATAATTTCTGATATGGATGTTCTCCCACGTTACAATGTCCGGTTGTCAGACGTCTTCTATTTTACATTTTTTTTCAAACTTCTTTTGCTCTTCAAATTGGTTGCTGTTACTATACGTTCCACCTGGGCAGATTGTTAGTATCTGGGCAGATTGTAAGTATATGGGCAGATTGTAAGTATCTGAGCAGATTGTAAGTATCTGGGCAGATTGTAAGTATCTGAGCAGATTGTAAGTATCTGGGCAGATTGTAAGTATATGGGCAGATTGTAAGTATCTAAACAGATTGTAAGTATCTAAACAGACTGTAAGTATCTGAGCAGATTGTAAGTATCTAAACAGATTGTAAGTATCTGAGCAGATTGTAAGTATCTAAACAGATTGTAAATATCTGGGCAGATTGCGGTTGATGCAGGGTTAAACTTTTATTCGCTGGTCAAGAAATATCATTGTTGTGTTATGAGTAACTTTACCCAATAAGCGATTGATATGAGCAGTAGTAATTTTTCATAAATATGTGATAGTGTCAACAACGTGCATAGATCTGCACTAAATACCCACAATTCACGTGATGTTGTTCATACAGAACAAGCGATAATGACCATTTATTACTTCCACCGTTGCAATTTAATTAGAGTTATGTCCTTGACTTTGATTTCGTATATGGCCTTTTCTATTTCTTTTTGTTTTATATCCCTTTATGCAGCGTCAGTGGTAGAAAAGTTCTCTTTCTTTTCGCGTTATATCCCTTTATACCACCGAAGAAGAATTTGTCGGGCCATTGGCGCAAATAAAATGGCGACACAACGCATTTCCATTTTCGAGACTACATCCTGCTGAAAATCTAGTTGGACCATTGCCATGCTACAAGAGAAATCCAGTAGGAGTTTGAGGATGAACGCTGAAGAAGAAGAAGAATATCTTTTTATGCGTTGAAGCTTTAGTCGTAGAAGAGCTCTCTGGAGATGGAATTTTGTGTGTGCTTCATATACGTTTGTTTTCGTTGATTATTTTATTTCTGTGATCCATCTTTTGTATTTTCTGCACAAGGCTTTGTATTCAGCGTATCTATATATCATTATTGATAAGAAGATAAACAATAATAATTTACTATTTGCTTATTGGCTAGACTCTCTTAGTTATTGGTGCTATATACCATTTACAACATCGTCTCGTCTAACTAGAGATGTTGTTTAACAGTTATTTTAGTTCCTTGTTTCTATCTAACCATGGCCTCTATTTGTCACATATTTGATCACTTCTTTCTTCTAACAAGTACATCATCTTCACTGCGTATGAGGTAGTTTCTCTATAGCTTCATTTCATTCACAGATGGCTCTCATCGGTGTACAAGTCTTTGAGAAGGAGTCTCCTATTCAGAGGGGGAAATTGTAGGAGTTTTGCGACTTTTCTACCTTTCGACAACACGCTGAGTTAGAGACATAAGCTTCAACTCCCCTGCCAAGCATCCCCCCCGTCTGAAGTCCATAGCAACTCAGCTCTGGACTATCGTCACTGGCATGCGTCACTGACCTTATACAAGCGACCGTATTAGCATTCCCGCTAAACACAAGCTTGAAGAGGTGAATACCTTCAAATACCTCGGATCCAGTATATGCAGCGATGGTAAATGCAAAGCAGAACTGAAAATAAGGCTGGAGATGGCTTTAGCGTCATTGTCAAGGCTAACTGTGATTTGGAAAAGCAACATCAGTGTTGGAGTGAAAATCAAACTGTATAGGTCGCTGGTGCTTTCTGTTGTGTTGTATGGTTGTGAGAGTTGGACACTCACTGCGGACATGGAGAGAAGATTACAGGCTTTCGAGTATAAATGCTACAGAAGAATTCTACGAATTTCCTATAGGGAACATAAGACCAATGTGTACGTAAGAAATAAAGTAGAGATGTGTGCAGGTGTCCAGGAGCCATTGATTTCAATAGTGAAACGACGAAAACTAGCATGGTTCGGACATGTATGCAGGCACGATTCCTTGTCAAAAACAATAATGCAGGGAACTGTCGAGGGTGGAAGAAGCAGAGGAGGACAAATAAAGACATGGACAGACAACATCAAGGAATGGACAGGGCTAGATATTTCCACACTCATCCGCATCGCTGAGGATAGAATTCGCTGGAGGACTCTGTGTGCTGAAGCATCCAATGTGGTACCCCTACGACCCTGAAGGGTTATGGGTTTATTGATTGATTGATTGATTGATTAGCATTCCCCACAATACCAAGGGACTCTCCATTAATGCATGGTTAACATGTTTGACTAATTTGTTGCCTCTCCAGGGACTTGTCACTTCCTGCCCATAGTTACTTTTCATCACTTCCAATATTCATGGTGGGAGAAATATGTACGCATTGGCAGCTAGGATCATGTTCAGGATTGGAGCATATTTAACTCCACCAGCATGATGTGCAATGCTGGATGAGATCGACAATAATTGTTCATTTATCAAACAATAGTGTGAAGAATCTCACTTCTCCCACGCAAGAACTGAATAACAAGAACAACTAGAAATACTCTCTCTCTCTCTCTATTCTATCTATTCTCTCTCTCTATTCTCTCCATATATATATATATCTCGCCGAAGACGGATGTGTTGGGCCACTGGCGCAAATAAAACGGCAACACAACGCATTTCCATTCTCTGGACTACATTCAATTGGAAATCTTGTAGGACCAGTATCCTGTTGCAATAGAAATCCAGCGGGAGTTTGAGAATGAAAGCTGAAGAAGAAGAGATATATATATATATATATTCTCTTTTCTCTGCGTTTACTATAAGACATCACATGATTGAATGTGATTGAATGTGATTGAATGTGATTGAATGTGATTGAATGTGATTGAATGTGATTGAATTATGAGCGGTTTCTGGCTATGGCACGTTTGGTCGTTTAATTTGCAGGAATATTGTGACGTCTCCGAACGTTGGTAACTCTTTCTATCCACATTCTTCGTGGCTTTTCTCTGCCTCCTGGTGTGTCCTTTCACATGGTTGCTGCTCTGCAGGTGGACCCAGTGGGAGTTTATTTTCATTAAGTAGCCGAACCATTTCAGTCTCTGTTGTGTAATATATTTGACTATATATGTTGTTATAACAGTTCTAGAAATATGAGCTTGTCTTTATTTCTATATGTACATAGTACATAGCAAATTAATACATTAGTAACACCTCCCCCCCAACAGATCGTAGAAAACTTATACAATTTGATCATACAGTCAGTTTGCTACGAACAGCGTCAAATTATTATTATCGTGGTGTAAACTCAAAGACATCTTGGCTTTGTTAATGCCAGTTTCTAAATACAACAAATAAATATGCACTTTTAAGTTAGACAATCCTCTGTGGATTTGTGCTTTCATCTTTAGAGCTGTCCTTCTCAACCAAGGGCGTTGTTGCACCAGGACTAACCTTGCCTTCCATTCCAATCTGTGAGGAAAGATTGATATACAGAGAGATTGAAATACGCGTTATTTAAGTATTATTAATGTGATAACAACATAAATAGCTTTAATTAGATCCTGCATATTCCCAGTTACAATATACGGATATGCCTCTTTGACAATCACTAATAAGGTAAGAAACAAAATTGTGGCATGTGAAACAAAGTGTTTCAGAAAAATCCCCGGAGTACCATGGACCAAAAAGATTAACAGTGTGGAGAGATGGAGAGATTAACAATTATGAGAGAATTGAAAGTTGAAGAAAACTAAAAAATGGCACATTATGAACTTTCACAAAACCGTTGTAAATATTTAATCTATAGAGAAAATGTTTTAATCTAGTTACATTTTTCAAGGGAAAAAAAATGGTTCCACAGGGTCATGAAGAATTTCAAGTTCAATTTAAAAGATCTTTTCGATCTAAAAAGTGATTTGGAGAAAAGCAATTCCAGCTGAGTAACAGGAATTATGCAAACTATATAACAGTATATAACACTATCGTTCTGCTAGAAAAATGCTTACGGTAACGTGACGTTGTGCTCTTAAGCAGCTCGCTGTGTGCTCAATTGGTTGTGGACTCGAATCCCGCTTGCTGCGTCTAGTTTACGAGATTGTCGCTTGAAGCTACGGAGTTAGGTGCTATGAGTTGTACTATTGGTAGTTGACGAGCCGCTGTATTGGGATGAACGGAGTATATATAACGAACTCGGATACAATGAAGCCACTCTTCTACGACCGTTCAACCTTTATCACTACAACAAACATATTTCTATTCTAACAATGTATTTTCAGGTCTCAGCTTATGTTGAACGTTTGTATACAAACTAAACATTCATTTGGCGAGCTAGAAATCGTTCTGATATCCAACCTTTGCAAGCAAAGATGAGCATGTGTAAACAAGGTTCATTCTATCATGATGCCATGACTTGCACGATGAGAATTGATTTTATATGAGAGAGAGAGAGAGAGAGAGAGAGAGATAGTTGTGTTATGTCGTTCGTCAACTTCACTATCTCGCCCCTACACACTTGATCTCAATGGCAAGACAAAGTCAAAGGAAACTGAGCGCGTGCAGGGGAGCAATAGATGGCCAAGGGTAGATGACGGCCTTTCTGTCCCACCGTGCTCGCAACACTCACTCCGCTCGCTGGGTGACGTATTCCGCACATTTGACCTTGTTTAATGGTATAAATCAAGGTTGTGCAAATTCCACAGGCCAAATATGGCCCTCAAAGTGATTTTTACGAACTCGCAAGGCAGATCCTAAAGTATAAGGCCTATATGCACTGGTCTAGGCCTGATTAATAAACCACCATCTAGAACGCCAAGCGACTAAAAACAACAATCTTTTTTTGGCATAACATCGCAGGAAAACGCCACATCCGGCCGGTCAGTCCAAAGGGATTGTGGTTTAAGTATTAATCAGAGTTGTCAACACTCAAGCTACTCACACAATTTTTGTGTTGAATATCATGTATAACCTTTGATTTTAGATAAGTTCCGTCTCGCGTGCTGTCTACCACAGAGTACCCGTCTATAAAAGTGGAAGAAGTGGAACCTGTGTTCTTTCGTGTACTTCCAGCCATTAATCGATACTGATGCCATTTCCTGCGAAGTAGAGATCTTACCTGGAGAGAAAATTTGAAAAAAAATAACAAGTGATTTGTGAATCTCACATGGAAGAGAATATCTCACCTGGAAGAGAATATCTCACCTGGAAGAGAATATCTCACCTGGAAGAGAATATCTCACATGGAAGAGAATATCTCACCTGGAAGAGAATATCTCACCTGGAAGAGAATATCTCACCTGGAAGAGAATATCTCACCTGGAAGAGAATATCTCACCTGGAGGAGAGTATCTCACCTGGAAGAGAATATCTCACCTGGAAGAGAATATCTCACCTGGAAGTGAATATCGTCATTGAGTGTCGTCTCTGCAATGAAAGTTGACTGTAATGAACCACCAAAATCCGCTGTCTCTTGTTTTGTGGTGCACTCTGCTAGACTGTAACCTTTCCATGTGATGTTTCCCTCCCACGTATTTTTCTGCCCACCTCTTGCTCGCTTCCTCTTTAGCTCAGGTAAGGTCTTCAACAAGATGTCATGTCTTTTAATACTCGTATGTCCAATATGCTTTATTCGTTTGTTCTTTATTTTCTTTAATAGTTATTTTTTCAATGAAGTATTATTAGAATCTCTTTGTTCGCTTTTATCTATTTCCACGAAGTTCTCCATATTCTTCTATATATCCATATCTCAAAGGCATCTATTCTGTCTTCTACTTGAATTTTTCATTGTCCATGTTTCGGAGCATACATTAAATGTAGAATAGATATCAATCAATCAATCAATCAAGTGCCATGCCGACTGGCGTAGGCGATCATGTTTCTCCACAACTCTCTGTCTCTTGTATTGTCAATAAGCTCGGATGGTGAGCTTATACCGTGCCACGATACAAGCCCATCTAGTAACTTTTCTCTTTGTCGACCTCTATCTCTTCTCCCTTTGATCTTTCCAGTGGTTATTATAGATATAGCATTCTATAATTCTCATTTTTAGTTCGCAATGTGTTTAGATGTCAATATTTTCCTCACGTCATTGAAAATACTTTTAGTCATCTCTATTCTCCTTTTAACTAGATTTAATAGAAAAAAAGTATTAATAAATGAAATGTTCTGTTATTAATGGGATAACCAGAAGGAAATATAAAATGTTATAAATACAACGTCAGGCAACCAGAACTGAGCTACAACCAACTATATATATATATATATATATATATATATATATATATATATCACTTTGGTGTATGTGTGTGTGTGTAGGGGGGGGGGTGGGGTTACCTATGAAACTTATCACCATCTTTTTCTGGGGAATTATTGGCTGGGGACGCAATCACTAACAGACTCAGTGATTCTATAAATAGTGAGCATATAAATAGTGAGCTTATCCCAAAGTATGCTGCGCAAGATAGAAAAGTGTATGATCAGAACTGAATGGGTCACTCTTCTCAACAACGCGCAAAGCATTACATGTATTTACTGTCCTGGTCATGCTGGGGTCAAGGGAAACATATTTGGCCGATGTGTTGGCTGGTAAAGCTTTAGTGAACGGCACCGAGATAAGAAGAGACAGGATTGAATTGATTAGAGCAGTCATAGATGCCCTACGAGAAGACGAGGAGGAAGTCGAACGTGACTGTACATATTCAGAGAATGGTAGAAATTGGAGTGACTAGAGGTGATGGGAGAAAGTGCTCCCTCTCCGGAATGATCAGAAGAACGCGTAATCAGCGATTGACTGGGACACTGAGCTTATACACTTTTAGATGGCTGACGGAACGACAAGCAGAGCATATATGGGAATGCCCCCAGCGCTGTGACGATTGTTCCTAATCAAGAATGAAGAATATGATCACTACATGTGTAGATCTGCACATATATGGAAAATTTTGTGCTTGAGGTTAACATCTTATCATATAGAAGTAATTACATAAGTAAGGATTATAGGAGAAAAAGGAAGTCCTGCACAAGATGTTTGTAATGAAATAGTGTTATCTCATGGGATAATATGGACGAATAAAATAAAAATGGTGTCGTTCGCACTGGTGAATCTGAAAATAGTTCTTGGTATATCTCATATTCAGAATCAAACCAGCACGTTAAATTTATTTTCTAGTCAATATTTACGTTGCATATGTTGCCATTACTTTGAGAACCTTCCAAATGCTCAATTATCTCTTTCTGAAATTAAAAATTAAACCAGAAACCTTGGATTTCAGAGATGTACATGCAAACTCTCAACCGTAGAGCCAAATCAGAGTATTGCAACTATCTGAGATCAAGTATATATGATGTTTAAGATAAGAGACTATATACAATTGACAGATTATTTTGATAACAACATGCACTTTATGAACATTATTATAACATATCAATCACAATAATAATAATAATAATAATAATAATAATTATTATTATTATTATAAATCACGTATAACCCGTGGCTATAAATTATAAAAACATTTTTTTAAAAATCCGTTGTACAATATAGAAGTCGTGTGTACAGTATAGAAGTCATGTGTACAGTATAGAAGTCATGTGTACAGTATAGAAGTCATGTGTACAGTATAGAAGTCATGTGTACAGTATAGAAGTCATGTGTACAGTATAGAAGTCATGTGTACAGTATAGAAGTCATGTGTACAGTATAGAAGTCATGTGTACAGTATAGAAGTCATGTGTACAGTATAGAAGTCATGTGTACAGAATATAAGTCATGGGTACAGTATAGAAGTCATGTGTACAGAAAATGTAAAAATCACCTGAAAGGCCGATTTTGATTATTTCGCTGCATTTCGTTAGTCGCCCTTGGCTATTTTTGTCATACGACTTCAAGCATATAAATAGTGACTAACAAAAATCACGACATAATTTTTAAAAAAAAACGTAACGATTGAAGTCATAATTAATTCTATACAAAGGTCTTATAAGTACTGTTCTATTTCACCATCTTCAGCCACCAGGAAATAATTACAGTGTTCAAGCTTTGGGAAGGTCGAGGAATTATACCAGCATTTTCAAGTACTTCATAAAGGTAACCCATTAGGTGGTACACGTGTGCACTGGGATGAGTTTTGGCGCTCGTTTGAGATGTTACTAGACAGCACGTACACTGGGAATGTCCACAAATTACCGGAACAAAAAGAATAGAATAGAATCCGGAAAATTTTGACAGTTTTTGGTCAGGATAGGGGGGGGGGGGGGGGTTGAGGGAAAATTGAAGTCAACAGTTCAGTTTTTAAGCAGCAATTTAATTGTATGTATTTGAAACATATTTGTACAAATATAAAACAAAACGTTGTTTTTTTGGATAATTTTTCAGCAGCAGTGTTCTTAAGTGCAGCGAGAGTATTGTTATTTTGTGACATATATTAAGCAGGAGGTCTATGAATTCTTAACAGTTGTTGACAAGGCGGATAGGGGGGGGGGCACACCGTTCCATATGGTTTACAGCTTAGCTGCGAAATTTGCACATTTCAGACTGATTAATCCGATGTCAGCATGGATTCTCGGTCACTTTGACCGTATTTATAATGCGACAGTCAAATCTACCCCAAAATCTCATTGGTTTCTTCTGACGACATGCATGATATATAAGTTTCTCCATTCTTTGCTTCCATTCGGACCCGTCAAAACAGGGACATTGTATGCGGAATATTAACACAAAAAAACAACAACAACAACATATATTGAATTAGTAACAAATGTTGATGGTTGATAGGGAATGAAGGGTTTCGGTGAACTTACCTCTCCGTTACAGAAGCAGAAGATAATCGAAACCATGGTGCCCTAAAATAGATTCACAGTGATAATTATAATTAAGTATTTTTTTATCAGTCTTCACGAATAGGGAGCAAAATAGGTATTGTATTTTCTTAAATTCTTTGAGCAGATCTTCCAAAATGTGTGTCTCATACTTGGTTATATACACGACTGGTTCATACTCGATTACAATAAATGATTATTTTATACTTGATTATTTAAATGATTGTTTCATATTGGTTATATACACGATTGGTTCATACTCGATTACAATAAATGATTATTTTATACTTGATTATATACACGATAGTTTCATACCCGGTTATATACACGGTTGGTTCATACTGGATTATACAAACGATAGTTTCATACTTGGTTATATACACGACTGGTTCATATTCGATTATAATAAACGATTATTTTATACTTGGTTATAGAAACGATTGTTTCATAATTGTTTATAGGTATGGTATAATATAGTAGGTTCACCCAGTCACCAGGAAGTAGGATACTTTACATGTAATAACTTAAACGTCGAATTAGCTCGTGGTTCGAACACCGATCAACCAAATTACACTAGTGATGCAATTTGATGTATTAGTGGGGCCCGAACATTCAACAATAGATGACTAGCAATGTCCTGTATAAAATAAAATCAACAATTGGTAGTTTTAATATTGGTCCCACCCGTGTGTTGCCGGGGCCCAAAAGGGGATCAAAGAATAGCAACACTATTTACCTTCCATGAATGTCGTAAAAGGCGACTAAGGAGGTTATGGGATGGAGTTGGCTGTCCCATCCCATATAGGGTCAGTGACCCAAAGCCATGCTGAAGTCGGATGTGTCAGGCCGAAAGGCGCAGATATCACAGCAATGCTGTAAAACATGACACAACGCATTCCGTTCTCCGGACTACATCCTGATAATCTGCAGGAGTTTGAGAATGAACGCAGAAGAAGAAGATATTGGTCACATTTAATCACACAGTATATATGGCCGCATGGCTTCATAAATATATAATATTGCTTATTTATTATAAATACGAATTTCTTCACTGGGAGATTGGGGGGGGGGGGGGAGAATTGTTTAGTCATATAAATGTCATCATTATCATCAGGTGCCATGCGGGCTGGCGTAGGCGGTCATGGCTCGCCACAGCTCTCTGTCTACAGTATTATGTATCAAAGTCGTTGTTGTTTCCTTTCCTTGCCAGGTTGTCAAACTGTCTAATATTTTCTCCCGTTGTCGTCCTCTGTCTCTGTTGCCTTCAGTTTTGCCTGTTGTGACTTAGTCACAACAGGCAATATTGTGTCATATACGTGTATAGAAGATATTACCAAGAAACTGGCGCAAACACATGCACATGTGTAGGAAACTGGTGTCTCCCACACATGCACATGTGTAGGAAACTGGTGTCTCCCACACATGCACATGTGTAGGAAACTGGTGTCTCCCACACATGCACATGTGTAGGAAACTGGTGTCTCCCCAAGTTTTAAAAGCTGTCTTTCATTCGATGGTTTGTCATAGAAACATTTATGCTTCTATTAGCATCTTTATGTTTGTGGGTTTACTCAATGTCTGTATCCTCCCATTACCTCTACTAATGGTTTGTTGTGAAGTGCTATTAAACTTCCGTAAGAGGAAAGTCTCACTATAATGATCTACTAAATATTTCTTGGCTTTTGCTTAGTGGCTGATCTCATGGGCCAATAGTTAGACCTACAGACCTTCGGATAACGGATTATTTACAGAAACAATTTTAAAATGAAAGAAAGCAAAGGAAGCACACACTAATTAAACTATTCATTCAGATACATATGAGAATTAGAGTTGAGTAATAATTGAAGCTGATTGTCCATGCACTTTTAATGGAGAAAGTTCATTGGCTTCGCATATGAGTGGTCCTGGGTTCATTCCCCAGTTGAGGCGGAAATGTTTTCAGATCGCAACGGCTCCCAGGTCGACCCAGCCTTAAATGGGTACCGGATTAATCCGGGAAGTAAAGACTGCGAGGGAGAGGAGATGGCTACCGCCCTCATTTGCAGAGCCTGTGAAATGTGAGATCGCTAACATCTCACACCCCTACGGCATTAATAAATGCTATGGGTAACTTTACTTTACTTTTTAATGGAGAAAGTTTGCCGATTTGCAGTAACCCATTCTTGGCTCTCTCTGTTGATTAGTTCTACGGGAAAGGAAATGCCACTAATTCGTGAACAAGCAGAAATGCAAGAGATGCCACATGGTTTAATATACCAGTCGACTGCCTTAAGATGCCCCTTCAAGATGATTTTCTGTAGGAGTTTAAATTAGAGACAAGTAAAGATAGAATTGATAGGTGAAAAAAAAGTTAGTCGCATATCCTATTCAGGATTGCCATCAACCCATCATTCTTTGGTTCAAGTTATTTTCTAGGCATTATAAATACGTTTATTAGTTTGCTATTTCTGTCTGAACACGCTCTGTGCCACCCTCTCACAGAACTGGACAAAAATCATAGTTGGCAGGATTCGAAACTGCGCGGGAAGATCCCAATTGATTTCCAGTTGATCGTCTTAACCACTCCGTTGTGACAATTATCAAAAGTGTAAACGGGTGTGAGCATTGAAGATCTGGAATTACGAGTACAGTGAAACATGATTGTAAAACATATATAAGATAATACAAGGAAAGAAAAAAACATTAGAGTTTATAGTGTTTACAATAAACAGTTAATCATGCAAGATCAACGGTCAATGGATGATCAATAGATACATATAGATCAATGGATATTAGCAAGAAATACATAAATGTGTTTATGATATTTGTGTGTTGTCATAATTTAGCAATAAGGGGGACAATAGCAAAAGAAAATATGCTATTGGCAATTTCGTTCCTTATTCCTATTATTTCGTTGACCTATAGACAAGCATGGAACTTCCATAAGAGGAAAATATTAATATAATGATCTACTAACATATATGAAAGGCCTCTTTCTAAACATAAAGAAAACATAAGTAATGGTTATTTCAAAGAAACAAAATACTACACCTTGCAAGATCAAAGTGAATGATATAGTATTACAGCAGATGGAAGCAGCGCAACAGATATAAGAAGCAGAATAGGGCATGCAAAACAACATACACAAAATAAACAAACTGGAAAATTAGAGGCATTAGAGATGTGGTTCTATAGAAGAATGCTGAGAATACCATGGACTGCCAGAAAAACTAATGTTGAGTTGTTGAAAGAGTCAAATATGAAACGGACTTTAATCAATAATATAAGAAAATGGCAATTTTCATTTTTTTCTGGCCACTTCATGAGACAGGGAGGTTTGAAGAACATAGTCACAACAGACAGGGTTGAAGTCAACAGAGACAGATGGCGAAAACGTAAGAAAATATTAGACAGTTTGACAGCCTGACACGACAGGGAAGCAACAACGATCTTGATACATAATACTGGAGATAGAAAGCTGTGCAGCGAGCCATGGTCGCCTAAGCCAGCCTGCATTTTACCTGATGATGGTGATAATAGACAAGCTTTTAGTTTGTCACAAAACACGAGTGTTATAGGTTTGATTTAAAAATAGTGGAATGGCATATGATGTATATCTATCTATCTATCTATCTATCTATCTATCTATCTATCTATCTATCTATCTATCTATCTATCTATCTATCTATCTATCTATCTATCTATCTATCTATCCATCCATCCATCCATCCATCCATCCATCCATCCATCCATCCATCCATCCATCCATCCATCCATCCATCCATCCATCCATCCATCCATCCATCCATCCATCCATCCATCCATCCATCCATCCATCCATCCATCCATCCATCCATCCATCCATCCATCCATCCATCCATCCATCCATCCATCCATCCATCCATCCATCCATCCATCCATCCATCCATCCATCCATCCATCCATCCATCCATCCATCCATCCATCCATCCATCCATCCATCCATCCATCCATCCATCCATCCATCCATCCATCCATCCATCCATCCATCCATCCATCCATCCATCCATCCATCCATCCATCCATCCATCCATCCATCCATCCATCCATCCATCCATCCATCCATCCATCCATCCATCCATCCATCCATCCATCCATCCATCCATCCATCCATCCATCCATCCATCCATCCATCCATCCATCCATCCATCCATCCATCCATCCATCCATCCATCCATCCATCCATCCATCCATCCATCCATCCATCCATCCATCCATCCATCCATCCATCCATCCATCCATCCATCCATCCATCTATCTATCTATCTATCTATCCATCCATCTATCCATCCATCCATCCATCCATCCATCCATCCATCCATCCATCCATCCATCCATCCATCCATCCATCCATCCATCCATCCATCCATCCATCCATCCATCCATCCATCCATCCATCCATCCATCCATCCATCCATCCATCCATCCATCCATCCATCCATCCATCTATCTATCTATCTATCTATCTGGTTGTCTGTCTATCTAATCATTAACCAGTTAGTATCGCAGGAATACCAAATTGGATACATCAACATACAGAGTCCTCCACATAATGTATACTTACTACGTAAATCATAACAAATGGCTACGGCTACCATTAAACAGCATATCCTTATAGTTCTCTCATTGGATCCTTAACAAATGTTACATCTCTCAAATTTGTACTCTGCGGCCCCTGTCCCTTAACACCCTCCACTTCTACACTTAAATGTCGTGCTGGAATTTTTATTTCCTATTCGTTTTTTTTAAATCTGTGTCATAGTTTTTGTGCACGAGTATTATACATTTTTTTATTGTTTCCTCATGGAATTACATCTGTTGTTTTTAGTTATTCATAGACAATGTTGTTTTCTAGTAATCATGACTCATATTTTATTTTTCCCACAGATCTTTATGTTGAAAGGCTAAATTTCTGTTTCTTGCAATTATTAGTAAATCTTTGTTTTCCCGAGATTTTTTAGGAACTTTTAGGCGTACTTTATTTAGTATTGGCCAACTATTTACAGCAAGACTATATAATTGGAGAGAAGGCCAAAGTATCTAAATAAAGTATGACAGTTAGCTTAAGAAATTTGCTTTAAACTCACACATTATATGGGATTGCCGTGGCGCAGTGGTTATACCGTTTGCCTTGTTTTGAAGAAGTAACGCATTTTAATTCGGCGGTGTTACTTCTCGACTGCAATGTGGATTTTTTTCCAGATTTTTAGAGATTATTGCTTGAAGCTACAGAGTTTCGTGTTTAAGTGGAACTTTCAGCATGTTTCATGCCGCTTCGTTAAGATGGATGGTCTATATGTGGGGAAATTAGCGTATAGTAAATCCTCTACACTTTTCCAATCGTTCACATAATATTTCTTATAATTCTTACCTGTAGAGACATGAGCAACGACATAAAGTGCAGGTAGACAGGATAAAGTATTGAGTCTTTATCTGGTCTCACAGGGAACAATAGAAATTGAAGACCGAACAGAGGTACCAGAATCAGGGTAGCTTTGGCTGCCTTTCTGCATTTGAAGGAGAAATTAAGCATCACCGTTATTCATTAATTCTTGGTGTAAATGGTTTCTAGAATAGATAATTATACACATACATATGTCATGATTATCTTCGCTTTTGTGATCGTCTATTGCAGAATATTCGGCGAGCAATATAGCTACGAACGACCATCGTTAAGTGGAAGTGGTAAAAATACTAAACGTATTAGTTACCAAGGCCTAAGTTAGATGTATCGGGCTAGTGGTGGAAATATAAGGTTGATACAATACGTCTCCGTTCGTTCTCTGAACTACTTAATGCTGGAAATCTAGAAGTTACATTGCCTTGTTACAAGAAAGATACAGTGAGAGTTTGAGAAGGAACATTGTCGTGTTACAAGAAAGATACAGTGAGAGTTTGAGAAGGAACATTGTCTTGTTACAAGAAAGATACAGTGAGAGTTTGAGAGGGAACATTGTCTTGTTACAAGAAAGATACAGAGAGAGTTGAAAAGGAACGCATAAATGGTATCTTTATTTTCCGTAAAACAAGAGTTCGTTCTGCGTAGTATGTCTGAGTTTATAATGTGGAAAACTTTCTGTATTCGTTATCAAATTCCTGCAGATTAGCAGGATATAATTTCAAGAGCATAATTCACGTATAACGTGCATGCTATAACTATAGATTTCGGCCTGACACATCATAATTTGTGTGGCTTCTGAGTTACTGTGATTCTCTGTGAGACGGGATTACCAGCCACGGTCTTCAAAACATCAATAAAAACCTTTCACGACATGCATGAAGATGATGATTATCTCTCTTTTTTAAAATTCCTCCTTCAGCTCTATCAACACACAGGCGAAACTTTATATCAGACATTTCATCCAAAACATTCTTTTCAGCAAATATACACACACTTACGCTCATATATATATATACATAAACACGGTTGAAAAACATATGGAAAAACAACAAAATAGAAACGAAAGTGCTGTGAAACATGGACCCTAAGTAAAACAGCGGCAAAGAAGATCAACGCCTTCGAGCTGAAATGCTACAGAAAGATACTTAAAATATCATGGAAGGAAAAAATGAGAAACTCAGATATTATAAACACGTTGAAGATTCCAGAGTGTTGGTTACTAAACACAATATCATTGGAGTTCATTGGGAAGACACCGTTCTGGAAGGAATACTCCTTATCACACCATACCACAACATAGCACAACACAACACCATATCAGATCACACCACCACATTACAACACAACACAATTCGACAAGACACCACCACACCAGAACACAACACAACACCACACTACGCCACCACACTACGCCACCACATCACGCCACACTACATCACCATACCACACCACACCACCACAACAGACAATACATCAAACCACACCACAACATAGCACAACAACACAACACAACTTACATAGTACCACCACACCACACTACATGAGAACACAATGTCACACAACACAACACTACACCACCACGCCACATCACACCACAACAACACAATACAACACACCACCACCGTAACACACCACACTACGCCACAACACAACTCAACACCGCAACCCAACACCACACCACAAAATAACATAACACAAAATACACACACAAACATACATACATACATACATACATACATATATATATATATATATATATATATAATTTAAGCTGAAATAGACACGCCTATTGACCAAAGCTGTGAGGTAGCCCTACATCATATGATGGATGTGCGCGAGTGACTGAAATGTATTCTACCGTAGAGCGTTAAGCTTCAGTTTTATATGAGTTGAGGCAATAATTTCTTTTTTAGCTGCACCCACCTTCCCAATTTTAGAAGTTGGTACCCATTTGTTCAACTTGGTCGAGAGAAAAATATTAGCCTTTAATCTTGAACTTTGAACCATCTCAAAATATACGCACATAAGAGTGACACAGTGTACTATATCCACTTTTGTTGCTTTTCTTAAAATTCAAATTAAATGGCATAGAGAAATATTTCACTGGAGTTCGCATCCATATCTTATTCTGTGGTTTTGAAGTTTAAAAAAAAATAATTTGAATAAAGTAACGCAGATTTAACTTCTTAAGGCATCCGCGGCATAGAATACTATCACATTCTCAGACAGAAAAATCGGGTCCACACATCTGCTGAGACAAGTCATTAGATTTCCAAATCTATCACTATTAGAATGACTTCTGGCTGTATTATCACTCAATAACCCAATGATTGGGGCTGAAGTATAGATCACGTGATTATACAAGATTCATTTACCAAATGTCTCCACACGTAAACCTACTATCTCTCAGACCTACGCATTCTAGACATATCTGGTAAAATAAAATAGACATTTATACAAATATGGTAATTACGTGATCACACAAATAATGTGGGGACACATCGTCATTCCTTAATTCCTATTCATCCATCCAAAGCATCCACATTCTATCCACCAATTTGTCCTTCTTCAATTCCTTTATTTTGTGACAATGTTTGTGCTTTCCTTCCTTCGTGAGACACCCATTTATGTATTTCTTTTTCTCACTGCATTTTTCCTTCTTGTCTAAGGCATATCTCCTTTTCTTTATTTAATCACACTCCTTTATTTCATCCCTCTCCTTATTCTTCTCGCTTTTTCTTCTCTTTCTTACATGAACATATCACTCTTCCAAATCTATAAATCATGATCAATTCATACCTTAGTCTATCATTTATCCTAATCTATAATTGATTACACTAGTCAACAAATTTTCACAAACTGATTGTACCAGACTTTAAATAAACCATTTCTGATTGATTTTGGCATTCTAATTTCAAATATCATAATGAAATTCCCCAATTTTATATATCTATGCTCTGATATAACCAATGCTCTGGGTTTTTTTTAATGAATTTAAATTTCAGCACTACAAAGTTCATGTATACTTATAATTTAGAATTATAAAAATTGTTATTACAAATTCAAATAAGTTCTATTCCAGCATAAAATGTTAGAACAAATAAAAGCACTATTTAAAGCTCACAAATAATGTTTCTAAAAGGCACATTTGAACCCCTACCGTCATTATTGTCACTGTTCAAACTCTCTTTTATTGCTTCTTGTAGTCATCGGTGAGGTGCCTCTTGTCACAGTCCAACAGTAATCAGCAAACATTGAAGGGCTCCAATTGCCTTGATACCTTGTCTCCATAGCAGCAATGTCTTGGTGAAATCGTTCACCATGTTTATCACTGACCGCTCCGCAGTTTGACTTTAAAAAATCCAGGTGAGAATCCAGAAAATGTATTTTTAAAGACATGTTGCTGCCTATACTCTATACATCAGATGGAGATTTTCTACAATTTATTTGTAATTATGAAATCTGTTGTTTCCAAGAAAATTGTCCACCACTGACTTAAATGTTAACCATACTTCTCTTTCCTTTCCATGTAACAAGCACAGAAACTCATCATTGGGAAGAAATTTTCATATTTGTGGACCAACAAATACTCAGTCTCTTAGTTTAGGTTCACTCAATCTTTGAAATTTCCTGAAGAGGTATTTGAAAGCATTGTCAGTTTTATCCATTGTCGTGACAAAGTTCTTCATGAGACCCAGCTTAATGTGTAAGAGTGGTAACACAATCTTGCTACTTTCAACAAGTGCTGGATATCCACGTTCTTAATGCCACGCAGTAATGACTGCATGATTGGCCAATGTCTTCTGATGTTATGGTCACTTCGTGCACAACTATCCCACTCACATAGAAAACAACAATACTTGGTGTATCCACCATGTAGTCCAAGTAAAAGAGCTACCACTTTAGGTCCCCACATAGTGATCAATGATGATGCTCAAAGTTTATACACTTCAAATACTTAATGTTTTTGTTGCTGAATGTTTTTATACGTTTCTTTCATATGAAATGAATTACCAACTGAAATTGACTGTAAAACCATACCATTATTTATCAAAACAGATGTAAGATTTGTCTTGGATGAATCAATGAAAAGTCTCCACTCTTCTTGGCTGTAGTTGATGTTGAGGGTTGCCATTAGACCAGAAATGTTGTGGAACACAGACACGTCACCATTTTTTAAAATGAACTTAGTAAGTGGCTTCTGGTGATTCATTAACAGAGAAATTTTAACATCTTCTGCTAGAATATTTCACTGTTGTAATCTGGAACCCAGAAGCTCCGTCTTGTTCTTGGGTAAATGCAGGACTCTTACAAGATCATTCAGTTCACTATAAGTTATTAAGTGAGGTTCTGTAGATATAGTTTGTTCAAATTCTGGGTCTTTTGAGGTTGATGGATCAGAACCTCCAATGTCCGCGTCTACATTATCGGAAGCAGCTGAAAATAATTCTGGCACTTTGGGAACTGGTAGGGCATTGACGTGAGGTGCCGGACGTATTGCAGAGGGCTGCTTGGATATTGTAGAGTCAATTTCTTCTTCTTTGATATTTCTTTACAAATTTGAGGCACCATGCACAAGTAACAGTTGTTGTTATATCAGTGGGCCCTGTCCAAATCATTGGAGCTGTGAATGGCATAGCTTGGCTTTTGCCAGCCAACCACAGTTTAAGATGCGCAGCACATGTATTGCAGCATATGTGTAGAGCCCAACTCTTATCTTGATCTCCTATCATGCAGCCAAACACAATTTGTACGCTTTCTTATCACTTTAGACATATTCAGTCTTTGTGATAGAAAAGTCACTTAGGCACATATATAACAGAAATTATTAACACTGTTGACACATGTCCTGGGCAGTTCTAACATAGACAGCTTTTGAGAAGGAAAAATGCAATACTAATAACAAAATTTAATCAGATATATTTATACACAAAAGTGATCTAATATAAGGTAGGAGTGCATCATAAGCTTCTAGTTGCATTTGTATTGGTCTCTCTACCACAGCTCTTGTGCCATATATATATTAATTAAAAAGGTAATTAAAAAGAAAATTGCATATATCTAAAAAACTAGAACAAAAAAAAACTAAACATTCTTTAATATAATTTAGTTTTCAGCTCTACAAAAATTAGTTAAGATCAACTGTTTTCATTACTGGTACAATTTTTCTGTTGACTAGTGTTATTAATTTATACCTGTGCATATAATTATTTTCTAATCTATAGGCATAACTCATGATCAATTCATTACTGTATCTATCATTCTTAATCTATAATTGATGCCCAATGTACCGAAATGTTACCGACACTGACATATTAGTTTGAAGCAATAAAAAAGCTAATCTTTATAGAAGGTAACACGCATCATGAAATCATCAACAATACTTGCGTTGTATCACTTCTTCTTCTTCTTCTCCTTCTTCTGCGTTCGTTCTCAAACTCCTGCAGACCAGCAGGATATAGTCCGGAGAACGGAATGCGTTGTGTCATAGTTTACAACATTGCTGTGATATCTGCGCCTTTCGGCCTGACACATCCGACTTCAGTATGGCTTTGGGTCACTGACCCTATATGGGATGGGACAGCCAACTCCATCCCATAACCTCCTTAGTCGCCTTTTACGACATGCGTGGAAGGTAAACAGTGTTGCTATTCTTTGCTCCCCTTTCGGGCCCCGGCAGCACACGGGCGGTTGTATCACTAAAACTCTTGCTGTCTAATGTTTTCCTGACTCAAGATTGTTAGGTTTATTTACATTAAATTTTTTTCTCCTGCAACACATATGTTTACTGAATATTTCAAGGGTCTTACATTGAGTTATGAATAATATGTTAACGTTTAAAACAAATAAGACAACTTGTGTATTATTATTTTATTAATGTTTAAAATGGAGGCTAAACTTGTTGCTATTTGTCTACAGTTAGTAATTTTTGGATGAAGGGTTCTTTTCAGCCAAAATTCTGAAATCATAAATAAACTAAACATGTTAAAAAAGAACTGAATATTTCAGTTTATGAACTAACTAATGTGAAATTAAAAAGAGGAAATACTCATTTAAAAAAGAAATTAATGTGTTTTACACAATGTTTTGTGAAAAATTTGATAAACATGCTTTTTTTTATAAATGTAAATACATGCTGTAATATCATATAAATCGTGGAAATCGTCTTAAATAATCCAGCGATGATTTGAATCAAACATCTGTTTTTAAGGGAAAACAACTTTAAAATTGTAAACCCAAAATTGACAAAGAAATATGAGTACAATCGGTTTGTGCCCATTTGTACCCAAATTATAATATAGGGTTCGGATAGCAACAGTAAACCAACTAAAATGATACGAAATATGAGGAGGGAGATTTTATTGTAAATTAAAAAGCTACAAACGTTTTGACCAGAAGATCTCCGCTATGGATAACCCACCATGAAGTGACTTTTACCCAGGGGTTGCGATTTGGTTCTCGAATGTAACGAGTTTGTTTCATATGTGAGATAATTGAGAGATATATTCGGAAAAAGATCAGCGTCTTGGCGAGGAGATATGGGTGGTCTTAGACCAGCAAACATAGGGTGGCAACTAAGACTGTTAGAGCTATCTCTTACTTTGTGCAAAACTGCAGTATTGCTGACGCAAGCACAAGTGCTGAAATCGGCGATACTTGGCCAGAATGTGGACCTTTAACTAAAATATTACGAAAACGTATTGTGACAAAATACAGGGAAGTTATTCATGCAGCCAAAGTAGGGTATCTATTTGTGTCATTAACATGCATCAAATATTTAGTTTAACTAAAATGACATTATTCTATTCTATCCTACTCTATGTTTGTTTTGTTCCGTCATTTTTGAACATAGATTGGACACTCAATTTCTTCACTCTACAAAGACTAGCGCTGCTCAATCTCAATGGGCATGGACTCGTTGGGTGTCCCACTCATACTAAGGCGTACTGAATTATTGGGATAGAGAAACCTATTTACATTTTATCATTTATCAGTGAAGACGCTAGTGCGTGGAGGTTGTCCGTCCCGGGCGTCACGCTTGGGGCGGGGTGTATGGTCAAAATTATTTACTCTCCTAGATTGAAGTCCATAGATAAGGGGAGATGAGTATTATGTCAGAACATGTCATTTATAACTAAGACAAAAGTAAAGGATAGATGTCATGAAAGCAGACAGGTGTAGGATGTCAACACATGTCATTTATAACTAAGAAGAACATAAAAGGATAGATGTGATGAAAGCGAAGTATTGGCCTTTTCTTTAAAAGAGTGTTTTGCTTGTGGGGCAGGGGTGTCAAAGTGTGAGTTTTGACCTGGGCGCCGCATATACACTAAGTACGCCACTGCACTCCACCTCTACCACCATAGCGATATGTTAGCCAATTATTCCAAGTTTTCAGATTGAATCTATGTAATCCACATGATTGCTCACTGGCATGCAATTTCCGCCACCCGATGACTAGCTGTGAATAATGTAACAGATTTAGTAGGCTTCGTTGCCTCGTATCCGATGCATCGTTATGTCATGACATCTTGGGCTGACTCAGTAGTAGTGGACAATATGGTAGATCTACCAACATGAATGGATATAGAGTGGTCTGAACAGATCTACCAACAGGAATGGATGTAGGCTGGTCTGAATACTTGTAGTCACATATATGTCAGAAGAAACCGTAGTTAATAGAAAGAATAACACAATTGAATGGATAAAACACACTAAATATGACAATAAATACAAATAAATTTCCAAAAAAATAATTAGAAAAATCATAAGATAAAACAAAAACATACCCGAGATCTGTAGCAGAATAGAAGAGTTGAACGAGCAAAGAAAAAGAAATGGAAAGAAATGATTACCGCCCTATGTACCATTTATGGTCCAAGAGTAACTTACTAACTGACCGTCCAGACCCAACAACCCACCAATCGACTAAAATATAATTGGTAGACATACCTGCTCTCACTAGCATTTGGAATTTGTTTCAGTTTTGTCACCAATAACCTGACCAGGTTTACCAGGATACAGATGTTGACCTTAACAACATGTAAAAATAGGAAACAAATTATTGAGTTACATGGAAGTTGAATGTTACAGTTACAGTTATTTTATAAAGAATTTATATATTACATAGAATTAGTAGACAGATGAAATAGATATACCATTACATTTAAAACAAAATTAGTACACAGGTAATAGAGGTAGACACATTTCAGATAGAACATGAGAATTGTAGATATATGGCATAGATAGACACATTTCAGGTAAAACATACGAGAGTTTGTAAATGTATGACATAGATATATACATTTCTGGTAGAACATAAGAGAAATAGTAGATATATGGCATAGGCACATTACATTTAAAACATAGAAGAACTAGTAGACAAGTGGCAGGTAAAATAGGAAACACATTGAGGAGATAAAGAAAAGCAAAATTTTGAATAAATTAGACAATCCGTTTTATTAAAAATATGAATGTCTATCTATTCGCTAAACCCTTTGTAAAATATGAATGTCTATCTATTCGCTAAACCCTTTGTAAAATATGAATATTAACATTTGTTAGTACTTAATTTTACTATTGTTAATTCGGTGGTAAAGTAGTTAGTAAACTCCACTCACATACACAATATAAACACAACTCTGCTGAACTTGTTCTTGGTTCAAAAGTCGACCGTCTACATTGTACAGGCGATGCAGTCTAAATGACTGTGTCTAAAATTGAATGTATTAGTGGTGCCTACAATCGAATGTATTAGTAGTGCCTACAATCTAATATATTAGTGGTATCTACAATTCAACAATAGTTGAGTAGCAATATCCTATACATGATATTCTTGAATTATTAAGTTATTCTATATACATGTAAGACTACATTTTAAACTATCTTTTTGCGATTCCATCTTCTATAGCTATGCTATCATTTATATATGTCTGTTTCAGCAACTACATTTATATATGTCTGCTTGTACTCCTACATTTATATATGTCTGTTTCAGCAACTACATTTATATATGTCTGCTTGTACAACTACATTTATATGTCTGCTTGTACAACTACATTTATATGTCTGCTTGTACTCCTACATTTATATATCTGCTTGTACAACTACATTTATATGTCTGCGTGTACTCCTACATTTATATATGTCTGTTTCAGCAACTACATTTATATGTCTGCTTGTACAACTACATTTATATGTCTGCTTGTACTCCTACATTTATATATCTGCTTGTACAACTACATTTATATGTCTGCTTGTATAACTACATTTATATGTCTGCGTGTACTCCTACATTTATATATGTCTGTTTCAGCAACTACATTTATATATATCTGGACAACTACATTTATATGTCTGCTTGTACCCCTACATTTATATATGTCTGTTTCAGCAACTACATTTATATATATCTGGACAACTACATTTATATGTCTGCTTGTACCCCTACATTTATATATGTCTGTTTCAGCAACTACATTTATATATATCTGGACAACTACATTTATATGTCTGCTTGTATAACTACATTTATATATCTGCTTGTACAACTACATTTATATGTCTGCTTGTATAACTACATTTATATGTCTGCGTGTACTCCTACATTTATATATGTCTGTTTCAGCAACTATATTTATATATATCTGTACAACTACATTTATATGTCTGCTTGTACAACTACATTTATATATGTCTGTTTCAGCAACTACATTTATATATATCTGTACAACTACATTTATATATGTCTGCTTGTACCCCTACATTTATATATGTCTGTTTCAGCAACTACATTTATATATATCTGGACAACTACATTTATATGTCTGCTTGTACAACTACATTTATATATGTCTGTTTCAGCAACTACATTTTTATGTATGAGACAAAATGTAGAGTGATGAGATACAAGGAGTACACATTCAGAGATGTGAAGCCTGTTATATGACCGTTTTAAGCTTTTCCCGTATTGTATGAGACTAAAAGGATTTATACGCATTTTTAGTCCTTAGTAGCTGCAAGTAGTGCTTTCTGAGCCCGGGGGATGGTACATAGCGTATTTTTAGATCAGCCTAGAGGGTTTAACGAGCAGTGGACGGTACATTTTGCATTCCTGATAATATTATGAAACTTATTGTGGTCAAATCATTAAGACGATGATCTCATTTTTACCAGATGTATCCGAATCTTGTCAACAATGAAATTATAATTTGTAGAATAAGAGTTGAATATTAGTAGGTACTTATAGGTACTGAACGATTGTATGGATTTTGGGAATTTCATGACGTCAATTTTAAAGAGTTTCATAGTTTTGCGGAGTGAGATTTGTAAATAAAAATCTTTATTTAATTAATTTATTTTATTTTATAATATTTAATAATTAAAATTAATTTATTTCAATGCACTTTTTTCAGTGCCTGCTGCATTCGATCCCTCAATTATGGAGCTGCGGTTGTGTGCTTCTTGCATTGCTCAGCTACTGCGCTCTTAAGAGATAGCGAGACAACCACATAGAGAACATCCGATTACCAGAGGCCTTTTGACCTAACGACAGAAACACGTGATTACACTTCCTTAATTTGCGTGACTATAGTAGTCTACTTTGTTCTCTTCATTGACTCGCGATATCTGAGTAGCTGTTGGCAGTAGTGACGAGCAATAGGGTAATTCGAAGCGTGTTTCTGTCAATACGTAAAGGAAGTCCCCCAGTGAGCGGATGTTTACTAAAGTGATGAGATACGGTCTCTTCAGTGTGTCGTGCTCCAGCCGAACCTGGTTTCCTTTTCATTTATTATTTGTGGTTTGAAATAAAATCTAAAATCCTTGTTGCTTACCCAGCCACAAGTAACAAGGGTATCAGATCTCAGGATCTGGAAAGGTCAATAAATGTGCCATCGTTACTGAACAAGTGCGGCAGACGGTGCTAGTCATGCCGTTTCTGAGAAGATACTGATAGAAGGGGACTTATGGAACAATTCACATGTTTTGTGACGTTGCTGTGTTTGTTGTATTCACCACCGGATTAGTGCTAGACCATCGCGAGTAACCCTGTCATGATTAAGGCCTCTATATAACTCACTCACTGAGGGAAACGATTATAATCAATTTTCAGTGTGTTATTATTTTTCTATAAATTAAATTATTCCAGCCTATAGAAGTAGATTTACAGATTCTTCTTTTTTCTTCAGCGTTAATTCTCAAACTCCCTCTGCATCCCCTTTGTTGCAGAACCATTGTCATACTAGGCTTCCAGCAGGATGTAGTCCAGAGAATGGAAATGCGTTATATCACCGTTTTATTTGCGCAGATAGCCCGACATATCTGTCTTCGGAAGAGACTTACAAGTTAACCAGCACGAAAAACTTATCTTGAGTGTGTAATTATTTTCCTTTCTTATAATTTCCAGTACTCAAAAAACTAGAATAATTATACCTATTTCAGTAGACACAGCCAGAGAAACTTGAGTGTGTAATTAATTATCTATCTTATACTTTGATAGAAGTATTCAAGCCTAGTTACTCTAGAGGTCGTGGTGATTGAATTACCAGAACCGCGACCTCTATTTTTTAGCTACATATTTGATGTAACCAAATTAGACCACCGCTCGTGGTTGAAAAAAATCGTATCTCCCATAAAACGTACATTTTACTTAACCAAATCTACGAGTTTATCTAGTTCATCCAACACGAGAATGTTTATTGTGTGCTTTCAGTTACTGAAGTTTTCGAGAAGTTAACCTAGTAGTCAACCAGCAAAAGAAGATTAATTTTACAATTATTGTTCCATCTTATAATTACAAGTATTTAATCCAATGAGAAGTTTGTATTGTAATGTGGTCAACCATCGAGTGAAGATTGTATGATTAATACAAGATAGAATGTGAATACTTACAATAATTGAGGCTGCCACGGGAGCTGCAATAATCCATTGGTGAACATTATCTTCTATCCAACAGCTGAATTAAAGAATACATAAAATATCATTATGTAGCATATAATGCTGGTAATGATGTAAAATGTTGGAGGTATTACAGTATTTAGATTTGAAGGTCAGAGTCAGTTGGAGGGTAAGCATTTTTACATTAATTAGGACTCGCATCTGTACTGACCCGAAAGGGGATCAAAGAATAGCGACACTTTGATCTGCAATATATGTCATAAGAGGTGACTAGGAAGGGTTTGGGAGTGAAGTTGAAACTGTCCAAGGCTACCGATATCGGAGAGATATCAATATGTGCCGATTACCCTCGCAAACCCAGCATTGAAAAGAAAAGAAAGAAGTCACTACAATTAAAACATAGATACTATCCACAAATTACGTCAATATTTAGGGAGAGAGGGTCTGAAAAAGTTTGACAGTTTTTGACAAAAAGAGCGTTTGACAAAGAGCCTTTTTTGTTTGGGTTTGACAAATGTTGAGATATCATTACAAGTTGTCGGTGAAAAGGGGTGAGAAAGGGTGTCAAAAGTAGCTAAAAATTTAAAGTAACGAAAGTAAAGATAATAAAAAAGTAAAGAAAAAAAATACATATCAGTAAAACAATAACGATAATAGCAGTGACACTATCTTCTTCTTTTTTTTAAAAAGGAACCACACGTCTCCTTATTCAGCAAATACATACACTTATAAACCGTCGTATTGAAATGTATTGCTGAATATCACTCTAGCGGACCTGTCTGATTTTGTTATTGTGAGTACCTCGTGGAAACGCTAATATAAACAATATGTCGGTTGATGATTTTATTGAAAGTATGTTTCTCCTATGACATCTGGATTTGCTGGTCATCAATACACAACCTAGCACTACAGTTAAAATGATGCGCACCTGTATCATAAACACAAAACAACCAATGCAAATACTGTACAATATCCACAACAAATATTATTTATAAGAATAGACAATAGCGTAGAAATTGACAATTCTGAGTCTTCAAGACATCATTATTATATATATTAACGTTTTTATGATGTTTTTGTGACTAAAAAACTACATGCAAAAAAACAACTTAATACATTAAGAATGTTTCAAGATATTTAAAACCAAAGATAGACATATGCATGCATTTATGAAAGGATCATATAATTATTTATGGGTGCTGCTAAAACACAACAGAAAACAAGTACCAAAACACAATCAAGAAATCGAGAGACAGAGTTGCAAAACATAAGCGAGAAACATTGTGAAAATACAATATAAGACCTAATGGCTAATGGAAAATTCAACCTTCTTAAATGGCTCATTTGACTGTTCCCTTGATTTTTAGTTGATGTTACACATAGTATAATCATAGTGGACAATGGAAATCAGAGAATAGTCGAATGAGTAATTAATAAGGCTTGATTTCTCATTAGTCAGTAAGTTTTATATTGTAGACAATCATGGCTTGAGAAGCTAGAAATCGTGTACAGCTGTCATTGCTTGAGAAGCAAGAAAACTTGTGAGGTTGTCATGGCTTGAGAAGATAAAAAAAATGTAAAGCTGTGATGGCTTGAGAAGTTGAAAACTTGTATAGCTATCATGGCTTGAGAAGCTTGAAAATGTGTAAACCTTTCATGGCATAAGTAGCTAGAAAACTTATAAAGCTTTCATGACATGAGAAACTAGAAAACTTGTAAACCTGTCATGGTAGTCTGTGCTTCCTTTTAAGCATCTGCGGTCATTCTCCAACTTCTTGTGGTAAGCAGAATGCAGCTTGGAAAACGTAATGTGTTGTAGTTTATAGCCTGGCTGTGGCATCTGTACATTTCGGCATGCCACATCCGACTTTAAAATGCCATTTTGGGATCACTTCATTATTATATAACATTAGGTAATCCACTTCAGACACAACCCTCCTTAGTCGATTCTTGCAGCATCCATGAAAGTGTTGCTATTCTTTGACTAAATAAATTTCTGGTAATCAAAACACGCGGAAAAAGAATTGTTGTACTTGTGAAGTATCTTCTAAACCGGACAGGTCTGTGTGGGCAGTACTGAGAATCAAGCAGGCATACAAGACTAGAATTTTAAAAAGTGGGCCGCAAGAACTCTCTAATATAAAAACATTAACAGTGACATACAACAACAAATGAAAGAATGGTGTAGGGAACAACACTGCCATGGCCGACAGTGATGGAGTTTAATGGAGTACCTTACAAAAACGGATTTTAGACGGATGGAAAATGTCTTGTTCTAAAAGGTTCAATCATGCTTGATGACCAGTCATTACTTTAGTGGTCTGGTTAATGTCGAAAAGAAGGACATTAATTACTATTTTCACCTCAGATTTTTGTTGAAAGTAAAGACAATAGGTCATGTTCTCCTTAGTTGTATAGCTTTATGCCGTCTGTTGTGTCTAAAAAAGGTAATCCCATAAATGCAATATTGTTGGTTATTTTTGATTAAACTGACAAAGCCAGCCTCCATAAATTACGTCAATAATTAGGAGCAGTGGTTCTAAAAAGGCTTGACAGTTGTTGACAAGGGGGAAGGTGAGTGTGACAAAATTTGATGTCAACAATACTGTTTTTATGCATCAATTAAATTCTTTGAATTTGTAAAATGTTGCTGAACATTTGAACTTAAACACGAGCGAAATTTGTACTTTTACTTCTGACAATATTTTAGTGAGTGGTGGCGAGGACATTTTATTGGCAAAATCAGGAGGGGGGGGGGGGGGGATTCCTAAATTCTTGACAGTTGTTTATTAGGGGGATAAAAATTGGGAAAAATGTTTTGACGTAATTGATGGACAACCTCTTAGTTGATGTTCAAATTCCAACATTTTATGAGACATGTCATTTTAATGCAGAATATATTTATTTAAAAATAATCAGCACTCCACCGGTTTTACATTTTCATGCCCGACTGTTGTTTAAAAATAATAAACAGTATATATATTTATTTTACAGTGTCATAGCCAAGCTGTTGATTAAAATAAATAAACACTCTAGCGGTATTAGGGTGTCAATGCCTGGTTGTTAAACTCAAATCAACACTCTACCAGTTTGCGGTGACCATAGCTGGATATTGAGTAAAATAAACAACACTGCACAGATTTACAGTGACCATACCTGGATATTCAGCAAAATAAATCAACACTGACAATGTTACAATGTTACCTGGTTATTAACTTAAATAAATGTACACTCTGGCGGTTATTTAATGTTCATACCTGGTTGTTGGTTAAAAAATCTACATTCTACCGGTTTCAGAATGTCAATGCTTGATTGTTGGCTAAAATAAATCTACACTTCACTATATATAACATGCTAATCCTGGGTTCATAATTAAGAAATAAATAATACTGACCTACTAGTGTCTGCTGACAGTGATCCTCTAACAATCGCATACACCGTTGTCAAAAGGAGAGGTGTACCTGTTAATATATGCGTTGCACAAAGTAACACAACAGACAATGCCATTATTATATACTGTAACATGAGTAGAACATATATAACCATTGCACAGACAATGCCATTATTGTATGTTGTAACATGAGTGGAACATATATAACCATTGCACAGACAATGTCATTATTGTATGTTGTAACATGAGTGGAACATTTATATAACCATTGCACAGACAATGTCATTATTGTATGTTGTAACATGAGTGGAACATATATAACCATTGCACAGACAATGTCATTAGTATATATTGCAACATGAGTGGAACATATATAAATATTGCACAGATATTCTAGCAAACAAGGTAAAGGAAGTAGTGACAGCTCATTCTTAGTACAATTACTTTCAGCTCTTGTTGTGCAGAATCGGCATCTTATTGATGACATTATCTTCTCTATAATGTGTGATTCTAGGATCTACCCTTGGTTCAAATAGAGGGTGACGAACGAAATAGTTAAGAACCCCTTTCATAATATAACGAAGATATGGCCTAACATTCTTTTATAAACTATGTATTACCAAATAAAGTATACTTATACACATTCGGTATTTATTTATGCTCAACAGAAAAGTAATGCACGAGTACTCACCCCAGCCTCCAATAATGAGACACTTAATTAATTTTTTGCCAGTTCTTAGTGCGTGTGCCATGATGATATGTAAATAGAGACCTTCACAGAACATCCAAGAGAAATTGGTAGCAGCAAAGTACTGCGCCAGTATATGAAGCATCTGACACCATACCTGAAGAGATGGGAAAAAAGAAGAAAATTTGGCGATGGCAATAACTGAATTTTTAAATCGATTTAATGAAAAATATGTATGATATGGTCGAAGACGGAAAACGTGTTGACTCAAATTGCGAGGCGAGTAGGTGTCATCTGAACGAACGTGGTTCAAATCCCGTTTACTGCATGATTTTTCTGGGTTAAGCAAAGGTAAATATAGATAAACACAAGCCCACCCAAGTCATTCTCAAGAATAGTTTTGTGCGCTGGTTTCACACAGTGTCTTGGCTGGTCCTACTGATTAATGGTCACTTTGTGCATACCGTGTGCCGCCAGCCAGCGAAAAGAATGGACAAATTAGTATTATCCAAAATAAGTAACAATGATTTTGATCTGTGCGCAGAAATATTCAGGAGAGGGACTTGGCTCACCATTGGTAGATTGTTGGATACACAATTAAAACAAGCCCTTCTTCCTAAATTTTCACATTTCACTCTTCGTGACCGATGCGACTGGTCCGAGCGTCTCATTGGTTACTTAACGTATACTTTATGTCGCCAGCCAATGAAAAGTAAATTAACCAAGATGAACTACGCTGTGTACAGCTAAAACAGTTTTCACTAGTTTTACCCATCTTCTCATTGGCTGTACATAGCGTATCTCATCGGAATTAGAAGACAAAATTGATGCCTTTGAGATGTGAGTATATAGAAGAATAGGGAAAACATCATGGAAAGAGAAGAAAACAAATAAAGAGGTGTTAAAGACACTTAATATGAAGAAAGAACTACTAAGACAAATAAAGATCAGGCAAATAAAATACTTTGGACACATTAAAAGACATGACACCCTATTGAAGACCTTACTTGAGGGTAAAGTCAAAGGGAAGCGAGCAAGAGGTAGGCAGAGATACAAGTGGGAGAGTAACATTACACGATGGACAGGTTACAGTCGAGCAGAGTGCACCACCAAGACAAGAGACAGGAGATGTTGGAGATACGTTGCAGCCAACCTTCGTTGCGGAGACGGCACATGATGATGATGATGACCCATCTTCAAAATGATATATCTCAGCAAATATATAACGCATATAACTGGAATTTTACGTGTGAATTTGAAATGGTTTAAGCTCTATGAATTAATTTCTTTTAAAAAATGCAGTCGATGGTTTAGATTTTTGTTATTTGCAATATATATTAAAAGTCTACTTGCCAACACACATCTTCTACACATTTTTGTAGATGTTTACAGTCAATTATAAAAACTCATTTATACATGATTGGTTTATCATAAAATTGGCACGATTTAAGCGTGAAAGTGCACTATTTTGTACTTTTGAACACGACATGCATTTTTTACGGTTGTATCCATTGTAATGTCTGAAGTAGTAAAATTTCTTTTCTTGGTGCACAATAATTAGTATGCCGACAAAGATCAAATGATTTCATTTGTTTGTAAAAACTGGACACAATGCACAAATATAAAGTGTATATTTATTGGGTCTAACCAAATATAACATTATATGCAAAAACTGGCAATGATACGTTAGGATGGTTAATCAGATAATGACAATTGTTTTAGGGAAAGCTAGTGAAACGTGCTATAGTATATAGGACACATTTCTGGAGAAGGACTTAATTAAAGCTTATTTTTGGTTAAGCATGTCGTTTCCACATACCGGAAGCGCGTTAATCTTGATCATATCAAAGCTTATGATCACACCACAATAAAAGAGGTCACAGTTCAGGTTAATCTGTTACAATAATCTCTAAGTATGTCATTCATCTATCGTCCGTTGATCACCAATGTCACTTCACGTAGTGAAGGTGTCACAAGCTTTTCCATTTTCTAAATATAGTTTGTTTTGAAATATTTTCTGTCTTGGACGTATGTGTCTTCTAATACTACAAACCAGAACCAGTTTGCATTTCAATATTTTCTTCAATAACAGCCTATTGTCTATAAAAAGACAATCAGTACATCGCCATCTTCGATTCTCAGTCCTCTAATACAGACAAGTTACAAATCAACATTTTGATAGAAGCTAGTATCGAAGGCAAGAATACACATCAGAAAACCCCACTCCATCAAAAACAAACATACACACAAGCACGCAGACACGCACGTCCTTGTGCTCTCTCGCACGCGCAAACAAGTGTTCAATCACTTTTTGTGTGCTTCTCGTTACGCATGCCTGTTAATAAATCTGTCCCCCATCAAGTTGAAATGAGTTATACATGTCATTATTCATTTCGATACTGTACTTTTTTTGTGGATACTTTGAAGTATAGACTGAGAGTTTGCCACAATAAGTGATAAATGCTATATAAATTACAAAGGTTAATAAAAAACCTAACTATAAATGGTACAAACAAATAAACAAACTAGCAATGCATAAAATAACAAGATCTATTTTCCACGTTACGGTCCAACTGGGACATTTCTCAAGAAATACATAACACCACACCAAAAAAAAAAAAAAAAAAAAAAAAAAAATAATAATAATTTTAAAACTGTGATGACTTGGTAATGTTTTTCTCATCGCAAAACATTTCCAAGTGAAGACGCGTCAAGTATATCTGTAAATGATGAATTACGTGCGTTAAATGTTTTTGCATGTGATTGTGTATTATTGTTAGACATAAATGTCAATAGCTAAATGGATAATTGCCAGGGGGGATGAAGCAATGTGTCATATATCAGATCAAATAAAAGCCCAACGTAAAAGATGAACAATGCAAAAGCAGAGTTGGAGGCCACCAATGAGCAATGCCAAGATGATTGGGGCGGGAGGGGGAATAAAGGGGAGAGAAAGAATATAAAAACATTTGAAAAAATATGCACGAAATTGGTAACTGGGGGGTTACCAATAGACGTGAGACTATAGAAATGTATGGGATGAGAACTGACTGCAAGAAGACAAGCAACATCTCCCAACACCTCTATGCCAACAACTGTCGACACAAAGTGACGAATGACAGTCCGGTCTGAGCATTGGAGGGACGGCCAACACAATTGTCACGAAATCGGTAGATGTCATGATGAATAGTGAGAGTCGAAAACATATTGAGTACAATGAGGCGGCAGCCCAGCGTCAGAGGGCAAAGCTACGGAAAAAGGTTAAAAGGAAATCGAACCTAGTTTTGTTCAGCTCGAAAACAAAGCTTCTAGTCCCCGGTGATTCTCCTTAGTCTTGGATGAGGGGTTCACGAATGCCGGTGAATAACACATCCACTAAGAGGACGAACAAACCCCGGCAAAACTCAACCGTCGATGTCTCCTTTACCGGGATCATACTCGCGAAGAAAAAACGTTTAGTACTCGATGATCACTGACACAATGCGTCTAATTATGCGTCTAACTAAACCGGCAACGGAACACCTCGTGCGAGATTGGCGAAGTCGACCTAAGCCTAACTCCCCGACTACAGTCTCCATGGAGTCTGCCACCCAGGGATATGTTTTGGACTGAAAGGTCCAAGAGCACAGTGGGTGGAAAACTGTCACGGAGTAGAGTCGATACACATCCATCGCCCGGTGAAAGATATGAAGGATGTCACAGACTAGGAAAGCCCACTACCCGAATAAAAGGCATGAACAAAACAAACAAAAACGGATGTTGTGGACTTCCGTGGTGGTAATACCACAGCTAGACTGTAAACTAGCAGCACAACGTATTTCACGCTTCCCCTGCGGAAATCACAACTTTTATGTTGCTTATCACAGAGAGCTCAGAAGAAGAAATCTATCTGGTTGCACTAATGAAAAATATGGAGAGTAAAAGACATACATGCGGTCACACACACACACACACACGTAGGTACACAAACCATATCGAGTTGATCTTAGTTCAGTCATGACCAGGCTCCAGTCAATACTTGTCAACAGAACGTAAACAAGACTTCATTCATGACATTTTCATTATTGTCATGTTTTCGTTGGTCACTATTTATAACTTGAAGTTTCATGCCAAAAAAGGCAAGGCCGAACAACGAACTGCACGGAAATAATAAAAAAATTAGCCTTTCACGTCATGTTTACTCTCTGTACACAGGTCTTTACTGTCGATTGTCTCGTTTAAAGTACATATAAATATTTAAAAAATCAGCAGTATTTGTATAGAGAATTTCTTACGAAGACGGATGTGTCGGGTCATTGACTACATCCTGCTGGAAATCTAGTAGGACCATTGTTCTGCTACAAAAATATCCAGCGGAAGTTTGAGAATGAGCACTGAAAATGTATAAGTACGGAGAATTGAAACATAACATTTTTAGAACCCTTGTGGAATAACCAATGTGTACCTTCCTCATCTTGCAATCTGCGTTGTCAGGCGTTGGTTATCATGTCCAAAATATTCTGTTTTGTTTGCTGTCAATCATTCCCGATACGGACCGTATTCCCATGCAACAATACCAGACTGTCCAGCATCGTCGCTCTAGGTCTTTCCATATCCCTCTTTCTCTTCTACTTGCCTGTTGTCACGATTTTCTCCATCCTTTCACTTCTCATGTTTCATTTCGAAGTTAAAAAAATGTGGACTGTTTTCTGATGCGAGTGAACAGCTTCATTTTTGAATTTGCGGCTATATCTGAGACACCGCCCAATCTCATCTATCTCGAATAAAATAGTCATGCAATATAGTGTTTCATCAAATAGTTAGTGTTCTCTCGAATAAAATGGCCAAATAAACATGATTCTTTAAAAGAAGCAGAAACAACAATTCTTACAAAAATAAATTAAAATTATATTAACTAGTGGTAAACAAGATTCGATGAGGGCCCGTTGAATTGACAAATTTTATTCGAATTTTAAGACAACGCTTTTTAAACAACAACTTAGGCATTGTCATCCTCCAAAATACGTCATTTGAATCAGGATATCTGACTGTCTGCATTTTTCAATTATGAAATATAAACCGAGTCCTATTACATATATTGCGACACATGAATCACATAAATAGTAAGATCATCAGGAAACAGAAGTAACTTCACATCAAAGATGTTGATGACATCTGTGATGAATAAGTTACAGTTGTTGATGCTTAGAGACAACATACAAAAATAATATGTTAAGACAAACAAAAGAAGGTACTTTAAGATAACAAAAAACTCATAACACTTAAATAAAAGTGCCAGACATGCACAATTTCTCATTTACATAATCTCATATTTTTCTCATATTTTTCAAAAATGTTCTCAAATATTTGTTTACTAATAAAAGTTTAATAAGAAATGTGTGCTCAGAATTCGCTTATCTGTCATCAGCCAGTGTAAGCTGCTTTCAAGTTACAAAATTCGTTTAAATATTTTGGGTTGATAATTGGCAATCTCGGTCGCTATATAGCCGCAACTACGGGACGAGACACCACAAACAAACAAATTTGAAGACACGATCGGGAGATTTAAAGGATAGGGAAGACATGTCAGACGAAAAAATAGCTCGAAAAGCTGGAGATGTAGGTTTCAACTATGGTGCACCATGGGGGTCAATTATTACTCAGTAAATTAAAGGGATATTGAAATATAGTAATGTATCACATCTCTACGCGTCATCGATAGACTCTTCTGTCTTGGCTGTCAGACTCCTGATTGCTTTCAGGATTATAATCCGTATAACAGATTGCGTTATGACCTGGTTTATTATACCTAGTTTAGTTGTGATATCTGCCACCTCAAATTTGAGGTAATTAAGCAGGGGAGATGGCCCATGAATTCGTATTATTGACAGCTGACAAGGGAAAGAGAGGGGGTCAAAATACTCAAAAATGTGTGGACGTAATTTATCGATATTCCTCCTAAATGACCAAATATTTCAAAAAATAATCCACGAACTGCATATTTGTACTGTATCAAAAGATGAGAACGAAGAGGGTAAGTCTATACAAAGTGCGAGACACACTAGCCTAGACTCCAGTAAGAAGAAGTACAAATTTACTCAAAGATAACAAGTGAAATGTGAATTAGAATTTTAATGAGCATCGGTAATAGAGTTTGTTAATTATCTGTAATTGTGACTACTGCTGGCTGTGTCATGTATGCTAATAACCATGGATACGAAACTCGTAGGATATTCTTACTGACTGAAGCAACGTTCCACAGTTCTACTATCCTTACTTAACAATAAGTTAAGGAGAAAGTTAAACATCGTCCTACCGCTAGTGAGAATGTTGACAATGACAAGCCTACGTGTACACAGATCACACCATACATGTACAAACAGACAGACATGTACTCGCTATGACAGGAAACTAGCAATTAGTACACACGAATCCCACGTGTATTAAACAACCCTGTGGACCTATTGGTTTTGTACTTCACAAGAGTCACTTTTTTTACTGTATCTGGGATTTTCATTGGTCACTTCGCGTATACATTGTGTCGCCTGAGAAATGAAAAAACCCTGTAAAAGTGATATAGCCTTATTTTAAATGATGTCTCGATGAGTCCACGTGACTGTATAATAGACAAGGGACTCGGTACGCATATGTCAGAATAATATAAACATAGATGATGGAGTAGGGTATCGATAATGAGAAAGTCTCAAGTACAACCACTCACCAAACGAAGAAATATAAAGTACAACATTTTCACTAAACTGATGTTTCTACCAAAGGGTCTTATTAAATGATGAATGATGATGTTCCTCCTTCGCAAGTGAAGATGAGCATGGCATGAAAAACAATAAATGTGATGAGCAAGTAGAAAAAAACAACACTTGTGATTGTCATTAAGTAACGTGTAATATACTGTAATAGTAAGACACTCATAATCAAGGACATAACTAAAATTGAATTTTCAAAAGTGGATGTAACAAATGGTCATCATCACTTGAGATGGACGAACAACAATAGTAAGACGTGTTAGCATGAAAAGAGTAATAATTAGGCAGAATATATGGTTGATAAGGGAAAAGGGCCGTCGAAGACGACAATAGCGATTACAAAGGGGGGGATATACACCGGAAATATTTAAAAAACATCGATTCATTAATTGTACGAAGATATTGGTATGACATTATAGAGTATCCATTTATGCACGTTTGGTTTCAAAATCTTTTTCGTAGTATGAATAGTTATTGAGATATAGACTTTTAAAGTAGGTAGGGGATCAGGAATTTTTAGGAAATATAAAAAAAATGTTCAGTGTGTTTGAGAAAAACAGTGAACAATTAATATTATAACTGATGCTAAGAGACTGTTAAAGGCACAAAAGAACGTTACCGAAGCAACCCTAGAAGCCATAAGAGCCAGAAGAAGGAGCTTGGGCCTAGATGAAGTACACGTTGAAGATGAAGGGTATCCATACCTTGAATGGGGTTTTTAAGGTTAGAAATTCTATTTTTTATTGCTTAAATGTGTTCCCGTTATTTCATAAAATTTTGATATATTGTCACTTATACGCTCATAACTTTTTAAAATATTAACCGATATTGATAAATGTTGCATGCATGTTTCTTACGTAGTTTCCTATACCACGTAATAAGAACATTTCTATCTATGTATATTTACTATTTTTATGGCAATTCAAATTTGGAATTTTTTTAACCGAAAAATTGGTTACCTTTGAAGCCACCTGTATGAAAAGTTATAAAATATTTTCTAATATCCGTAGTATGTAACATAAATATTCCATTTGTATGCATACCTTTTTAATTATAACTCATTTCTACTTGATATCTTCTCAAAAAATGTATAGAACTGACCGTACGATTTTGAACATGAAAATTGTAAATTTTTTTTTCAAGACCACATAATTTATATTTACTTTTATACTGAAACAAATATATTACCTTATAATTATAGTGTATTCATTAAGGCATCTGCTGTAAAAGTTGCAGCAACGTAATTGTAACCGATTTTTTAAAATATGAATTTATTTGTAACCCTACTGTCTCCTATGTGTAACCCCCCCCCCACACACACACATACAAAATATCACAGAGTATTTAAACATACTCGTGGTTGAAGCAGGTCAACTATTCAAAGATTGTGAGGAATTCAGAACATCCATAAAGAAAATTACGTTGTGGAAAAAATATGTCCTTTGATTAATACAATATTAATAAAGGCAAACAAGAACGAAACGTAGAATTTTCCGTGACCAAGGGACATTGCATTCAGTAATTTTAAATTAGTCTTGGCCATCATCATCATCGGTTTGAATACTCTGGAGAGGATGTAGCACTCACCACAGCTTTTCGAAATTCCTCAGATCTTGAGTTCCTGTTTCTGTGAGTACTTTAGTTCAATTTTTGGTTTTTGAACCGTCGTTGAAGCACTCTAGGCAAATTCATATGTGCTTCGCCTCCTCCAGCACATGAAGGAAAGTATGCATGCTGATGGTTCTGTAGTTCGTCGGTTACACAAATTATCTTAGACGCCCCCTAATCGCACTGTACTTCTCGCCCCGAGGAGAAATTCACATTCTATAAGTCGTATATAACGATGTTGTCAAAATTGAAATATCTATTTTTAAAAAAATGTTTCACGGTGCAAACACGGGAACTACGGTATGTTTGTTACGTACATGTGTGTTCCCAGTGGCGAGCTACGGCTGTGAAAAATGGACAATAAATAAAACTACAGACAAGAGAATAGAAGCTTTCGAAACGAAATACTTACTATAGAAGAGTACTGAGAGTATCATAGACAGCAAGAAAGACCAACCACAACACGCTAAACAAAATCAAAGTTTAAGAAGGCTGGCTTTTAAACATCATATTAAGAAGAAAGTTAGGTTTATTTTTCGGCCATGTGAAGTGACACGATGTCACGGAAAGAATGTTGTTAGAGGTGTTGATAGAACCAGTAGAGTCAAAAGTCGATCAAGATGTTGATGGACAAGAGATTTTTAGGAATGTATGCACATGTCGCTAGTGGAGGGGAGACAATTTGTCAGAGACCGCGATAATTTCAAGATATTTATTATGAAAAATACGTTCTGGAAATAATGCGTCCCATGACACACATAAGTGTATTATAATATGTCATTCCAATCTAGTTTTCTAATTTAGAAAATGTTCACTATCAACTCCTACTCCAAGGACTGGATCCAAGCATATACAGAAGGGTTAGCCTTCAAAGTCACCATCAATGCAGGATATGGCTCTCATTGTCCTTTCTGACAAAACATCAATATAGGTATCTGCTCCCAACTATGATGCAGAGGTGAAAGAAATATCAGAAACAGTCTCATAGAGTACCACCGATTACAAAAATGACGCAGCAGGTCCAAAAAACTAGTAATATTCACAGACTTCCTGTCTGCTCTACAAACCCTTAAAAACTGTAATCCAGCAGCAGAGAGAACCATAAACAACATACTTCCAGCTATAAACATACTTACATCCTATGGCATCAATACTACACTACATTGTATACCAGACCACACAGTTATCAGCGGGAATGAGAGTGCTGATAAACTGGCGAAAGGGAGCAACTATGCCCCAACTAGAAATATCCACCAACTTTAGACCAGCTTAACACAGCTTAATCAGCTTATCCGCAGAAGCTGTAAACAACAATGTCCCAACTAAATTCGCACGACATCATAAATAGACTACACCACAAAGATCAAACCACAATGTTTAGACTGCGGACAATACATGTGCAACTTAACAAACACATATACAGAATTACCGCAGACCATACACAATAATGCAACCACTAAAAGAGGAGGAAACAGTAAAACAACACCTTATTGAATGTCCTGCACTACAGGACCTACGAAAACAAATGCTACCACCAAACCTCTCCATCACTAACACCCTTTATACATACACAGCACAGCTGAGGAGGATATGTACCTATCACCACCTGACACAGAAGAAAGAGTGAAAGCTCGCAATCCAGTGGATCGGATAAGTAAATACGTTAGAAAATAATGTAGCGATCTAATATGTCATTTGTGTTAAAAACTAATTCTCCAATTCTATTTGTATTGGCGCTTTCAGTGCTAATGTGTCTTGTCTGTGATCCACCGGTCACTGATCATCAGATTCTGAAGTTACATTATGGAACCACGCTGTTATTTTCTGTTTTGCGAAGCTAATGTGTCGGCTCTTTCGTTGCGCCTATGTCTAGGACAGTAAATTCACATAATTATCCGCAGATCAGAACATGAAATGTACCATCCACTCATGTCTGAGTCTATAATTTTGGATCTTTCTGAGCATGGATTGAGAGTCTGTGACTAATACAGCTCCCATTTGTTTCTGCAAGAAATTTATTTTAGTGCTGCCGTAACTGCCGCAATTTCCATTCTCATTTTGGTAGTTGTTGCCGTGTAATCTCCATTCTGCTCCTTTACAGTTCTATCCCCAGCTCAGACCGTAAGAGTGAGCGTGGCATGTGGTATTTATCTAACTCTTTTCCCCCTCACTGAACCATCAGATGGATCATGTGGATGTCAATTTTAAACTCCATGTTTGTATGATTTTTGTATATAAAAGAATTTGCTGTCTTGTGCATCTGTCTTGTCTAAAATCCGCATGTGCTACATTTAATTCTTTTTTGTTCAGTTTATTTTGCAATGATTTTTAATGATGGTGATTAGAAGTTTGCAGTCGTGGTCGATAAGTGTAGTGGTTCTGTAGTTAATGTATAATGTTAAATTCCATTCTTTGCTAGTGGTACACAGACATATCTTTGTTATTATTTAAGTCATACTTTGCTCTTTGGGATAATCCTGGCGGAAAAGATGCTTAATCTCCATCTGTTCTGTATCAGTATGCTTGATCTACATTTGTTCTGTACCAATGTGCTTATCTCCATTTGTTCTGTACCAATATGCTTATCTCAATTTGTTCTGTACCAATGTGCTTATCTCCATTTGTTCTGTACCAATATGCTTATCTCAATTTGTTCTGTACCAATGTGCTTATCTTCATTTGTTCTGTACCAATGTGCTTATCTCCATTTGTTCTGTACCAATATGCTTATCTCAATTTGTTCTGTACCAACGTGCTTATCTTCATTTGTTCTGTACCAATGTGCTTATCTACATTTGTTCTGTACCAATGTGCTTATCTCCATAGGTTATGTACCAGTACGGTTAATCTCTATCTGTTATGTACCAGTATGGTTAATCTCTATCTGTTCTGTACCGCGATGCTTGATCTACGTCTGTTCTGTACCACGATGCTTGATCTACATCTGTTCTGTACCACGATGCTTGATCTACATCTGTTCTGTACCACGATGCTTGATCTACATCTGTTCTGTATCACGATGCTTGATCTACATCTGTTCTGTACCACGATGCTTGATCTCCATCTGTTCTGTACCACGATGCTTGATCTCCATCTGTTCTTTACCACGATGCTTGATCTCCATCTGTTCTGTACCACGATGCTTGATCTCCATCTGTTCTGTACCACGATGCTTGATCTACATCTGTTCTGTACCACGATGCTTGATCTACATCTGTTCCGTACCACGATGCTTGATCTACATCTGTTCCGTACCACGATGCTTGATCTACATCTGTTCTGTACCACGATGCTTGATCTACATCTGTTCTGTACCACGATGCTTGATCTACATCTGTTCTGTACCACGATGCTTGATCTCCATCTGTTATGTACCACGATGCTTGATCTACATCTGTTCTGTACCACGATGCTTGATCTACATCTGTTCTGTACCACGATGCTTGATCTCCATCTGTTCTGTACCACGATGCTTGATCTCCATCTGTTCTGTACCACGATGCTTGATCTCCATCTGTTCTGTACCACGATGCTTGATCTCCATCTGTTCTCTACCACGATGCTTGATCTCCATCTGTACTGTATCAAAATGTCGTAAATATGATTCTTCGTCTTGCCCTCTGGCGATGTTCACATAAATAATCCAGTGACACGTTTTTGGAATCAAAAGTTAGCGATGGTCAAGTATTTTTTTGTTCAATTCCCGATATTCTCAAGTATATTTGTGTGCTAAAAACTAATAAGCTCTCTCCTTATTACTGTTTCCAAAAGGTCCTAGTATTTTCCTCTCCTCCTATGTGCTTCGGGGATGTTCCACTATTGCACTAAAATCACCCATAAATAAATTCATGTCTTGTTTTTGAGTCTTTACTTAAGGTTTCCTGCAAATTTTCAAAGAATGTGTCTTATTCTTATCCTGTACAATTATCGTTGGTGAATATATTTGTATGATTGTAATTGTAATTTTCTTTACTATTTTTTTAGTCTCAAAGTCAGTAGGGAATCATTGATGGCTTGCATCTTATAAGAGTGCTGGCTATATCTTTTGATAACAATACGTCAACCCTTCTTTGTCCCCTATTCTCTTCCCCAGAAAACAGGAAAATTGCCCAAGTTGAGATCCTAAAATGTAATTTACAGGCACATCGATGTAAGAACATCCCTATGATGTTTGTCAATCGTGTTGTTTCTTATTTCACTGTGTACTTTTTTTTCTAGTACACGCTGTATTGACATTCCTTGTCGCAATTCTAAGTCTTTTCTTAGGTCGGATTACATGACTTTCCCAAGTATCAATCAAGATTATCCGGGATGATCAGTAAAAATAGCTTGGTGGACCTTATTTTTTTCCCACCCGTAATTTACAGCCTAAAAATGCATGTTAAAGATGGAGGATTTAGAATGAAATAAAACATTCTTGAAAAAAATAGATTATCATTCCTCTATTTAATATTGTTTCTACAAGGATAACGTTAGGAATGTATCATGTAGTAAGTCATCCTGTTATGATTTATGATCGTTTTTGTTATGAATATTAGAACTCTACTTCATGTGCAATATCATTCTATTTACTGTTTGATCTCTATTTGCGAAGCATTTTTTCCTGATAAAGATTCATGGTTGTAACGTCGATTTGGTATGTTTTTAATACTGTTAGATATTTTTTGTTCATGTTTGTGAACGCGTTTGTGAATTGTAAAACTTATTACCTTGTATTTTTCGTATACATCTATTGGTAAATAGTTTAAAGTCAGGCTCACAGTTGTCGAGTGTCGACTGTGTGTGTGTGTGTGCGAGGTGGGAAGGGATGTCGTCTAATTTGTAGTTACATTAATACACATGTTAGTAGGCTTGTTAGTAGGCAGAGTAAAAGTGAGACAGTGTTTAGATTTCTCAGGAGATATACATGTATATACATGTTTGATTTAGATAGCAATTTGTAGAGTTAATGTAGATGGTATAGCTTATTAATAGGAAAAATGTTACTTGTGTATAAAAAAACTTATAACTAATATCGACATATAGTTTCTGCAGTTGACTATTACAGGAGAAAACAATTTTAAAATGTTACCAAAGTGAGAAAACAATTTTTAAATATTGCCACATTTAATTTTCTAATGTCAGTCATCTGTTAGAGGGCATATACATTTGAAAGTATCGTGACTTGAACCGGAAATGACTGCAGTTAAGGGAGACGTTAAGTTAGACATGCTTATATTTATATAGTCCCGCACGAAATAAATCCACGAACTGCGTGGAACTCAATTCATGATAATGTTCGGGAACCACATTAAGTTCTTTGACGTCTTGTCAGGAGGGATGTTTTGGTTCAGTGTTTTCCATCAGACACTAATGCATTTAAAAGTAGCATCTCTTTCATATTAATAGAATTTTTTGAAGATTAATAAAAAAAAATGCAACGACGCACAAGATAGTCAAGTCTGAATTGAATAGTTGACCCGAATGTTATTACTGTTAACACAGAGGGTCGCGTGTTAAATGCAATTACCTACATAAGGATTTTATTTCCTTGTACCGAAAATGCACTAGTATACAAGTTCAAATATGTACCAGATTTGATCAGTTAGAGGTACATTCGGTATTCTTAACATGTCTACTGTAGGCACACATGTGCTAAGATTTTGAAAATAACAATTCTGCCTCTTTATGGCAATGAACACTTTTTTCAACCGCAAAGTGAATTTAATTTGGTTTAAGACCATATATACAATCGGAAACTTACCTATTCACGTAGCCATCATTCCAGAATTTCTGACTCTAGTGATTAAAGCACTATATATATACGTTCAGAAGTTTGACATTTATTTTTAGACGGCGTTAATGCACCGTTAACGTTGTATGTACACGTTTTCCCCGGCATTTGAGATGGAAGGGCAGCTAATATGAAAGTGCTTAATTGTTTCGTTTGAATATGAACACATGTTTATATAGTTTCTGGGAAGTCAAGTGGGCCAAGTTTCATTTTCCAATTCAACAAGAACAGTTTAGATCACCGAAAGCTCCTAGGTTGAGTAAACCGAAATAAACGAGTAATAATCTACAATGATAGATCAGGCATTAATAATCACAGCTAGCTTGGACCTTTTCTGCACAGTCCATGGGACAACTGTCAAAGAATCCAATGGTGCCTACATTTTAACCACATGAAGTATTACGCTTGAAATACAAGTTGTGTACTGTCATTGCTCATGTTACGTAACTATTCTCATGCCTGTGTGCTTATTGGGTGCTGTCATTGCTCATGTTACGTAACTATTCTCATGCCTGTGTGCTTAGTAACTCTATCCAACTATTTGCTGTTATTTTTCTATCGAACCAGATTCCAAAGTATTTCATGTCTGCTCCACATCAATTTTGATGCCTGTAAAGATGGCAGCTGACAGTGTGGAGATAACTATTTGGTTGTTCAAAGATAACCAGGCGATGTCTGCCTTGGAATGATTGATGACAGCATTATAGCTGGTGAACCAGAGCGAAAAGTGTTCTAGTTTACTTTGTACAGCCTGAATAATATCAGATCTGATCGGCCCAAATTGTACAAGAGGTCATCATGATTATACCTGATTCCTCAGCAATCTGCACATGTGCAAGTGTAGACATTAAAATCACAGGTGACAGTGGGGATCCATTTGACAATCCAGATTCTATAGTTCTGATCATCGTGTGCAGGATCCCATTTTCAAAATAATTAGACGTGAGCACGATTGCTTTCATTAGACGTGAGCACCATTGCTTTCATTAGACATGAGCACCATTGCTTTCATTAGACGTGAGCATCATTGCTTTCATTAGACATGAGCACCATTGCTTTCATTAGACATGAGCACCATTGCTTTCATTAGACGTGAGCATCATTACTTTCATTAGACATGAGCACCATTGCTTTCATTAGACATGAGCACCATTGCTTTCATTAGACGTGAGCATCATTACTTTCATTAGACATGAGCACCATTGCTTTCATTAGACATGAACACCATTGCTTTCATTAGACATGAGCACCATTGCTTTCATTAGACATCAGCACCATTGCTTTCATTAGTCGTGAGCACCATTGCTTTCATTAGACGTGAGCACCATTTCTTTCATTAGACGTGAGCACCATTGCTTTCATTAGACGTGAGCACCATTGCTTTCATTAGACGTGAGCACCATTGCTTTCATTAGACGAGAGCACCATTGCTTTCATTAGACGTGAGCACCATTGCTTTCATTAGACGTGAGCACCATTGCTTTCATTAGACATGAGCACCATTGCTTTCATTAGACTTGAGCACCATTGCTTTCATTAGACGTGAGCACCATTGCTTTCATTAGACGTGAGCACCATTGCTTTCATTAGACGTGAGCACCATTATTATCCAACGAATGATCTACAATTCAATATTGAGGTCCAATCGCAAGCGAACAAGGTCATCGAAGCTTACTCTCTTATACTCACGTTCTAGGACTAACGCTGCGAATACTTTTTGACCATCTACTTGTGTGCAAATATGAAGTCACATTATAGGTAAGGCTGCATTGTGCGATAGCGATTTATATCATGTCTCAGAAATCGTTTCTTTTCTTTTTCTTTATGATCAAGCGTAATGAATATCACAGTAAAAAAATTGTATTGATTATTAATTTGCAATCTCCCTTGGATTTACTGTCCTGGATATGCCGAAGTTCACGACAATGAAAGAGCGAATATGCTGTCTCTGAAGGCACCACTATAACAAATTAATGGTTAATAAGGAAGAACATAATAAAAACGCGACTGAAAACTATTTACATGTTTATATATATATATATCTTGATGAAGATAATATATAGAGATTAAATAGTAGAAGTACACAGACGCGAAAAAAGAGGGATGTTGATGAATGTGTACAGGGCGAAATAAGGAAACCATTAGCATGTATATTCTTTATGTTTTTTCCGCTTGCTGAAAGAGACAGAGCTACCATCGGTTCTCATAGAGTGTATCAATGTAAAAAGGGTTGAAAAAGGATTGACTTCTTTGTACACGGGTTACCACTCATACGAAAACCAAATTCGGGTCGTGATTTAATCGTCTGATGCGACGGCTCCTTTAGTCGACCTCGACCCAGCTGTAAATTGATATCTGACGCATGAGTTCGAGAACACAACAAGGGCGGGAATATTTGCTGCGGCTTAGTACATGAAGAGTTACCTTCATTTCCGACGGCAGGTTGTTGCCATGAGAACTACCTTTACTTTACCACTCACATCACGTAAATCCGTAGTTTCAGGCGATAATCCCATAATACCTAGTTATTTAAGAAAAAAATTCATTTCTAATACAAGACGTCACAGGCGATATATATATATATATATATGTTGTATATTGTATATTCCCAGGTGGAAGCTGGTTGATAGCATCCACACCTGCCTGTAAACGTAGCGATGGGAAAGTTTCTGTTCACGGTTAGATATGGTGCCTGAGTCGTACAGAGTCTGTGTTTGTGGAGGGTGGTTGTGATGTTATCGATTCATCTCTTTCTCGGTTTTCCTTTTACTCTGTATTCGGCTGATTTTTATAAGCTCTATGTGGTAATTGGCTTGGGTCCATTCTCATAAGGTGACCAAACCACATTATCTGATAAGGTTCCATATATTCGCTACAAAACATATTTCCTACTTTTTTTGGCCTGATTTCGTCATTTCTTAATCTGTCTAGTTTGATGATCATATCTGCTTTTTTTAAACACTTCACCTCACATGTAATGATTGTTTCATGCTGCGTGGTTGTTAAAGACCATGAATATATATATATATATATATATATATATATATATATATATATATATATATATATATATATATATATATATATATATATATATATATATATAGAGAGAGAGAGAGAGAGAGAGAGAGTGAGAAACAAAATAAGAACATAAAAACATAAATAAATCCAGATCAATGTGACTACAAAGAAGGCAAATGTACAAACAATGCTATATATATATTGAGAATACTAACTGAGAGGTCTGTAGAGGTAAAAACAGATCTGTACCTCTGCTTTACAGACTATACAAAATCATTTGATAAAGTTAAACATAATGAAGTTATATACATTCTAGAGAATTCAAACATCGATAATAAGGATTTTAGAATCATCAAGAACATGTACTGACAACAAACAGCAGCAATAAGAGTAAGAAATCAATTTGGCCCTTTTCAACAAATAAAACAAGGAGTTAGACAGAAATGTGTACTTTCACCAGACCTGTTCTCTTTATACAGTGAAAACATAATGCGTGTAGTAGTTGACATGTCAGGAATATCTGTGGGAGGACATACCATACATAATTTGAGATATACGGATGACCCTATTCTGATTGCAAAAAGTGAGGAAGGCCTTCAATATTTAATTAATGTAGTAGTCGCAGAAAGTAAAGAGAAAGGCTTCTTCTTAAATATAAAGAAAACAGTAGTAATGGTTATTTAAAAGAAACAAAATACCATACCTTGCAAGATCAAAGTGAATGATATAGTATTAAAACAGGTCCACCAATTCAAATATTTAGGTACAACGATTACAGCAGATGGAAGAAGTTCAACAGAAATAAAAAGCAGAATAGGACAGGCAAAAATAACATTCAGCAAAAATGAAAAACATATTGTGTAATATGACTTGTCATTAGAGGTGAGAAAGAGAGTTATGTAGTGCTATAAACTCCTATACTAACATATGGATGTGAGTCTTGGACAATAAACAAACTGGAAAGTGGGAAATTAGAGGCAATAGAGATGTGGTTCTACAGAAGAATGCTGAGAATACCATAGACTGTTAGAAAAACTAATGTGGAGGTGTTGAAATAGTCATATGCGAAACGGACTTTAATCAATAATATAAGAAAAATACAATCTTCATTTTTTGGCCACTTCATGCGACAGGGTGGTTTGGAGAACATAGTCACAACAGGCAAGATTGAAGGCAACAGTGACAGAGGACGGCAACGTGAGAAAATATTAGTTTGACAACGGGATAAATGTCCCAGTGTTGGGTAACAACCCTAAACAGGAAGCAGGTGGCTGGAGTAACACCGGGCAAATGTCAAGATAAACAAAAATAGGTAGATGTGTTACCAAAATAAAAGATAACACAACCTAACAACGAGATACAGGGACAGACGACGTTTCGAATATTAAGCCTTCATCAGGACAAACGAAAGACAACGGTACAACGAATCTTACATGGAAACAAACGTGGTTGATAGGGAGGAAAGAGGAGGAGAGATAGTGAATAGATAGTGGAGGAAGTAAATAGGGAGCGGCATATTGGGGAGGAAGAGAGTATGGGGAGAAGAAGTGAGGAGGGAAAGTGCACGGAAGGAGGTGAGGAGCGAAAATGGATAAGGTGTGGTAGCAAGTAAAATAAATAAGGTTAAATTAAGATACTTACCTCAAAAGTGGCAACACGCAATGAGTATAACGAATAAATGGCAGAGGAAGCAGAGATGGAGCAGCCTAGCAGGGAGGAAGAGGGTATGGGAAGAAGTGAGGAGGGGAAAGTGCACAGAAGGAGATGAGGAGTGAAAATAGTTAAGGTGTAGTAGCAAGTAGAATAAGATACTGGCACGTCCGGGAAATAACAATCTTGATACATAATACTGTGGACTGAGAGCTGTGGAACCACATTCTTTCCTCAGCATGAACTTTTCTATCATGCGAAGCATTCTTTGAGAGTCTGTGAGTATTTCCTTGTGTTGATGTATAAGTTATCAACCAATTAAGTACTGCTGTAACTCCCTCTATTTTCATCCTCATGCTCGATGTGACAGTAGAATATGTTGAAGATTTCTCAACCAACTTCACCCCGTTTCTGTAGGCAACAACAAAACCCTAACTGCTTTTATGTGTGTTTCTGTTAACTAAGCCATCTGTGTATATAAATATGTTTTGTGGTTTTGAGTGTAGCTGCGTGAGTTCATGCACTGTAACCTGGACCCAAACAACCGTCCATTTTCGAAACTCTTTATCTAGTTGTAATATTACTTTAGTCAGTGATTTCTTCTCAGTGTCTACCACCACCCATTCACTGTTCTGTTCGTTCCTATTTCTTCCAATTCACATACACTTCGCAGTGTGTCTTAAGCCTCTGCCATACATGATCTGCTACGCTCGATTCGTTTTCCCCGTGACTCATCTAGACGTTGGTGTAATGGGTGGTGGTAAATTTATCAAAAATTGTATTCTGTCACTTTAAGGTACGACTTAACTTGTGTTACCCGATGTCGCACTCTAATACTGGGGAGATCAAGCAGAAATCTCATATCAGAGATGGGTGTATCTCTAGTAGACTTCAGTACCGCTCTGATTGTCTCATTTTGGACTTTTTCAAGTCTGTGGTCTTGTGTCTGTGACAGTGTTAGTCGACATAGGCCATACTCTATGTCAGATAGCACCAACACTTGTAAAAGCAGAAACAGTACCCATTGCTTACATGTCGAAAGTCGTTCTAACCTTGATAACACTGATCCCTCTTTTAGCCTTCTGAATCATATTTATGATTTGTTTGTTGAATGAGAGACTTGTATCAAAGGTAATCCCAAGATATTTAAGGCCCTGTTCTTTTTCAATGAATGAGCCCATGCAACTGACAGCTGACAGTGTGTCACAAATTATTTAAGGAATACCAGACGACCTTTGCTTTCGAGGGATTTATCACAGCGTTGTATGTTCTGCACCATATCACCAATTGATCTAGTCCACACTGTACACTGCCATCGATATTTGTTCTGTTCCTGCCCATGTTGTATGTAGTAGGATATCATCAGCGTATGTTAGAACTCTACAATTGCATGAGGTTTGCAATTGAGCAACTCTCAATGTATACATATTAAACAGCACTGAGGACAGAGGAGATCCTTGTGGCATACCAGGAGCTATTGTTCTGATCTCAGACACCAAGGATCCGCACCTCAGAGCAACTTTTCTACAGATTAGAACATTCAGCGTATGATCCAGTGGATGAATATCGTTGTAAAGCTTTAACAAATACTCAACGTGTAGTCTACTATATACATTCTGATATCCGTCAGAAAGTTGGCAAAGAAAATTCAAATTCAGAAGTTACATGTAGGGGTCATATATTTCTCTTCAGTATTTTTGTGTGCATAAATAAATGAATAATTTTATTTTATCATATATTTGTACTTCTTATCTAATTTGAATTTCATTTCCTTTCAGTATCCGCCCATGGTTCTTTTTCCTCTTCTGGATTCTAGTTTTAACTGCAACCTCCAAGTTAAGCACATGCAAATTGGAATTAGTTCTTTATGTAAATACAAATCTAGTCCACGTGATCTGAAACCATCAAATAAACCATAGACGTCGTTCGATGATGTTCAACTGATCAATTCAAGAAAGTCAGAAATCAAATTTAACCATCACTGACGTCAGTTGGTTAACAGAAATTTTATTTCAGGTCGAGAACTAAAACCGATTATCTGTTGAACGTTGTACAAAGAATAAAACTTTAGGTTCATGAAGTGACGAACGAATGGTGTTTTGTGGTAGATTGTTGACACCAATACACTGTTCTGTCTATTACATAGTCAGTCTATATATCTGCCTTTCTCTTGATCAAGACACCGACTAGGATGGGATTCTGAGGAAAATTAACATAAAATTTTTTATGGAGCCAGACAAAGACTTTTGTAAGTAAAGGAAGTGGCGCGTAGAAGAAAAGAGCAGCGGAAAGTAAGTATACACGCCAGTCTCAATCAGATGAAAGAGATTGATCAACGATGGATCTGCCAGGAGAGTTCGAAAGAGATTAGATTATCTTCTCGTAGTAGGGAAAAGGGTCATTGTTGCTGTTAGTTTATAAAATGACATCACAGAAATTCATGCTTATTTATTGGTGCACAGTCTTCTCCAGCAGATTTCAAAGTGTATGATGGTAATAGTCCCGTGGTTCGCTGTTAAATAAATTATCACTCTGCCACTCAGATACCGAATCTTACTAGTGTCACATTCCATATGGAAATTCCCCAGTCATATCATAGATGAATCACTCATCCTGGTATCCATTGTCAACAGGAAGTCATTAATTAACATTATGAAGTTTTCTTTACTCATCAGCAATATATATTTGTTATTACCAGGGAATAGCAATGTAAAGTTTCATTGTTTTTTCTCTTCAGATGTGCTTAGTTTTATTTATTTTGCAATTAATATATTAGAGTTTGTTTCATAAAATTTTATTTATTTTGGAATGAATATATTAGAGTTTGTTTCATAAAATTTTATTTATTTTGCAATGAATATATTAGAGTTTGTTTCATAAAATTTTATTTATTTTGGAATGAATATATTAGAGTTTGTTTCATAAACTTTTACTTATTTTGGAATGAATATATTAGAGTTTGTTTCATAAACTTTTATTTATTTTGCAATGAATATATTATAATTTTTTCTTCACGTCTATTTATTTTGTAATGAATAAATTACTGTTTTCCCAAGTTTTATTTATTTTGCAACGAACATGATAGTGTTTCTTTCTCGTCCACAAATTCTCAGATAATTCTTCTTATCCTTCATTTATTGCAAGTAGAGCGATGATGACATCAGGTAGAAAAAAATCAAAGATGTTCAGTGCAATCTATCATGTCAAAACATGTTGTATAATTATGAATATCTAGCATTAGGTATTGATCTAGCCGCTAGTTGACTGCTGCTGTAATACCAAAAAACATACAACGTTGAATGTCAGAGACACGATCAAATTCAGATTGGCAATTTCGAATCGAAGACTGGCTGAAGTTGGTGTCCAATACATCTGTCCCGACAAGCACACTTTGACATGCTTCTATGTGTCCTTTTCATGATATGTTCATCCCATTGGCAGCATTGCTGTGGTTCGTGCACTCTCACTGTCAATCCTTCCTTCTATTGGTAGCACTGATTGACTCATGCATGCTCACCATCAATCCTTCCTCCCATTTGTAGCACTACTTGACTCATGCACGCTCACCATCAATCCTTCCTCCCATTTGTAGCACTACTTGACTCATGCACGCTCACCATCAATCCTTCCTCCCATTTGTAGCACTACTTGACTCATGCACGCTCACCATCAATCCTTCCTCCCATTTGTAGCACTACTTGACTCATGCACGCTCACCATCAATCCTTCCTCCCATTTGTAGCACTACTTGACTCATGCACGCTCACTTCGATCCTTCTTCCCCAAATGTCTATTTTCATATGATCAAGACACATTGAATCATCTATCTCTCTTTATATAATTTCATATGATCAAGACACGTTGAATCATCTATCTCTCTTTATATAATTTCATATGATCAAGACACGTTGAATCATCTATCTCTCTTTATATAATTTCATATGATCAAGACACGTTGAATCATCTATCTCTCTTTATATAATTTCATATGATCAAGACACGTTGAATCATCTATCTCTCTTTATATAATTTCATATGATCAAGACACGTTGAATCATCTATCTCTCTTTATATAATTTCATATGATCAAGACACGTTGAATCATCTATCTCTCTTTATATAATTTCATATGATCAAGACACGTTGAATCATCTATCTCTCTTTATATAATTTCATATGATCAAGACACGTTGAATCATCTATCTCTCTTTATATAATTTCATATGATCAAGACACGTTGAATCATCTATCTCTCTTTATATAATTTCATATGATCAAGACACGTTGAATCATCTATCTCTCTTTATATAATTTCATATGATCAAGACACGTTGAATCATCTATCTCTCTTTATATAATTTCATATGATCAAGACACGTTGAATCATCTATCTCTCTTTATATAATTTCATATGATCAAGACACGTTGAATCATCTATCTCTCTTTATATAATTTCATATGATCAAGACACATTGAATCATCTATCTCTCTTTATATAATTTCATATGATCAAGACACGTTGAATCATCTATCTCTCTTTATATAATTTCATATGATCAAGACACATTGAATCATCTATCTCTCTTTATATAATTTCATATGATCAAGACACATTGAATCATCTATCTCTCTTTATATAATTTCATATGATCAAGACACGTTGAATCATCTATCTCTCTTTATATAATTTCATATGATCAAGACACGTTGAATCATCTATCTCTCTTTATATAATTTCATATGATCAAGACACGTTGAATCATCTATCTCTCTTTATATAATTTCATATGATCAAGACACGTTGAATCATCTATCTCTCTTTATATAATTTCATATGATCAAGACACGTTGAATCATCTATCTCTCTTTATATAATTTCATATGATCAAGACACGTTGAATCATCTATCTCTCTTTATATAATTTCATATGATCAAGACACGTTGAATCATCTATCTCTCTTTATATAATTTCATATGATCAAGACACGTTGAATCATCTATCTCTCTTTATATAATTTCATATGATCAAGACACGTTGAATCATCTATCTCTCTTTATATAATTTCATATGATCAAGACACGTTGAATCATCTATCTCTCTTTATATAATTTCATATGATCAAGACACGTTGAATCATCTATCTCTCTTTATATAATTTCATATGATCAAGACACGTTGAATCATCTATCTCTCTTTATATAATTTCATATGATCAAGACACGTTGAATCATCTATCTCTCTTTATATAATTTCATATGATCAAGACACGTTGAATCATCTATCTCTCTTTATATAATTTCATATGATCAAGACACGTTGAATCATCTATCTCTCTTTATATAATTTCATATGATCAAGACACGTTGAATCATCTATCTCTCTTTATATAATTTCATATGATCAAGACACGTTGAATCATCTATCTCTCTTTATATAATTTCATATGATCAAGACACGTTGAATCATCTATCTCTCTTTATATAATTTCATATGATCAAGACACGTTGAATCATCTATCTCTCTTTATATAATTTCATATGATCAAGACACGTTGAATCATCTATCTCTCTTTATATAATTTCATATGATCAAGACACGTTGAATCATCTATCTCTCTTTATATAATTTCATGTGACTGCTACTGTCTCATTATAATCTTACTAGTGTCTGTCTTGTTGTTGGTTTTTCCAAGGAACATTTCATATTCTAATATACATCTACAGCACATAACCATAGAATCAATTCTGCCTATTAAATTATGCTCATTGTTTTTAATTTATGCAAAATACGTGATTTAAAAACAATTTCGTTCTCAAACTTCCACTAGATTTCTCTTATAGCAGGAATAATCCATCAGATTTCCAGCAGGATGTAGTCCAGATTATGGGAATGCTCCGTGCCGTCGTTATATTTGCACAAATATATATACAAACACATATTGTATTCATCACTAAGTTTTCAAAATGTCCGTTTTTATAAGGCGTTTTGACAAATTATTGACTATATGTTCTTATCATTCTTATTCTTTTCTATATTTGCTGTTCGGTAGCATTCTCCAAAATTAAAACATATTCTATCATTATATAATTGAAGCATATAATGTATAGGATATTGCTTATCATCTATAGCTGAACATGTTTGGTGCCACATATACAACCAATACTTGTCATCAGTACATTGTGGAATTTCGAACCACGTGAAAGTTCGACTGTATTGTGTTTGAGGCGGGTCGAACAACCACTCTACCACCGAGCCGAAACTATGTCACAATATTCTCATTAATTGTGTATGTATTCCTTGGTGTATCATAGAGTTTTATAAATGACATGTGCACGTTGGTAGCATATCCTATTCAAGGCGTAGCCATAACCAATCGTTTCTTTTGTTTTTAACTATAGGGATTTCAAAGAAATATAAATAATTATAGTAGGTTTTCATTAATTTATGAACGGTACCGTTGCCAAGTTGTCTGTGACGGAATTTAAACATTCAAACCTTAGTCTAAGACGCTCTCTGCACCTCGCTGCCACATAGCCAGGCAAAAGGCATAAAAATAAATAAATGGTAGCGTATAATAGTCAGGACGTAGCCATCAACCCAACATATTTTTGCTGTAGTAATTTCTAGAAATATAACTACTTTAGTAGTTTGCCATAGCTTTATGAAAGCCTTTAGCGGGATTCGAACCTGGCACCTTGGCCGTCAAAGACGAGCACTGTAAAACGCCGCCACAAGCTGGACATAAAAATTACATGTAACGAAACTAATTGCATATATGGTTTCTCATTAGTAAGGCGTATTTATTCGAATCTTTCTAAAAAAATAACAACAAAACAGCTCGAGGAAAAATTGAGTTCAGTTGATGAAAGTTTGTGTTGATTGAAAGAAAGTGTACCAGCAGTTTAAATCTCTCAAATTGTAGCTTGAGGGCAATGAGATGTTCCGTTTCTTCAATTCTCCTTTGGCAGATTGTTGCTAGGTTGAAGAGATCGTAGAGTTGGAGGCTATCCTTATTTCTGCTTCACTTCTAGCATAAAGTTATATTCATTAAGAGTACTATTCATGGTTTAACGCAAGAATAAACAACAATCAGTTGGATGATACCTCAGGCTCGTAGAATAAACAACGATCAGTTGGATGATACCTCAGGCTCGTAGAATAAACAACGATCAGTTGGATGATACCTCTGGCTTGTACTTTAGTCATTGATTGAATACATTTGTTCTAGATTGTGTACATATATTGAAACAAGAAATATTAATGTGATTTTAACATGTATCTTCATTTATTTAGCCCGGCTAAACTATTTAAGGGGTTTGGCCACATTATCAGAATGTATCACGAAAAGTTGCCCGTACAAGCAAATAACCAAATGACATCAGGGTACACAGCCAGAGGAAGACCACGGAAAAGATGGATAGAAAACGTCAGGGACATCCTGTACAGACACGGTCATAGCACAGACGAGGCCACACATCTGGCTTTAGAACGCAAGCTCGAGCTCCAAACACCCCTACGCTTAACGGCAAGAGTGGATCACAAACCACCTGGGGAAAGACAATAGACAATAGATAAACTATTTAATGTGTGTCACAGACAAAGAGAGAAGAGAAGGAGAGAACTACTATATCCAATATGGTGGGATATAGAAATTGATGAATGATGACTCTCAAAGGACGTGATGTCAAAGTTTGTGGAGTTGAGTCACAGTATCAAAACATTATGACATTAAAAAAAGATATGAGGTATACAATTGTGCAAAGAGCTTGCGAAGCGCTACAATATTAGCACGGTCGGGGAAGGAGGACTTTTGTTGCAGAATGTACTCTAACATCAATGTGTAACCGACCTGGTTCTTCTGTCGCAGCATGAAATGGACATCAAACGGTGGGGTTACCTCGGACTTTCAATCCAATCAGATGGCAAGTTTTATAAAACATGATAAAAATAAGAGCAATCTGTCGTATATATTGCCTTCAATAAACGGTCCAGAAAAACAACTAGGAAGTAAGAAGGCGTATTAACTACATGTTAACTGATCAATGTGAGACTATAGTATAAAGTAAAGTAAAGTAACCCATAGCATTTATTAATGCCGTAGGGGTGTGAGATGTTAGCGATCTCACATTTCACAGGCTCTGCAAATGAGGGCGGTAGCCATCTCCTCTCCCTCGCAGTCTTTACTTCCCGGATTAATCCGGTACCCATTTAAGGCTGGGTCGACCTGGGAGCCGTTGCGATCTGAAAACATTTCCGCCTCAACTGGAGACTATAGTATGAAGAATGCTGAAGTCGGATGTGTCAGGCCGAAAGGTGCAGATATAGCAGCAATGCTGTAAACCATGACACAACGCATTCCGTTCTTCGGACTACATCCTGCTAATCTGCAAGAGTTTGAGAGCGAACGCAGAAGAAGAAGCAGAAGAAGTATCAAGTAAAGACATTACTTTTACAGTTGAAGACAACGTACATTACTTGAAAGATCAAGAAATACTGTCAGATGTTCTGATGGTTCCCACAATAGTGATATCAATAATTTGTCTCATATTGACGTTGAGGATTTGGCCACAGTGTTCAGTGTAAACCTGAAAGGTGGAGTTATCAGAAAAAAATGGCGCCACACATTCTTACTACTACTGAAGAAACCCAACAACACGCTCACACTAGTAGATACAGAATCATTATTAGTCGGAATACGATTTGTTTAAAAAATGAACTTCCACTAAAAAATGGCGTAGAACATGAGTGTTTTCTTTGTGTGCAATTCGACAAACTGATTTTCTCCTGACAGCAATGGCAAACTACAGGAGTAATGTTCCTAGTAATCCTATTTTAGATATTCTGAACACACGTGATTTCAACAGATTATTGAAACGTGTCTCTAGCTGCGGCAGGTCAACTTGTCCAGAATCGTGGAGTATTTAGAGAATACATACGGAAGACCACGTTCTGGAAAGAATATGTCACACGATAATGATGTATAATTCTGTGAAATTTGTATAGGCTGTAGGTATTTAAATTTACATACAATATATAAAAGCGTAACAACGATACGGTGCAATTCAACTGTTTTCGCTTAAACATTCACATGATTTCAAGTGAATACAAAAATGCGTATAGTTCGTGGTTGGTCTTAATGATAGTTAAAAAATAAAGTTTCTTGAGAATATCTTATGAACATTCTCTTGCTGCTGGGGGTAGATACTATTCCATCCATATTCATAGCCCATAACCTGTCAGGATCGTATGGTACCACATTAGATGCATCATCGCACAGTTCTCCATTGATTTATATCTTTCGCTATTCGGATAAGTGAGAAAACAATCCCAACCTTTCCAGTTATTGATATCTGTTCATGTTTTTCTTTGTTCCCTTCTGTTTCTTCCACCTTCTACTATTCCCTGTATTATTGTTTTCGACAAGGGATCATGTTGGCACACTAAACCATGTAAGATATCATCGTTTCACCATTGAAAGTAATGGTTATTGTGCATTTGTATAAATCTCTATTATAGTAGAAATCCGATTATGCAAACCCAATTAACAGAATCCTCAATTATCCGAATCGAATTTGGGTGAAATAATTTTATAGCGAGAGCGCTAGCGGACGCGGTAGAGAGGTTCCGGGTCAGTACGCACTTGCCGTTACTATGTAGTTTATTTGAAATACATAGTTGCTTACATATTACTGTACTTTTTCAATACTTCTTCTTCTTCTACTTCTTCAGCGTTCATTCTCAAACTCCTGCTGGATCTCTCTTGTAGCAGTACTACTAGATCTCCAGCAGGATGCAGTCCAGAGAATGGAAATGCGTTGTGTCGCTGTTTTATTTGCGCCAATGGCCCGACACATCAGTCTTAGGCGGATTATCAATACAATTCCGTTCATTTCAATGTATGATTTTATGTAAGTACACTGTTTTGCTTCATTCATGAGCTATATCAAATTATCTAATTTTCGATTATCCGAATCAGCCCGATCGATCCCCAATTAATTCGAATAATCGAATTTCTACTGTATATTTCTTACATATGTATTATGTTCTCAATAGAAGATATGAAGAATTCGTCTATAACATTTGTATTTAAATTTCTCTTGTCTCTCCATATCTGCAGTGAGTGTCCATCTCTCACAACCATACAGCACGATAGAAAGCTCTAGTGAGGCATACAGTTTGATTTTCATTCTAACACTGATGTTGCTCTCACAAATTAAATTTATCCTTGAAAAATCAGAGAAAGCCATCTCCAGCATTTTCTAATTTTATGTTTTGCATTGTCCATCGATGAGTGTGCAGGATCCTAGTTATTTGAAAGTACAGTACTCATCTTCTCAAACTTCTGTCCATTCATCCTGATATTGGCATGTACATCTGTATCTCTGTTGCTAACCAAAATCTTACTCTTTTCTATGTTGATTTCCATTTCCTACTTGCATGTAACTTTTTCCAACTTTGTTGTGAGCTCTTTTAATTTCTGTTCTGACCCAGCTATACGATAAATATTATCAGCGACGAAAAATTGATTGACGTGTAGTCTGTGAAACAGACGTGTTGTAACCCTGAAAGGTATCCTGCATTATGCGTTCTAGGTATATGTGCCAACTCCGAGGCTGATCTCTACACATTCTTATAGACAAATTATCACAATCCTGTTCCACCTTTGGACTTACTATTAACAAGGAAAATACAAAAATAAAAACAACATCTATCACGAGCCCTGCGTAAGGGAAATGGCATAACACTGAAATTTGTGCCTAGATTCGCATGCCTTGGTAGTTAACTATCACAAAATGCCACCGTTGATGATGAAGTGTATAGCAGGGTCTCCAAGGCAAACAGCAATTCGGAAGATTGTACGGAAATGTGGGGTATAGAAATTGCATTAAAACTACAGATTAAGCTGAAATTTACAGATCAGTAATATTTCCAGTGCTGTTATACGCGTGTGAAACATAGTCGACATGCGAGGAAGCTCATTCACTTTCATACAACTTGTCTCAGAAAAGTTATGAACATCAGATGGCAAGCAAGACAAGATTCTGGATTATAATACTGTCCTTGACAAATCTAGTATCACTAGCATTGATACTTTTCTGATGCAGACACAAATTCGTTGGACAGGTCATGTGGTACGTATGTTAGATCATCTTCTGCCAAATATACTTTTCTATGGCGAGTTGCAGGAAGCATACGTTCTCAAAGTAGCCAATATAAGCGCTACAAGGACTCGTTCAAGTCATCACTGAGTGCGTTTCACATAAATAGACTAACAAAGGCAGGAAGAAATGTACAGAATAGAGCTACATGGTACTCTACAGTAAAAGAAGGCGCAGTATCTTGTGATAAGAGGACAAATGCAGCAGTTCAACAGCAGAGAGCAGCTAGAAAGTCATGGGTAGATACAAACATCTACATCCCATGTCCGAACTGTTCAAGGACATTTGCGATCAGAAAAGAGTTTAGTATCATATACGCATTGATAGTCATGAACATAACTCTAATTGAATTTCAAAAGTGGATGAAAAAAATGACCATCAAAATTTTTGATGGACAAACAGCAGGTATATGTTGAAAAGTACTGGAGATAGTATGCATCCCAGCCGAACTCCCACATTTGTTTTAAAGATTTCATCAATTGTATTATTTGATAAGACATCACTACTTGTGTTTCTGTAAAGAGATTCAACAATATCTATGAAGGTAGTTCAAAATTAAATTGTCTCGATGACATCAGTAGACACCGAAATTATCTTCCTATGGATATCATCAACTCTGTGTGAAAAAGATGGTATTTCGTTGTGATATTTGGTTATCTGCGCCGACTACGAGTTCAGCCCTATCCACATCATTGTTTTATTTTCACGCAGTAATGATAACACAGTGTTAACTGACCAAAGATTGCACATGTTATTTTTAGTGGGTGACGTTCTGGTGCATATGTAGGGATATAACATTGGTTGAGGGTCTGAGCATACAACTATAAAATAATTACAAAATGATCTAAACGAAAAACTAATTTTTGTGTGTACCTGGCCTGATGATCAGCAAATCTGAAGCTACTTACTATCAATTGGTTTTGGCTAAACAACCACAGTAGAAGAGCAAAAATATTGCGACATCGGCGGCGTCTTTTTAATGCAGATGACTCTATTCTCACTGCTCGCCAGATTATACGGAAGACTAGAACACAACAAGATTCACTATTAGGCAATGTGTATTAAGCAATCAGCGTAGCCATGAATTGGATACCATCGCATTGTTGAATGCCTGGAAACGAGAAAGAGGATCGTTTGGCTGAGGGAGCTGCTGATGATCAACCAGATGTGTCAATAACGTACTATAAAAATAGACAGATAAGCACAGCAATAAGAAAGTCAACCCCAACACAAGATGACTACCCAATTATGAACAGGACAGATCAAGTTGTCATTCTGCGCCTCAGAACAGGGCAAAACCGACTCGGCAGCAACATATATAGAAAATTCAAAATTGGGAAACTGCCGTGTGTACATGTGAACAGGCACCCCAGATTGCTGAGTATATTCTTCAGGAATGCCTGGATATGAAATGCTGTGGCAAATACACTGGCCCAGAGTAATAACAGTGGAACAACATACCTCTGTACTAGTTACAAAACAAATTCAAGTCTATAGAAGAGACAAAACTTCAGATATTAGCATGTTCTAGGCGAACGAAAAAATCAGAAAATAAGAAGGCAATGCGTATCATCTTAGAAAAATGACATCTGTAGCTAGGAATCTATCCTTCACTGCCCAAGTGTTTACAATTAATGTTATAATGTGGCGAACTCGCACGGTCTATACATTTATAGCTAAATTAGAAGGCAACACTGACTTTACTTGTATTAACGTATTGACGGTATTTAAATATGTGGCCGTGAAGGCATACTTAGTCCGCATTTTTCACAATGTCGAACTGTAAGTACTGTGGAATGCCTTTTGAAAGTCTATAAATTTTATTTAAAAAAGTATGTGTTGCATTTCCACACATCAATTATAAATACAGATCTTCACTAGAGCAGTGATAATGCCTTTCAGTATTACATTTATCAGACATTGCAATTAATGCAATCTCCAGCCTTGTCTTTAATTATGTTTAGATTTTCCATCACTGTATACGCAGAATCCGATGTATTTGAAAGTTGACACTTCTTCAAGTTTATGTCCATTCGATCATGATGTTGATCTATACCAGTATGTCTGTGCAGTTAATCACTATCTTGCTGTTTTAGACGTTGGTATCAACGAACTTGAACAAATTAACTTGAGTTAATTCCGAACATGAGCAAATCAACCAATAAATTGCCATGCATAGTGGCGTAGGAGATCATGTTTCACCACAACTCTTTCTCTTGTCTTGTTAATAGGTTCAGTTCGTGACATTCTATCGTGCTATAATGATAGCGCATTCAGCAACATCTCTCTTTCTCTTCCTCTGTCTCGTCTTCCTTTGATCATTCACATGATTATTTCAAATGTTCAAGTTTTGCTTTATCATCATAAAATTTTTGACATTCTGCATTATGCTTTCCTATATTATGCCTGTTCGCTCCAGTATCACGTAGGACGTCTACATTAGTTATCTTGGCTGTCCGTGGAATTTTCATCATTCTTCTCAAAAATCACATCTCAATAGCCTCTAGTTCACTTGGTACTTTGCTTTGTTTACCTTCCATGCTTCCCATTCACAAAGAAGAATTGGTTCAATATAAAATCATAGCACTAGAATTTCCATATGAATTAATAGTACTCCATTGCATAGAATGTATCTCATTATTTGGAAATGCAGATTTGGCTTTCCTGCTCTTTATCTAAATGAGGCACAGGCACCTGACATTAAAATTATGCCAAGTTACTTGACTGAATCCACTTGATTTAATTGCGCATCATTGATCTTAATACTGCATCGCGGTGGTGTATATATTTTAAAACAGCTATTATTTCTATTTTCTCCCTGTTTAATTAGATTGGCTTTTTCACTTTATCGCACTACCATGTCTAACATGATTTGAATTTCTTGTTCGCTTCCTGCAATCAGTAAAGTATCATCAGTATATCTTAGATTATTTAGATTGTAACCTTCAACTGCTATTCCTAGTATGTTTTCTATATTTTCCATAATATCGTCTTCATAACTAGTGAAACGATCTGGTGATATTGCACATCTTTATCGGATACACATTTCTAACTTTTGAAATTCTCCTACATTATCAACTCACATCGCAACTGAATGTTTACAATACGTATTTCTTATTATCTTCCAGTTTTTTTCATCAACGTTCTGTACTTACTTGTAACTTTTTCAACTTTGATATTATTTGTTGCAATTATAAGATCCCAAACAAATTAGACAACAAATAATGGCTAAAAGGCGCTTAGAATTGACTTTACTGTGTTCGGATTTCTCCTTACGTATTCTGCCTCTGTCAAAGAAGCGACACACTGCATTTTAAGAGTACCACATACTATGTAACTCCGTAGCTCTAAAATGCTTATATAGACAAGACGTCAGTAAGATATTTCGGTACTAAAAGTAGTATATCAGAATAGATTATATCAAAAAACATAGCATACTTGTCAAGTGATCTGTTTACCGCTATTATAAAAACACACAGCATAGTCAAGTGATCTGTTTACCGCTATTATAAAAAAAAACATAGCATACAGTCGATCTGTTTACCGCTATTATAAAAAACATAGCATACAGTCAAGTGATCTGTTTACCGCTATTATAAAAAAACATAGCATACAGTCAAGTGATCTGTTTACCGCTATTATAAAAAAAACATAGCATACAGTCAAGTGATCTGTTTACCGCTATTATAAAAAAACATAGCATACAGTCAAGTGATCTGTTTACCGCTATTATAAAAAAACATAGCATACAGTCAAGTGATCTGTTTACCGCTATTATAAAGAAACATAGCATACAGTCAAGTAATCTGTTTACCGCTATTATAAAAAATCATAGCATACAGTCAAGTAATCTGTTTGACACCATTATCAAACGCTTCGATAGCGCACAGCATGTACTTGCACACTTAGACCATTTCGTAGTAGAAAAATGTTTTCATGAAACTTGCATACCTCTGTGAGTTGGTGTCTTCTTAGTAGAAAAATAAGTATTGGAGAAACCCTCGATTGCAAACGTGACGAATCGTCAATATAATACTTGCTGGCTCATTGGACAAAGCCTTCTAAAGTAATTATTTCCTCGTGTTTTTCATGGGTCACTTTTGTCGATAGTCAAAGGGAAAGGAAAATGAGTCACTATAGAAGGCTGATTTCCAACGAGTCAAGTCATATATTGAGCAATGATCATCTGTGGATGAAACCAAATACATAACTAAATAGACAACATAAGATGATATCTCACCGGATTTCGAAGAAGAATTAAGCCATTAAATACGACAAAATAGTAGTACAGGATCCAGGTCAAGGCTGTGAAGACGTAACTGATGAACAGGTTCTTGTGTATTGTAACGCGATCACATCGAAGTTGTCTGAATCGAGAATAGAATAGCAATATCTAATATCAAATATTGTTACCATGATAGTCAAGTTATAGTTAAATCAGCTCATAAGTGTGTTAGAGGCAACACAAGAAGAGGAAAATATGGGGAATGCGGTAACATAGGACAGATGCTAATGTAAACAAAAATATGTTAATTAAAGTGTTATGAATAGTAACAAAAAATGTCATACTGTATTTTTCCCGTTAAGGAGTTACTAGAGTATTCGTGTGGCTCATGAAAAGTAAAAAGAACGAGATGCAAAGACACACTTTTAGGATCGACATTTAGACTAAAGAGTCTACATGACGATAAAGAATGATAGACAAACACAATAAGCCTACATGGAAACACACATATAGAACGGCAAGGAACACATTATAAGAGAAGAAAAGGACACAAGAGGTGAAATAAATATATAGAAAAGACATATGGGGAACTATCTTCACAACAAGTTTCATAGATGTGAGGCTGAGAGAGCATACTTTAACAAGAACATTAGAAATACATGCTACACAAGCATTGCTCTTTAAACATACAATAAATCAATCAATCAATTGCCATGTCGATTGGAGTAGGCGATCATACTCCTCCACAATTCTCTGTCTCTTGTGATCTTGATAAGTTAAGTTGGTTACTTCTATTTTGTGTCCCAGTGACAACGCATCCAGAAATGTTTGTCTTCCTCTGTCTCTACTCTCCTAGCAGGTGGTTACTAAATGATCAAGTTTTACTTTATTTTGTCATTTTACAATTTGTCACTTTAACTCCAGCATCTATGAGAACTTCTACATTTTGCATGTTGAAACATACAGAAAAGAATAAACGAGTAATACATATTGATGGAAGATAAATGGATAAGGCATAGAAACATCTGCAAGAAATAACTAGAGATAAAGAGGGTATGTTGAAAAAATGCACTCAGCAGAGAGTACAAAGTTGTAGAGTTAGATATTGTGATGAAGTCAACTGTAAGCGTCTCCAACAAGATAGTCAAACTTTCTTCAGTCAAAGTAAAAGTGTAAATGAATATGAAAGCATTTGCAGTGCTACGTCAACTGCGTTATGAGCTTGTTTTCTGTCAACTAAAGACATAACGAGGAGTGATGTGGTCAGTATCACATCTTTAGGTTTCGTCAAAGTTTAGTGATTTGACGAGACCAAATTGCAATGACAACATTTGTCTCTTGGGAAGAAAACACCAGAGTACCGTTTTCTGACTCCTCATCCAACATGTACAGTTTATTAATCAGCTGAACAGAATACAACCACAACACACTAATGGGTTTCGGATTTGCACTAATATTTATGAAACTGTTGACTACTACCACAACTTTAAGTGTCTAGAGATGGGTGGTATTAGAAAAATGCTTCTTCCTCCAAGGTCAGGTAACTGGAATATTATATATGGAATAAAGCAACAGCTTACAAAAACATACATACATCACATAATAGCAGGGGTGCAAAGGGAACGCATTGCTCTAGGCGGACCCAGGGTTAGCAGATAACCAAGATCCCAAATGTACCTCCACGCGGTGCACCCTGGAAACAGAAATACAGCAGCTCGAGCTGATTCTGGCCAAATCATTTGGGGATCGTGTCTGAGAATGTGGAGGTAGCAGATGGAAAGAGATTTGACTGCACAAGAGACAGACAATATCTCCGACACCACCAGCATCTCCACATATAGCGACACTGTCGACATACAGTGAAGCTAGTCAGTCCAGTCCGAACATTGGAGGGGCGGCCAATGTAAAATGCACGTAAATGTAGATGGATGGCGAGAGACAAATATATTTCATACCGAGTACAATGAAACAATGAAAGGGCAGAACAGCGCTAGAGGGCAGCGCGAACTGCAAATAGAAAGTGAAAAGTCCCTAGGAAAGTGGAACTACAAGCTCCGTCAGCTCGAGACGAGCTACTAGTTATCTGTGTTCCTTACAGGCAGAGTATCCTTACCCATTCATTGGCGTTTGTAAAGCAAGAAGACCTAATCCAACTCTAATGTCGAGCCTTCCTAAACCGGAAATATGCTCGCGAAGAGAAAGGGTTCTGTACCCGATGGGCTTAGGCACGAAAGGGACAACGATGGTAGCCCAGGCCCAACTCTACTGTCAGGTTTTCCTACACCGGAAATACACTTGAAGAGAGAAAGGGTTCAGTATCTGATGGGCTCAGGCGCTATTGGGACAAGGACTCTCAGCTCGAGAATGCCTTGCTCTCAAACGCGTGGTGTGAGACTCGAACTTGGACAAGGGGTACACGATGTCGGTGAATGACACCTCGGCTAAGAGGGCGAAAGAGCCAGGGTCCAACTCCTCTGTTGAGTTCTTCCCCTTAAGGAACCAGGCTCACGGATGAGAAACGGTTCATTACCCAATGGGCACAGGCACAGCACGTCCAATTACACGAGGCTAGTTCATAGACAGTGGAACACCTCGTGCGAGTCAGACGAGAGCAAAAATCGTCTGGGCGAAGAGTCGCCACTACGCGTGCCTGGAGACAGATATAGAGGCTGTCACAGGCTAAGGGTAGCCCACCCGAATTGTCAAGGCATGCCGAAATCGGATGTGCTAGGCCTACAAGTCGCATAACGGTGGCACAACGTAATCACGCTCCCGGCGGAAATCGCACGGATATCCGTGATGGTTACAATGGAGCGAACGCAAAACAAACAAACAAACAAACATAATAGCATTGATGTAAAGGTCATGAGCTCATGGACCGCTGGATTAATTATCAACAAATCATCTATCAAGGTACCTGGTACCCATTTCTTAGACTAATTTGATATATGATCCGTTGATGATTTAAACATTGTCATGTTTAACATTTTTAATAAATGTGAGATGAAATGCCCGAAAAAAACACCGCAAGAGTGACTAAACTAGGCAAAATCAGAAACGACGAAAAAAGGAGGAGATTCGGCGTAAGACCATCGAGAAACAACAAATAAAATAAAATGGTTGGACATCTTATGAGAATGAAAAATAACCAACTACCAACAAGAATATATAAAATGAGAAGACCAGGATTATAAACATGAGGAAGACCTAGGAAAAGAAGGATAAATAATATCAAGACAACTCTGAACAAATATGGACTCGACAAAGTCAGGGCAACACATCTGATCTTGGATAGACAACTAAATCTTCCAGCCACCACCCCTACGCTTAACAGCAAGTGTGGGTATTCTGACCATCATCCACCTCGGATAGACACTATACATGAAAATAAAACCCCAACTACCCGATTAAGATGCCAGTAAACTAATCCCAACTACTAGGATAAAATGTCAGTGAACTAACCCCAACTACTAGGATAAGATGTCAGTGAACTAACCCAAAATACCCGACTAAGATGCCAGTGAACTAACTTCAACTACCCGATTAAGATGCCAGTAAACTAATCCCAACTACTAGGATAATATGTCAGTGAACTAACCCCAACTACTAGGATAATATGTCAGTGAACTAACCCCAAATACCCGACTAAGATGCCAGTGAACTAACTTCAACTACCCGACTAAGATGCCAGTGAACTAACCCCAAATACCCGACTAAGATGTCAGTGAACTAACTTCAACTACCCGACTAAGATGCCAGTGAACTAACCCCAAATACCCGACTAAGATGCCAGTAAACTAATCCCAACTACTAGGATAATATGTTAGTGAACTAACCCCAACTACCCGACTAAGATGCCAGTGAACTAACTTCAACTACCCGACTAAGATGCCAGTGAACTAACTTCAACTACCCGACTAAGATGCCAGGAACTAACCCCTAAGCTACATCGGTATATCACTTTTAAATTTTCGGGTAAGATGTTTCGAGATGAGACATTTTTGTGTAGAAATCTTGTGACACTCACCTGAATCCATAGAAAATAGCCAGTGAGATGGTAAGCAGCAGAAGGGACAAGGATGCTCCTGCTATAAACAAATACATGTAACTGTACGACTGATTATCATTGACATCCTGCAGAATTGAGAAAAAAAACACACAACTGTGTACATATAAACTGCAACATAAATAGCTACACACATAGGTATAACATACATACATACGCACATACATACATATATACATGCATACCTATATATATACGAGCCTTATATGCATGAGCAGTCTAACGAAGATATACAAAATGAAACCGTTAAAGACACTTACAAGAATACAATATGTATCTTTCTTTTGAATGATAAAATCTCTTCAGTAAACATGTTTACTAAATGTGTGGTTGCACTCTATGTAAAACATGTTTACTAAATGTGTGGTTGCACTCTATGTAAAACATGTTTACTAAATGTGTGGTTGCACTCTATGTAAAACATGTTTACTAAATGTGTGGTTGCACTCTATGTAAAACATGTTTACTAAATGTGTGGTTGCACTCTATATAAAACATGTTTACTAAATGTGTGGTTACACTCTATGTAAAACATGTTTACTAAATGTGTGGTTGCACTCTATGTAAAACATGTTTACTAAATGTGTGGTTGCACTCTATGTAAAACACATTTACTAAATGTGTGGTTGCACTCTATGTAAAACATGTTTACTAAATGTGTGGTTGCACTCTATGTAAAACATGTTTACTAAATGTGTGGTTGCACTCTATGTAAAACACGTTTACTAAATGTGTGGTTGCACTCTATGTAAAACACGTTTACTAAATGTGTGGTTGCACTCTATGTAAAACACGTTTACTAAATGTGTGGTTGCACTCTATGTAAAACACGTTTACTAAATGTGTGGTTGCACTCTATGTAAAACACGTTTACTAAATGTGTGGTTGCACTCTATGTAAAACACGTTTACTAAATGTGTGGTTGCACTCTATGTAAAACACGTTTACTAAATGTGTGGTTGCACTCTATGTAAAACACGTTTACTAAATGTGTGGTTGCACTCTATGTAAAACACGTTTACTAAATGTGTGGTTGCACTCTATGTAAAACACGTTTACTAAATGTGTGGTTGCACTCTATGTAAAACACGTTTACTAAATGTGTGGTTGCACTCTATGTAAAACATGTTTACTAAATGTGTGGTTGAAATCTATGTAAAACACGTTTACTAAATGTGTGGTTGCACTCTATGTAAAACACGTTTACTAAATGTGTGGTTGCACTCTATGTAAAACACGTTTACTAAATGTGTGGTTGCACTCTATGTAAAACACGTTTACTAAATGTGTGGTTGCACTCTATGTAAAACACGTTTACTAAATGTGTGGTTGCATTCTATGTAAAACACGTTTACTAAATGTGTGGTTGCACTCTATGTAAAACACGTTTACTAAATGTGTGGTTGCACTCTATGTAAAACACGTTTACTAAATGTGTGGTTGCACTCTATGTAAAACACGTTTACTAAATGTGTGGTTGCACTCTATGTAAAACATGTTTACTAAATGTGTGGTTGCACTCTATGTAAAACACGTTTACTAAATGTGTGGTTGCACTCTATGTAAAACACGTTTACTAAATGTGTGGTTGCACTCTATGTAAAACATGTTTACTAAATGTGTGGTTGCACTCTATGTAAAACATGTTTACTAAATGTGTGGTTGCACTCTATGTAAAACATGTTTACTAAATGTGTGGTTGCACTCTATGTAAAACATGTTTACTAAATGTGTGGTTGCACTCTATGTAAAACATGTTTACTAAATGTGTGGTTGCACTCTATGTAAAACATGTTTACTAAATGTGTGGTTGCACTCTATGTAAAACATGTTTACTAAATGTGTGGTTGCACTCTATGTAAAACATGTTTACTAAATGTGTGGTTGCACTCTATGTAAAACATGTTTACTAAATGTGGTTGCACTCTATGTAAAACTCGTTTACTAAATGTGTGGTTGCACTCTATGTAAAACACGTTTACTAAATGTGTGGTTGCACTCTATGTAAAACACGTTTACTAAATGTGTAGTTGCACTCTATGTAAAACATGTTTACTAAATGTGTGGTTGCACTCTATGTAAAACACGTTTACTAAATGTGTGGTTGCACTCTATGTAAAACACGTTTACTAAATGTGTGGTTGCACTCTATGTAAAACACGTTTACTAAATGTGTGGTTGCACTCTATGTAAAACACGTTTACTAAATGTGTGGTTGCACTCTATGTAAAACATGTTTACTAAATGTGTGGTTGCACTCTATGTAAAACATGTTTACTAAATGTGTGGTTGCACTCTATGTAAAACATGTTTACTAAATGTGTTGTTGCACTCTATGTAAAACATGTTTACTAAATGTGTGGTTGCACTCTATGTAAAACATGTTTACTAAATGTGTGGTTGCACTCTATGTAAAACACGTTTACTAAATGTGTGGTTGCACTCTATGTAAAACATGTTTACTAAATGTGTGGTTGCACTCTATGTAAAACACGTTTACTAAATGTGTGGTTGCACTCTATGTAAAACACGTTTACTAAATGTGTGGTTGCACTCTATGTAAAACAAGTTTACTAAATGTGTGGTTGCACTCTATGTAAAACATGTTTACTAAATGTGTGGTTGCACTCTATGTAAAACATGTTTACTAAATGTGTGGTTGCACTCTATGTAAAACATGTTTACTAAATGTGTGGTTGCACTCTATGTAAAGCACGTTTACTAAATGTGTGGTTGCACTCTATGTAAAACACGTTTACTAAATGTGTGGTTGCACTCTATGTAAAACATGTTTACTAAATGTGTGGTTGCACTCTATGTAAAACACGTTTACTAAATGTGTGGTTGCACTCTATGTAAAACATGTTTACTAAATGTGTGGTTGCACTCTATGTAAAACATGTTTACTAAATGTGTGGTTGCACTCTATGTAAAACACGTTTACTAAATGTGTGGTTGCACTCTATGTAAAACACGTTTACTAAATGTGTGGTTGCACTCTATGTAAAACATGTTTACTAAATGTGTGGTTGCACTCTATGTAAAACAATATTTATTCGCGGATATTACAAACATCTTAGATGTTATACGTAAATTACGTCAACAAGTAGGGGAGGGGGAAGGGGTCTGAAAATGTGTGACAGTTGTTGAAGTGGGGGGTGTGGGGCGGTTCCTAGGTCTTCCTCTTGTTTTGTATCATCGTTAAAAGAAGTTGACGAAAACAATAATTTGTATATACATCCCACCACTGCTTGAATTTCCTTTTTTATACACCAAAACTCCGCTTGAATTCAATTATTTTTTTCCTTCTAAAGATATGAAAAATTCACATAGTTTTTCATATTTTTGTACTACTAAAATTGTTTGGGGGATGGTTGGGAGGAGGGGGGAGAGAGGGGGGAGAGAAGATATTTATAACATACTAAAGCTGGAATAGGGAAGAGGGGGGGGGAAGTGTCCCTGAATTCTTGGCATTTTTCGACAAGATGGTTCGAGAGGGTTAAAAAATTGACAACAATTGTTGACGTAGTTTATATACAGCCCCTCAGTTTGTGAATTTTAAGTAGGAAGCCAGAGGACAATTTTTTAAAAAATTCTTGAGACTAACGGGAATTGAACCAGTCCATTCAACGGCACCAAATCGTAAGAACTTAGTCTGTGAGGAGGATAATTAAGAAGGAGGACGTGTTGTAGTTTTGTAATGACCGCATGAGATCAAAGACATTGCTATTCATATGATGGGATTTGGAAAATTGGGTATTCAATAAATTATAAGTAAGACTGAGATCTTGCTGAGCGGAATCAGTAGCTAGTTTAATAAGTGAGCTAAAGGTATTAGCTATTGAAAACGTTGTCATTCGCAGGAGCGGTCTGAATACGTATTCATTTTCTATTCTAATGGTGTCTTTATATAACCATGTATGTAATATTATGATGATGATGGTGGTGCTCAAGGCACGTTTAAAAAAGTATTACTTTTATGAGCTTTATAGTCACCATAATGATAGTTGTAGTGCTTGTGTTTGATATAAGAACAGTATGATTGTATCATGTACTATTTTTTAGTCACCTAAACTTGGTCTTGTCACTAGTGTCCAAGATGCTTAAACGAATGAGGTCGTTGAATAGCGCATATCTTATCATCACGTAGATGTAAATACAAACTCAAGATACAAATATACTTTTAGAGCAAACTATACGTGTTCCAAATATGACAATGGATTGTATGCCCGAACTGGACTTTTTAATCATATTCACAGGCACAAGAGGGATGCAACAATGCAATTCTGAAACTGTTGTTATCATCGTTTGCGATGGACAGCTATATACCTGATGATGATCAAGCGTTAGGGATCTTACCATCTTATATTGTGCGTTATACCATCTTATATTGTGCGTTATACTATCTTATATTGTGCGTTATACCATCTTATATTGTGCGTTATACCATCTTATATTGTGCGTTATACCATCTTATATTGTGCGTTATACCATGAAATGTTCACGTGATTTGCAAGCAGATGACGCTTGGAAATTTTAATACATGGTCTCAGGAAACAATATTATGATTATCTTGTGCTATGCCGGATGGCGTAGTCGAGCATTGATTTCAAGTAATGTGCATCAGATGTATATTTCAGTATTTAAAAAGAAGCTTTATTTACAATACAAAAAAGTATCAGCTCTACTGCTGATGTTCTACCATGCAACGATGCTAAATTATCCAGTATCTTCTCTCTTTACTGTCTGTGTCTCCCCTCTCAACTTTACCTGGTAGAACATTGTATTACAAACCTCATCTTCTCATATTATTGCCAATACACGTGGACCGTTTTATTAATGTTCTTACAATACACGTTGACCGTTTTATTAATGTTCTTACAATACACGTGGACCGCTTTATTAATGTTTATAAGTAACTTTCATTTGGTGTAACTTTCTTTTGGTAAATATATTTTCTTACACATGGACTGTGTTTTTCAATGTTGATAAGTAACTTTCTATTGGTTTATATGTCCATCAGCACATTGTCGTTAGTTTTTCTTCTGAAGAACCACATCTCTGTTGCCTCTAATTTCCTACTTGTTTCTTTATTTTTTGTCCAGAATTCGATTCCATATAATAAATGTCACTATGTAACATTGAAAGACTCTTGTCCTTACTTGTATTGATAGAAATTGATAGAGTTTCACAAGAGGCTTTTAATTTTGGGAATAGTTGTCTTCGCCTGTCCTTTTATATTTCCGGTGTATAATGTACTTCATCCATGCGATGTTATGAGGGTTTTACTACTTAACGTGGAAAGAAATGCATTTTTTCTTGTAAATAAATATATAATTGTCTGCTGTTTTCTAACAATGTTACTTCACGGCTGAAACCAACTATACTTTTTGGTATGATTATTTATGAAATTGTTGATGAGTTTGTTTAGGAGTTAACAGAAATGGTGATTGCTATGAAGAAGTTAGAAGGAGGTTGGCTATCGCGTCAAAGAAGCTGATATAAATGAAAAACATAGGGCTGAGCTGCTAAAAAAACAACAAAACTAACATTCCCAAGAACTTGCATATTACAAATGGCAATATATGGGTGTGAAACCTGGACAATCACTAACAAAGTGAAAAATAAAATAGTAGCATTTTAAACAAAATGTTTCAGAAAAATCCTCAGAATACCATGGATAAAAGCGATCACCAATATAGCCATCCTGAGAGAAATTAATGCAAAAGAAAACTGGCTAAACAGCATGGTTCTTTTCAGTAAAAAAGTACAATATTTTTGCCATATCAAACGCCATGGCAACCTAGAGAAGACTAAAATGGAGGGGATGACGCCAGGGTGACGACCAATAGGCAGACCAAGAAGAAGATGGCAACAAGACATAAAAAAACCACCTGAACATGACACTAACAGAAGCAGGAGGCCTGGCTTTAGATCGACATACGTTTCGAAAGGCTGTGATGACTGCTACATCCTGTTCTGCATATGCTACCTGATGATGATGGTTGACGAGTTAGGGAATTATGTAACAATTTTTCAATAAGTTTTGTAAGAAGTTATTTTATCTTTACTTACGAGATAATCTACATTTTGCATGCATAAAGTAGTGTTTGTCCATGATTTGCCATTAGCGACGATCTGCCATCTACCGTCTTCTTCACAATGTCTGAAGGATGTTCCTGATATGAGTATAGGACAATATAAATATTGTAAATACAAGGCATGCAATGAAGTCTCTAAACATATGAGGTTGTTTGAAGAGTATGAGACAGGGAATGACAAATATCAAAAGACAATAAAGCACATTAATAGTTACATACTTTATTAAAGCACTCTTTCTGCTAGAAACCACAGTTCTCTCATTACATTTTTAATGTTTTCATATTTCCGAAACCCAAACTAATTTCCATTAAACACATATCCAATTTGGTTGTCAAATCTCCTTTTAATTGTTTTCAATATGAGTTTTTAATCACGGGAAATTAGACTTCTAAAACACGTGATGCAATCCATTGCGTTCGACAGGCATTTTTCTTTTCTAACAGACTAATTACATTGGTGACGTAATCTTCCGGTCGCGTTCCGTCTTCGTAAACTGTTTCTGCAAGTTTCCGTGCACTACACGAAGTTAAACTGGCACCACGTCACAGCTCAAATTGTGGCTCGAGCGCAGTTAATGTCGTATTATTTTGTTTATGACATAGTTACTGAAACGTAAAATTGATGCCTACAATTCGTAATAGTTGAACATAATATCCTGTACAAGATTAGCTACAATAATAATTATTTATTAATTTGAATTCATGCGGTAAAAATGTGCCTTTCTTGGGTATTGTTTTTATTACTATTAAAATACAAAAAGTACCTCCTATTGTGAGGTACGGTTTTCTCAACAGGTTACATTAGTCCAATTTGGTTATCAATAAATCAATCAAGCGTCATGCCGAGTGGCGTAGGCGATCATGTTTCTCCACGACTCTCTGTCTCTTGTGTTGTCAACAAGCTTTTTTTTTATAGCATCTTTTCTCTTTGTCGTCCCCTATCTCTTCTCCCCTTGATCTTTCTAGTGGTTATTAAGCGTTCAAGCTATGGTCTTCTCAGCACATGCCCTAAAAATCTTGACTGTCTGCCCCTAATGTTTGATATGATTGATCTTTTTACGCCAGCATCAGTAAGAGCCTCTGCATTAGTTTTCTTAGATGTCCATGGTATTTTTATTATTTTTATCAGAAACCACATCTCTGTAGCCTCTAATTCACTTTGAAATATTTGGTTTACAGTCCATGCTTCACATCTATAAAAAAGAATTGGTTCGATATACCATCTCAGCACTCGAATTCGGGTGTGCATTGATAGACTTAATTTAGTTAATCAGAGTTATTTAATAACCATAATACGTGATGGAGGTCGTGGTATAAGTAATTGTACAATCACGAATTTGTAAGAAGATATTTTGTTCTTGCTTCACCTTCTTCTCGTTCGCAGTTTAACATGTCTACATTCGGATGCCCGGATCTCTTGGTAAATGCTGCTTTATTTGACAGCTCCCAATGCTCCCATATAGCTTTCTGTGGTTGTCTGTCTCTGTGGGCCAGTGCTCTTCCATTAACAGGTTTAGTGTGATACTGTCTTGTAGGATATGTTCCTTAATATGTGCTGCCTGATCACATGGCTACAGAGATGATGGAACCAGGCTTAGTCTATGTAAGAGGCTGTTAGTCTGCTTTGTCCCGTCCTAGTGCGGAAGATGTTAACCTGCCAATATCTGTCTATATAGTGATAGTTGTATTTTTGTTTAGTGTTCGGCTTTCATAATATCTTTTATGATGGTTCTTTTTTCCTGGTAAATTATTTCTTGGTTATTTGTTCCAGTGTTGATCCATTTTTTGTTAACATATCTTCCTTTTCATTTCCTGGTATGCCACAGTTGGATGTTATGAAATATAGTAATACCACTCCTTGGATGCTCACTTCTTGTATGGCTTCCTTCAGGTCTGACAGTTTATCATTGATAATGGCTTGTATGACATTCTTCAGTAAGAAATACCTCCTGTTGAAATTGACTTGTGCTTTTAATTATTTCTGCAGCAATGCTCAGAGTCTGTACATCCGCAGAGTAGTTGGAGCAGAAGGTTGCAGTTGGCTAACACGTGAATTGATTTTCTTTTTCTTGGTATTGTATATACACTCCACAACCTCCGTTCTTCACTGTTTTGGTTGCTGATTCATCAGAAATATACTTGTATCCACGCTTCTCTGAGGTACATCTCTTCAATCATGCTTCATACTTTTGTTTTCTTTTGGGAAGCATTCAGCTCTTTCATAGTGTATTGTTTATGGTGGTTCTGAACGTGAGATTTTTATTTTACTCCCACCTAACTGGGAAAGGTGTTAGTGTTATTTATTTTGTTATGCCTGGTAGCTCATCCTTATATTCTCTGTATGCTTTTTTGAATCGGTTAACAAAACTGCTTCTCTTCAGCCTTCCACTGGATAGGTCACAGTATCTGATCTTTAATGGGTGTGCTGTATGCTGGCATGCTCTTGTACTTTTCTGCATGGATCATGTCTTAGTACCCTACTTGTATGGTACGTGTGTGATGCCTGTATATTTTTCCTTTTAACTTTTGGGACAGGTCTTCGTAGCACCTGTGATATTTTTGCACATTGTCCAGAGCCTATAAATGGGAATTTGTTGCTGAAGTCCATGTTGTTGATCCGTATTCTAGTACTGGTCAAATTTCTCCTGTATGTATGTATATATATATCTAATCTAATCTAAATCTATCCTATCCTATCCTATCCTATCCTATCCTATCCTATCCATCCATCCATCTATGTGACGTGTCCTTTAAAACACGTTGTCCTCACTGCCACTATGTATGACTCTCGGTTCTGTGCAAGAAGTCAAGCTTCTTCTAGTGTCATGTTCCGAGTCTTCGATCTCTTGTGTCTAGCGCAGTTTTGGTCTGCCTCTTGTTCTAATTCCTGAAACCTCAATGATTAATATTTCTAAACAATTGTGCATTCTGATATTCATTATTTTTTCTTTGTTATTGTATTTGAGGAACGATTTTGGGCCTCGTTATTTAAGTTTGACTGACATAATCATGTGTTCTAAACACGTGGGGCTCCTAGAAATTAGGGTAGTGTCATCTGCATACATAATTTCTGGAATCTCATGTCCTCAGATAGTAAAGGATTGCAACTGTTCATAACGTCATACATTTAGCATGATGTTTCTGTCAAATGTTGAACAGGTGTGGTGAGATGATGCATCATTGTCTGACCTTTTGGACCTCAAACGAGTCAGATGTTTCTCTCTCCAGGCGGACAGAAGCCTGTTGTTCATGATAAAGAATTTTAATGAGCAATATGAGATGGTGTGGGAAGTCCATGATTTCCAATATATATCAAAATTTATGGTATTATGCAGTCAAATACCCTTGAGTAGTCAATTAAACAAGTGTATATGTTTGCATTGAACTCTCCGTATTTCTCGATTATATTTCTCATGTTGAAGATGTACCTTAGTACCTCTGTTCTGTCTAAATCTATCTGAACTATAGTGATGTTTCTGTTCATATGGTGTTCTATTCTTTTCTATATATTGTTCCTTTCTTCACATGTATGTACTTTCTTTAATGTTGCTTCATTGGGTTCTCAGCATGCTCCTGTCAATTTCATCAGGATGGCAAATTTCTTTCTTGCTTTTGCTTCTATGTTATCAATGTGAGACCTCCATGTCAATCTCTTATCTAGTGTGGTCCCCAGAAACACCATGGATGTGTGTTTTTCTGCATGAATGGGTGTTTTTCGAAGTTTTATCTCTCCTGTGTTATTATTTGAGAGCGTGAAAAGTGTTGTTGAGGGTTTTTCAGCATTGATCTTTACCACTCATTTCTTTACCCATGATGCAATGTTGACTGCTGCCTTATATATATATATATATATATATATATATATATATATATATATATATATATATATATATATATATATATATATATATGGCGTTATTTAGATGTTTTCTACACATCAGACCACCAAGTCATCAGCATTCATGACATCTTTTATACCTTATGGCAACTCTCAGATGAGATTGTGTATGAACGCAAGAAACAGTTGGAGACATTGCTGAGTATTTAGGAATTCCACTGTTTAGGAAAACATGTTTGCTGTTGTGACCGTCCGTAGTAGCTGTTGCTTTCTGATTGTGTAGGAAGGATCGTATCCACTTGCTCGCGTTACCCCCTGATCCCGTTCATTTGCAGCATTACTATCAGTCCATCTTTCCAGACCCTTTCAAAATCTTTTTGGAGATCTATTCAGAGTGGAAACTTTTTCGTTTTTCTGAAACGCATCTTCAATGATCTTGGACAGGAATGTTATTTGGTCTTCTGTATTTGTGTACTCTTGGGCGGGATACCAGGCGGCGTTTATATGTCCACTGATATACCTCATATGTCCAGTGACGGGCAACATTGAGTTTAATATATACTATTAGCCCCATGTTAGAAGCGTACCTAAAGAAGGCTTGTTTTTTTTTCCAACTGTTACCACGGTCATCATAGGGATATGGAATGGCTACGGGAGACAATCCTGACAGAAAAATAAGAGAAGACTAATCCACCATCCTCCGATGTCCTGCGGGCAGTGCTATGATGTTCAAGAACGTGGATAGGGAGATTCCATAACTTCCCCCACCGAAGACGGAACATGCCAGCTTTATCATGCGTGAGTACCCAGTAATGTAAATGGGATATGTACGCACTTTACAGTTAATGATTATGTTCAGATTTGTTACAGGAAGTGGGGCTGCTTCCGTGGTACATTGTCAGGCAGGAGGAGCTTGGACCTTCAACTACGAATAGATGCCCAAAAATAATAAAAAATTATATATTTAAAATGTACAAGAGAAAGCTAGCAGACGATTAGACATACTCACAAAACTAGTAGGCACAAATTTGAGTCCAAATGAACATACTATAACAAAGACATATGAAAGTGTTACTACACTAAATGTTTGACTTGACAGCTTGGTCATCGGTTACGTATATCCATCTCCAGAATTTGTAAAATGTTCAAAATCAAGCGCTAAGAATAATTACAGACCATTCCAGTATCGGAAATGCAGAAAGTTACATGGTTACAACCACTAACACATAAAAGAAATACTAAAAACGTAATCTAGAAAGAGAAGTGTAGCATGATAACGCAGCCACTGCAACGATTAAAGTGCGGTAGCATTGTTCATCATTGAAAGCTGATACGGCGTCAGTATCATACAAATCAACCCATGAAATCGTCATCCTTGCTACCTACTCTACCCTGAACGATGGCAGCACACTAATGATTGACTACAAATAAAACATTAATCAGCGGTCTCACAGACAAGGTAACAAATGATCTGCTAAAACTAATTGTCACAATAAGCTATATCCATGACGGATTTTCTGAGCAATCGAGTATGCATGCATTTACAAATGGATCAGCTACAAATATATCAGAAATGGGGGGGGGGTGGCTGGCATCTTTATAACATACCCTAATCATTGCCCTAAAACAAATTCCATCCCAACAGAAACGTTCTGTTCCAACTACAATGCTGATATTCAAACAATAGAATAAGCTCCCCTTATGATACTTGGCACTGATTCTGACTGTCAACAAGTGGTCGACTTCACATATGCACTATCTATTCTGCACTCTCACATGTGGTAAATTATATCTGAGAAACAATATGAACAACGCAACAAGCAAAAAAGTATATAGCTGTATTTCAGTGGATACTATCACACTGTGGAGTTTCAGGAAATGAGTGGTTTGATGAGTTGGCTAAAAATGGAGCAGAATGTACGAAGGAAGACAATGAAGTCTTATATCCAGACAGGAAGATAACTATACAAAACAATATAAATGAAAATTACTAAAGTGGCATAAGTCTCCTAGCATTACCTAAAACGAAAGGAACAAGTCAAATACTTCGCCTGAGGACAGGACACAACAGACTTCAGTCACAGGATGCGACTGTGTGCCACACCACTATGCACTTGTGGAACAGATGATCATACCTACGAACATACCCTGCACAATGGTCTCCATCATGAATAATTGAGAGCAACATACTGGCCTAATGGTCAACACTGGAAACAAAGATATAGGGAACCAAAGAAGAATTCCAGTCAATGGTAGAGTTCATTCATACATTTGTATGAGAGTGTATATATCAAATAGCGGACAAAAGAAAACAAGAACATGATGAATATATCACATTTCACTAGCTTTGCTGTCAAACAAATGCAATTATCTGGTTCACCGTCTAACGTATTTATGCGATTTGTTTTGCATATGATGTATATTTGTTAGGCCCAATAAATATATACTTTATATTTGTGTATTATATTCAGTTTTTATAAACGAATGAAATAATTTGATCTGTGTCGGCATACTAATAATTGTGTATCAATAAGAGCTATTGTACCACTTCAGACACAGATTCTGTGAGTTTATGATTCATAGGCGTTTCTACTATTACAATAATGTGTTCGCCATGTTTGCAAGTGAATGCCCGTTGAAGATGATTTCTTAAATAATCTGTATGTGAGATAAATGTAGCATTGTTTATCATTGACATTTAGTGCGCTACAATACTCGGCCTTCGTTGATCTAATTATTTATATATATATTACCATTTTACGGTTCATAAATATAATGTAACGTCGATTGAGTAATTTCTTGTCAATAACGGTTCGGTCATCTAATTAATGAAGAATTAAAATTTCCTCCGAATCTTAATCATATAATGTCTTTGAAAAATTTATGATCAATCTTTGCTGAGTGAAGGAAAAACATCATTCTTCGATTATTTATTTACTCTTGTGACACATGGTTCTCAAATTTCTTCCAATGATGTAGGTTTACATGATGTTATTTGTAGTTTTTTCAACATCTTATAATTTGAAGGCCTATTTTATGTTGCTACCTGTTCCTTAATTTTAGCAGAGACTAATTCTATTGTGTTTAACTTAAGTGACAATGGTAATGTGATAGTCTTAAGCATCTATGACCATGTTCCTTGATTGCCTTGTCTATAGGAAATAGCTTTGTATGCTATGCCTTTTTCTAATTCCAAATAATTCAGGCTTCATGGACATTTCGTTGAATTTAAAGTGTTTTTTTTCTGCCAAATCTTTATTAAATTTTTAGTATTTGTTGAATTATGAAATTTATTTTCTGATGTCACAGAGCTGTGATATGAAGCATTGTCTATTATCAAAGTTGACGGACTATTCAAAGAAGGAGGAACATGATTAAGAATCCAATCTTGACCAATATCTTACAATTCATATATGTATAATAGTTCCTATATACAATTCATATATGTATAATAGTCCCTATTGTCTGTGGATCTTGAAACAAACATGAGTTCAGTATATTTAGAAGACCATGATGGCTACGTCATGCATTTGCAATTATTAGTCGTTGTCCTTTGCTGCTTGGCACTAGTCTCTTAGCTGTCCCATCAGATGATTGCCATTCTCGTTCATTAATGTCTTGTGCATTGATTCAAGTTTCATCTAACAATATTCTATTATATAACAATCATTTATCATTTCTATGACCTCGCGTAAATATTTGCTTTTCATTATAACTATATGAGGCTTCTCACAGATAAGGTTTCTACCACCAATTTATTTTCTAAAAGTGAATCCTTAACTCATAATTGTCCCCCATAGCGTAGATTTGGAAATATTAATGCCATTATTATTTCTAAATCAACTTTTCAATTTCCTTAAAGTCACTGCCTTATTATTGTGAAACATATTTGAAATTTCTCTCCGGATCAACTCTAGCAAAATTATCCACCATTTTTAGCCAAATTTTGTTCGTGTGTAAATGACATGAATTAGAGATTTCAGATTTTTCTATCCAGCGGTGGGATCATTTACTTATTCCTAAGGCATGAATAGTCATCTTTTCTGGGCTTGAAATAGAATGATATAGTTTTCATAAATTAGCTTCATAACAGAAATTCTGTAAAATCTTGTGTGTTATCTGTTCTAATGTCATCAACTTTACTCCCAAACTTATTTTACATACAACACTACAAAACACTTGTTGAGACACTGCTGACGGTCAATGTGAGCGCAACACATGATACAACCTACACCAGTCTGTCTCGTGTTCAATACAAAATAGTGCAATTATGTGCTTAAATCACGCAAAATGTGTGATAAACCAATATTGTGTACATGTGGTCTTATAATTGACTGTAGACATCTTAACAATGTATGTTGATATATATCACAAAGAAACGAAAATTGAAACTAATTGCAACATTTTAATGAAAAATGTATTTATAAGGTCAATAGCATTTAAAATTCACACATAATTTCTACTAATTGTGCCATATATTTGCTGAAATACCTTATTTTGAAGTTGGCCAAAGCCAGTGAAACGTGCTGTAGCGATATACCACTTCTCACCAGCTTTTGTCAACTTCAAATGACTATCTCAGGAAACATATAAGGCATATACATGAAATTGGGTGTATTGATATGAAATGGTATAGACCTTATGAATTAAATTTGTCATTAAAATTCTGCCATTGGTTTCAATTTTTGTTTAACTAACCCAGCTCCTTTTCCGAAGACATACTATCTCCCTGAGTGTATTCAGGAAATACGATTATGTGAAGTCTCATTTCCTAGGCAAATGTATTCTGCCTGATTTTGCATATGATATTTAACTATGGAAATTTATAATAAAAGTGTTCTTTGATGGCATTTGTTAGATTTAAAAAAAAAAATGTTTCCACTGGAGCATATTTATTTTCAGAAAAGATTTACAACCAAACTGCAAAAATATGTGATGATGAAAATAAGCAGGAAGTTCTCAAGAACATCCACAATATTCTATATAAACTATAAAGGATTTTGTGTTTACTCTGGAAATCACAAAGAGATACAAAGATTTCAGAGCTTTAGAAATTGGAAGATTGTGAATCTTATCTTTTGTGGTGAGAAAAGGAAACCATTCGAGCGGCAATGTATTTTTTGATATGCATTAAACACGCCAACCGTGTGTCTATTTACTCAATATTAACTTTTTCTATAGAAGTAAACCGTTTGTCAAACATTGAATCAGTTCGTTATTAAGACATTTGAATGTAGAGTTTACTTTTCTTAATTTTTTTTCCACTTTCTCTCGTTTGAGACAAAGGGCTAATACTTTTCACTCTCCTCACGGGATTCTGTTATGAGATGTTTTCCTGAGTTTAGCAATTATACCGGCGTTTCTCAACTTTTTTTTAAAACCATACCCTATCTAAATCTATAAAATTCTTATGCCCCCCACCCTATGCAACATGTACATATTATTAAATATACAAAAATTGAATTATTCCCCAAAATTAAGTCTAATTAGAACTTGTTAAGGACACAAAACTTGATTTTAGGAAGAAATCACAAGAAAATGATTAAGAGAAAAAACTGTTAGGTAAATGTTGAAAACATAATAGATAATTAAAACTCAAGCACACAATAATTTTGTTTGCAATCCCCCCCCCCCAAGTGAGCTCCACGTTGGGAAACACTGTATTTGACATTGATTTTCTAGATCAAAGATTGTTAGATTATATTTTGTTAGGTTAGATTATGTTAGGTTAATATATTTCCTTAGTTTATATGTTGCTAAATTTAAATTAAATTAGATTTTGCTGTGTTAAATAGGTATTGTTTTATTATAAAGTTTTATGATATATTTTATTTTATATAATTCTTGAGTTATATTTTGGTGTGCTAAATGCATATTGTTATATTAAATTATTTATGAATATATTTTGTTGGATATATTTTGGGGTTATATTTTGTTAAATTAGATTTGCATGTGTTATATTATGCTATACTATATTTTGTTACATTAGTTTATGTTAATTTAAATATTAAAAGTTTTACTAGGTTTGATGGCACATGTTTGAGCCTAGAAACCAGTCATAAAAACATCACACAGTTACAAAGGTGGGGCTGAAACTACAAATTCATTTATCACAACGTGTTGTTCGGTCCACAATGACCATTGGAGTTCAGCTGCAATGACGATGGCTACGCTGTGTACTGCTATGTCTAACGAGACGAGAACTTCACACCTTGACACTTGATCCTAATAAATAAATAAAGTATAGTTTGGAATGCTTACCCCCTCCTCTCAACGTGATTATTAACTTGATTATTTCCTTGGCAATATTTGGCAATTGATATTTATCAATTATTGATTTAACTATTACTTTTTTAAGGTCAGGCTTGGTGCTTGGGTTAGGAGAGGTTTAACGAACTTGAGTTAACGAACTCTAACCCTAAATTCATTTGTATGAAAATTAATAAAGGATAAACATAAAATGATAAACATTGCCACAGGAAATAATCACATCGAGGGGAGGGGAGAGGTTACACTTTCCAAACAAGAACCAATAAATGAATGTTCGTCTCGCCGATCCATCAACAATCTAAGAGTGTATAAGCTCAGTGTACTAGTCAACTGTTGGTTGTGTGTTCTTGGAATCTTTAAGAGATTAAGCACCATCTTCTCTTTCCCTTGGGCACTGACATTTCTACCATTATCTGAACGCAACCATTTTTTTAGTACACCCTCCTTTTCATCACTATGTGTAACATCCACAACTGCCCTAATAAACTCAGCCTTGTCTTTTCTTGTCACTGACTCATCCATTAAAGCTTTGCCCCCACACAGTGCATCAGCTCTATCGTTGCTTCTAACTCGTGAATGACATCTACAGTAGATTCATGTGATACTTTGAATGTTGCTGAAAAGAATAACGCACTCGATTTTTATCTTGAACTTGTCTGTGTCACAACATTTTCAAGATTTTTCTCTCCATGGATACTATCACTCATTCATTGACTCCCTCTAATTCCCCCAGTTCAAATCTCTGCGGAGTGTATCTTCAGTATCTGCCATTCAAGACCTTCCTCATTTAATACGATTTTCTTTCATGTATTGAAGATGTCGATATTACCAGACATACTGTTTGTTACCTTACTTGAGGGTAAAGTCAAAGGGAAGCGAGCAAGAGGTAGACAGAGATGCAAGTGGGAGAGGAGTAACATCACACGATGGACAGGTTATAATCTAGCAGAGTGCACCACCAAAACAAGAGACAGGAGATGGAGATCTGTTGCAGCCACCTTTCATTGAGGAGACGGCACTTGATGATGTTGATGAAATCAAATGATTAAACAAGAATATTATTAATGGCCGTTAAAAATTGACCATGAAATAAATAATGAATCCTATGCGTGCCTTGAATTTTTTCTGCTCTCTGAGTGCGTGTGTAGTGCGTGAAACATTGAGTACTTCTTGCTTTATTCTGGCACATTTTATTGAATAGCATCGTATCTGAGGTTCTCCGTAGCAGCTGCACAACACATTATAATATATAATAACAATTATACAATATATTTCTCTGCTACTGCTTCTTGACTGTAATGTATGTATCCAAAAATGGAGAAGTTAATAAACATGATAGAACAAATAGGACATCCTGTTTATTATTTCTTTGGTGCTAGGATAAAAATTGTTACACATAAATGATCCCAAATCTAATGTTATCCTGCATCTGATATTTTGAGAAAGCTATAAGGAACTATGGGGAATCTTGTGTGTATACATATTAATTATGTTCAGTATTGTAAATATATGGTCTCGTTATCACTGGTGTTTTTAAAACAATGATGTTGCCAATAGAATTGGAAACTACTGTTAAAATATTGAATTCCTGTGAATGAATGAACACTAAAAACAAGCATGAAGGAGTTTAATTCAGTGTTACAAATGTATATAGGTGTACACATATACACAAGTCTGCACAAATGCATACACATTTACACATAAACACAAATAAACATATGTGATCACAAGACTTTGCAGTTTGGACAAACAAACATAGAAAATTAGTGACGAAAACGTATCTCTCCTGCATACTATTTTTATGTCAGGTGATAATGATAAGAGGTTTGTATTTGTCTTTGACCAAGGACGCACTAATGGTGGTTTGGTCATCCTTGCACCGATCACGAACATATATAATATAATATATCCAATATAATAAAATAATATAAATCAATCACGATCATTGTTCCGTATTTGTTGTAGTGAATACTGTCTGGGATGGTCTATTTCTGAAGCCAATTGTGCTCGAATAATCTTTCAATTGTGAATCGAACCAGAATCACATGGCTACGAAGCAATTGAATTAATTAGTATTTACGTTATCGAAGTTATGACTATATTTGTAACTTCAGTTAATAAGGTACGTGATAGGGGGATACTAATAAGAGAACATATGAGAGACAGTGAGTAGAAACTAAGACAAGGAGATAGTGCAAGGAACAAAGATAACTGCTTAACAATACCAAAAATATGTTACGGAGAAAGTTAGAAATAATAAGGTAAGATAACGAACGAACTAAATAAGAATAAATGAGAAAAGAAATGCAGATAATTGGAGGAATTAAAAACAAAATTGGTAACATATCCTTTTCAGTATGAAGCCATCAATCCATCATTTTTTAACTGCAATATAAGTTTATTCAGTAGTTTGTCATTGTTTTCTGAGCGGTCCGCATGCAACATTGACAGCGGATTTGAACCAGGTGCCTTTTCCGTCACAGACGTGCTCTATTCCACGTCGGCACAGAGCTAGACAGAGGAAATTATGATACGAAAAAAAGAACGTATAAGGAGATAATGATGTAATAAAGATAAAGAAATAAGAATGAATAAAGATAATGAGATAGTGGTAAGAAATAAATATAAGGGAGATGATGAGAATAAATAAAGATAATGGGGATAATGTGAAGAAATACCGATACAGAAATACATGGAAGAAATAAAGACACGGAAATATTTGAAAGAAATACAGCTAGGAAGATAATATGAAGAAATACAGCTACGGAGATGATGGGAAGAATAAAGAAAATGAGATAATTGAAAGACATAAAGACTATGAGACAATTTAAAAGAAAATTATACTCTGTCGTTATTATTTTATTGTTATGTGTTAACATTTTATCAAATTTAACTCCCGTCTGAGCATGGAAATTCGTTCCTCCTCAAAAGAGTTAAACGTGTCATTAAAAATGCTTCATGATCACCATTATCCGATAAATTATTTATGACCACTCAAAAAGTGGTTTTAATTTCACAACTCCACTATTACCAAATGTAAAAAATCATATAGCAGATAAATTATGAATAGCATCAGAACAAATCATTATAGTTCTAATTGGGAAGAAAAAATAAGACTTTATGCATAGGTAAACATTTTAAAAGTCTTCAATAAAAATAAAAATATGTTCTTAAAGCTAAGGGTATTTTAAAACATATAGACATACGTGATTTATTTCTGTTATCTCCTTCGTATATTATGTTAAAATGTATGTTATTACAAAACATAATGGCAGTGAGATATACGTGTGACAAAAGCTGTGTGTGGTGCAAATCGCTGGACTGACTAAAGACTTTGTCAAAATTCAACTCCACATCAGGCCTAGAGAGCGTCACCAAGGTAAGAGACCAATACGTAATTGTTCTCTTTCCATGACATTTTCCCTATTCTGTATATCCATATCTCAAAAGCATCAATTATGTCTTCTATCTATTTGTTCATTGTTCATGTTTTTTAACCATACAGTTATTATACATAATGCATTAACATTTTATATTTTTCACTTTTAGTATGTTTGTGACTTGCTTGGATAATAGTAGTGTCCTCGTGTCATTGAAAGTTATTCTTCTTTCCAATTAGTGTCTACCGCCAAGGAAATAATTACTATAGTCCGTTCAGAATCGTTTGCCGAGATGTTAAATTATTTTTATCAAAAACGTATTGTTCATTTGGATTGATCATTTGAAGTTAGGTTTAGAATAATAATGTCGCTATAGAAATATTTTTTTATCAAAGAAATGTGATCCAGTATCAAAGATACCTTATTTAACCAATATTTAAAAAAAAGTTAATCTAAATTATAAACAACCGCTGGATTATGTAGATGCTTACATCTCACATCTGATTATTAAATATAAAGGCATGACCCTCACGGTAGAATGTGCACCATTCTAAAAGTAGTTGTTTCCACTGTACATTTGTATAAAGCAATGTTACATATGGAAATTCCCGTTTAGCACCAAATATTATTTTTCCTGAACTTAGAATTATGTGAAATCAAAAACGGCTATTTACTCGATTTCAAGTCACAAGTCAGAGGCACGTCTCAATATTTACAGAAAGTAGGCGGCACTAAGCATATTACCTTCTGCAAGTCTATGTGAGAATGAATCTGAAAGCGAAATATTTTACTGAGCATAACATTGCTATAAAGATTTATCAATACTTCTGCAGAGAGCGTAAAAAGGGACATCTTTATTGTTCTTTATCAAATCCTGAGAAGAGAACAATGCATATTTTAGGTTTGTGTAAACGTTCATTTGATCGAATAGTGGAAGCAAGCGGATATTTATTGCCAACAAATTCACGAAAGCAAGGAAGGAAAGAAAAGATAGACAGTTTCGATAAGGACCTAGTAAAAAGAGAAATATGTAGAATGTTTGATAAAAACGAAGAAGTGACACTTAGAAAGTTGAAGATTTGGCTGAAAACTAATAACGACATTGAAATATCAAAAACTTTATTATGGAAAACTGTAAGAAATGCAGGCTTCACCTTTAGAAAGTATGCTGGTGGAAAAAACATTATTTGTGAAAAGCCACATCTGGTAGCTCTTAGAAGCAAGTATTTACGTGAAGTGAAGGGAATGCGCGAGAATGGTTATGATATTGTGTATTTAGATGAAACTTGGAACAACGCTCATCATACAAATGAAAAGGAATGGCAGTTAGCAGATGGAAGTATTAAAAGATCAGTACCAAGTAGTAAAGGGCAACGTTTGATAGTTGCACATGCAGGTAGCAGACATAATGGGTTGTTGCAGAATGCTCATCTAATTTTCAATTCAAAATCCATTGACAATAGAGACTACCACTCCGAAATGAATGGGCACATATTCGAAGACTGGATCGAAAAAAGTATTCTTCCAATATTAGATAGACCTTCTTGTCTGATAATGGACAATGCTTCATACCATAACGTAGTGAACGTAGAAGATAGAATCCCAACATCATCAAGTACAAAAGATGCAATCAAAACGTGGCTCATAAAAGAACACATACCAGTTACCGACAGGTACTTGAAACCCGAATTGCTTAACCTTGTAAAACAGACACAACGAACAAAGATATTTAAAATAGACAAGTTAATTGAAGAACATGGTCATAGATGTTTGAGACTACGTCCATATCATGCACACTTAAATCCTATAGAGCTAATTTGGGCAAAAGTTAAAGGACACGTAGCATCTACAAATACAACTTTCAAATTATGTGATATTGAGACACTTACAAATCAGGCTCTATCAAATATACATAAAGACTACTGGGTGAAATGTGAGGATCATGTGTTACGCCAAGAAGAGGAATATTGGAAAAAGGAAGGTTTGTTGTTTGTTCAGCCGAAAACAGTAATCGACCTATTTGACTCGTCTGATTATGAATGATCATTACTCTGATTAAGTCTACACTAAAAAAAGTTTGATTTGCAAAATTTACAAGTTGATTTGTAAAACATTTCATTGCTCAATACCACCCAAGCAATTCAAAAAAATGTTATAAGCAAACCATCAACCATTACTTATAAAAATTAGCCCGCTTGATTCAATACAGAAGTTCAGATATCTTGGATCAACTATTACAGACAAAATTTCCTTACATGAAGAAATATATGTACTTATTTCAAAGGCAGCGACAACATTTGTGAAACTCACACCAAGAGCATGGAACAATATCAAATTGACTCTACGAACAAAAGATATATTTTAAATTTTTTTTACACCTGCCACCATGTAAAATTTTGTGGACACGCCTATGGGTCATCATTGCACTAGATTACTGTAAAATATTTTGTTTATGGTCGAAATAATATTTACATTGGCAAACATCAAAAGAATTCGCCGCTTTCAAATAACCGTTACAGCTAGACATCAAGTAACACATATGTTTTCGCGACATGGACATTTTAACAACGTATGCCAAAATTCATGTGAAATCATCAAGAACTTTTTGAATTATAAATCATAACATCTCGGCAAACGATTCTGAACGGACTATAATATATTTAGAGTTAGAGAAGATAAAACTCTAGCCAAAACTTTAACTATAATATCCTCTTATCTGTAATTTGGTGTAAGATATTTTGATAATTAAATAGCGATATTATATTGAGCTTGGTATAGCATAAGCGAAGAACACATATTTATCGCATTTATATACAAATTTCCCGCCGAAGACGGATGTGTCGGGCCATTGGCGCAAATAAAACGGCGACACAACGCATTTCCATTTTCTGGACTACATCCTGCTGGAAATCTAGCAGGACCATGATCCAGCTAGATCCAGTTGGAGTTTGAGAATGAACGCAGAGGAAGAAGATATACAAATTTATCGCATAGTAACATCATCTACAGAAATGCATTTGCGATTACAAAAATGAAATGTTTTGCTTTAACTATGGATTGTGTATAGAATTTAATGGTAAACTTAGTTTTCAATACATGGTGTGTGTATTACAATACATGGTGTGTGTATTACAATACATGGTGTGTGTATTACAATACATGGTGTGTGTATTACAATACATGGTGTGCGTATTACAATACATGGTGTGCGTATTACAATACATGGTGTGTGTATTACAATACATGGTGTGTGTATTACAATATATTTCTTATGCAATGAGTACAGTGATGTTTAATTATTATGAAGTTTATGGTATAGCAATATTTCTTAAAATAGTTTAACAGTACTCACCATTTGGGTTGAAGCTAATGAGGGAGGGACAAGGTAAGAAAGCTGTGACTCCAGCCCGAGTATAGTTGATGCATATTCCCCAGTCATCAATCAAAGCTGGACAATACAGTCCTAAATTAAGAAAAGGAAATATATATATTGTATTTATTGTTGCAGTTGCTATGTTGTATACGCATATTTGTAGTTCAAAAACATGTGGTCTGAATGTAGGTGGATACATACAAAACTATCCGCTATCTGTCACAGAAGGGCTATCAAAAGTGTAGAGGATTGACGTCACTGTACTCAGTCCCTCTCAACGAATCGTCACGCAACATATAGATAGTACCACTCACAGACCACATAGCTTCAATCGATAATCCCCAGTGTTCTCCGAAAAAATCCACTTTTTAAAGAAGTCAGGATCTTGATTTGAACACGCTACCTCGCAAGCACAAAGCGAACAGCTTAACCACGGCACTAAGAAGATATAAACTGCAAAATATAACATATTGTGTCATGTGACGTATTCTCTCCAGTACATTGTCTTCCCTATGAACTCCCTGAACCCTTCTCGGTCTTCGTTATGCGGCTTGCATTTTCCAACAACATGTTCATGTTATCTTTAATGTCATCAGTCCATCGTCTTTTTGGTCTGCCCTTTCTCCTCCACTCAGGTGCTCTACCCTCCTTTATTTGCTTATTAACAGTTGTGTCTCTTTATATGACAAATCAGGTGTAGTTTTCGTTTTGCTATTGTGTTTAGTAGCCAACACTCTGGCATATTTCACACAGATCTGTGCAACTGTTTACTGAGCGAAGAGATTGTAGAACAGAATATGAACGCACGTCTACTCTACTAAGAGGAGATGGAGAAACCGCACTTTTCCGAACGTGTGGGACCATGTTGATGATTATTATACAGTTATAATTAATTATACAGAATTATACAGTTCACTGAAGATGTTGGCGATGAAACCCGATGGCTGACTAAAGAACGATGAAGAAAATAAAGAAGAAGAATCGAAATGACATGAATGATCTTGTGTATTAAATATGATAACCAGATATCATGCAGTCATAAAACAGGAACACAGATTGAAAACAGCTACATGGGAATTTAAAGATTGCAGTCTCGCATTTATTGATTTCCTCACGTATTCATACATCTTCTTATCTTCCTCTTTATGTGAGATTCAATCTGTTAAAACATCCATCATCATCCTTCCTTGTTAGATTGAACTGGAGCGATGTGCGACCACGGGAGTTTTCCATCTTTAAAAAATGTATGTTTTATATATATATATATATATATATATATATATATATATATATATATATATATATATATATATATATATATATATATATATATATATATATATATATATATATATATGTATAACTGAAAGGAGAATTCAGACTGCTGTTTTTCAGACAAACTGCCTCAAGACCTTCATTCCTAATCACACTACAACCAGTTTGTCAGATCATAGTTGGGATTCCATATCCGTCTGATGTTTTTCACAAACACCAAACATAACCTTTTTTCAATACCATATTCATTTTCGTTTGTGAAGGAGGGACATCAACCAATGAATTACTGGAGATAATGTTCTTGTTTCCTATGTGCAAAGTATGTTTTCTCCAAAGAAAGAGCCATATGTAACTATATATATATATATATATATATATATATATATATATATAGTGCTTGATGTTTGCGTGACATCAGATGTTTGGTGTTTGTGTATAGTGTTTGGTGTTTGCGAGACTCAGATGTTTGGTGTTTGTGTATGGTGTTTGGTGTTTGCGAGACTCAGATGTTTGGTGTTTGTGTATGATTTTTGGTTTTTTCGAGACATCAGAGTGTTTGGTGTTTGTGAGACATCAGATGTTTGGTGTTTATGAGACATCAGATGTATGGTGTTTGTGAGACATCAGATGGCTATGTGAGTCCCAACTGGGATCTGACAAACTTGTTGTAGGTTGAGCTCAAATGAATGTCGTGAGGAGTGGCAAAGGAGCCTGAATACTCCATTCAGATTTTTGTCTCTTTCGAAGCATCTGGAGTGATCTACTCTTTTCAAGGCTTTTAATCTCCGATCTGCCCATTTCAGCACTGATTTAAGCCCCGATCTGCCCATGCGAGGCTTGGTTGTGGTTTCTCAGGAACTTTGATCAATGTTGCAGAACTTGAGCTATGTCTTCAAGTAGTTAATGTGATAGACACACACAATAAACAGTGATTTTTCTATAGATATTTTCGTGGTAGGATATCAGATAGGCGCGATAGCTCGGAGGAAAGTCCACTGAATCCTTAGTGGGCTGGTTCACGTATAATTTTCATTAGTTAAGTTTTCAAGTAATATAATGTCTGAACCATTAGTTTTCAAAATAATTTTTTTTATCGTGACCCCCCCCCCCCCCCCGTTTTTGGACACGTGTCTTTCATGACTACCTGTGGGATAAAACTAAAGCGTGCTGACTGTCCTCAAGACTTGTGACTTATATTTGAATGTGAGACGACAAGGAACAATTACATTCAATCAAATATGGAAAATAGAGCACAATATAATATACATGCTCTTGACTAGAACCCACAAAGTAGAGGAAGGGTAGGGAACACACATTCAAAGATACTATATGTTGCATCATTCAATGTCGAAGAAAGGTTGGGGGGGGGGGAGAGGAGGGGAAGATGCTTTGTATATTTCTTGGAACGTTCTCCTTCATGAATAATTTTTCTAACACATTATGTCTTCTTTTGTATCAAAAATATATTATCGTGTATGTTTTGATGCTTTTGCGGAGACCATCTTTGTCTTTTTTTTCCAGGTTTCTACGGACGTCTGTGTTGTATCGTTTCTCTGTCCAAGATGTTCATAGTACAATTTTCTATTTTCATTTCAAATGCTTATCTTTATTTTACTGTGTGTTCTTGTCATCGATTGTTCATCTGTCTTGCATTTTACAACCATTATTAGTCAATTTCAAGCGTGATGGAATATTAGTAGTAATTACAATTGTTATCTGTGATGGAGTGCGATCACAAGCCTTTCCTGTAACAAATTGTATCAAACAAGTTTGCGTCTTGTTCTAACGCTGTTCAGCCTGATATTTTTCTGCTATGCTGACAGATGGACGAATCTAGATAAAATTGAAGGCTTACAAATAAAATACAGAACAGACAGTAAACTTTTCAATTGTCAACTTTTGCAAGCCAAAACTAAGGTCCGAGACATAATCTGTGTACTGTGTGTTGATTCTGCAGACAGTATGCAGGTCACCCTAAACCAATTTATTGAAGCCTGTGATATTTTTGGCTTCACTATCAAAGCAAATAGAGTTCATGGTTTAACCCATACCAAACAATTCACATTTAAATCCCCACATAAATATCAAATAAGAAGAACTTCGGTCAATAGTTTAAATCAAGGGTCGGCAACCTTTTTCTAACTGTGTGCCAACTTAAGATTTCAAATTATTCAGAGTGCAAACATCACAAATCATTTTATACAAGTCGATGCCAATATTCCTATTTTACCATATATTTTATTTTTATATTTCAATTAATTAATATATAGTGATATTCAATAATATGTAAATTGTGAACAACATTAAAAGAAATAGAGTTTCTTGAAAGATTTAAATTTTTTTAAAATTATTAATGGTCTGCGTGCCATTTGAAATTGCTTGGCGTGCCAAGTGTGGCACGCGTGCCATAGGTTGCGGACCCCTGGTTTAAACTACCCGGGCAGCACTCTCTCACAAGATGTAAACATCAACACTGAGGTAAATACATAATAGCTAGAGCTAGCGCCACATTTGGAAGACCACGCAAATATGTATGGGGCACAAGGGAAAAAACGAATACCATGCAACAAACCCATAGTTTAGCAGGCAGCAGTAATATCATCACTTCTTTATACCTGTAGAACATGGATATTATACGCCAGACACGCTAGAAGACTCAAACATTTCCACCGAAGCTGCCTTCGTCAGATATTTAAAATCTATTTTCGGGATGAAATACTAGACAGGGAAGTACTGATAAAATCTAAATCTATAGGCATACACAAATTGTTGATGAAGGCAACACACGTTGGGCTGAACACATGGTCTTCATCGTCTACCAAAAATGTCTTTTATATGATGAACCCCAGACTTGCACCTGCAATACTGGAGAACATAATACGCGTTTTAAAGAAACTATTAAGGCATAACTGACTCACTTCAACATAGACACACATTCATGGGAGAGTCTTTCATAAGATAGATCCAACTGACGTCGCAAAATCAAGAGTAAGTGATGCAGAGCTGCAGAGAGCATCAGACATGATGCTGCGCAACAAAATGGACTAGAAGAGAGGCAAGAGTCCTTCTTGGGGCTCCACCTCACAAAACAAAATCAATATGCCAATATTAGGACACCCATCTGTTCCTTTTTTAATTTTAATTTTTGTGATTGTAAGTCCTTCTGAGGGATTCAACTAACTGATCTGCACCAATGGATTTATTCCACAAGAAAGACAAGAGCTGCTCAATGTTTCACAGACTCCTCCAACAGACGTTCAGAAGCGCGGTAGACAATTCCAGGCACGCATAGGACTCATTAGGTCACAGCCGGGTACATCACAGGCACCATAGTCATCATCATCCCATGTGAGAGATGAATGTTCATCGTCGAGTACAACGAACGAATAACAATGCTAGTTGCAGCAATAATGATAGTAGTAATACAGGTTGTAGCAATTATAGCAGTAGTAATGATATTAGTAGTATAGATAGTAGTATCAATAATAGTAGCTTTAATGAAGATTAATATACTATGCACAGTAGTAGGAAGATTAACATACGTAAGTATATTTCTATATAGAAATATAGTATTGAGTAATCTGACTGCATAAATGAGCATTCATTCTCATCAAAGGAAAACCATTGACCACCTATTGTTCTCTTTCTATAACTGGTTATTTGTATCTTAAGATTGCCTATCGCATGAACACACAGTTCAACTCATTCATTAATTTTCCTTTTGCGCTGAAGTTAGCGCATAGGGCAGAGGTAAGATCTCTCCAATTCTGTCTGTTCAAAGCTATTCTGTGCAGTTCTTGAATAGTATGAATATTGGTTGTTTTACTTTTCTCTAAGTATTGTTCTTCTGAGTGTTTCTTTTGGTCTACCCCTTGCTCTTTTGCAGTTACACAAATCGGTCTGGACTTTACGATGTTAGTTGATTAATCTAACGATCGACGGAATGACCCAGACTTGATTAGAGAAACACCCTCCATCGGATGTCACTACTGGAAGCCCATTGTTCAACTACTGTGAAGAAAAATCTTACTTGATTCTGTTTGGGCGTGATAAAGGATGATTACTCCAGGTAAAGCAGGGAAAGACAACTGGGAATTGAAGTGATATTTACAACCAGGATGAACAAGTGTGAAGAATGTAATTTTACATAAATTGTGTTGTTAGAAAAACGTAAATGGCGAACTGAATAACAGTTTAGAATGAGATAATTACACGAATAAATAAGAAGAAAATAGGGATTGAAAGAAATGTCAGCGAAAAGAGATTAGAATAGCAAAGCTATATTGGTGTAGGTAAAGATAAATGGATATCGTAATTGTCCGATTTTTTGGAGAAGTGGTATAGAGCGCGTTTCAGACGACCAAGGTACCATGTCCAAACTCCGCCGCAGGCAACTGTACATCTAGGCCCTTCAGAAAGCAAAACTGACAAGATAGAAGGCAAAAGAGATTGAGGACGACATAGTAAGAAATATTAGATAGTCTGACATCGTGGCATGGCAAAATTCCTCAACCAGTCCTTATAAAAGATTCCGGAAATAGAGAGTTGTTGAATAAAACCTTGATTCTAACTTGGGGTCTTTGTTACCTCTAATATTTTATATTAGTGTGTCCTGATATAACCTAATTGGACTTTGTCCGCTGGTTGAAAGTGGCACGCCTCTCCAAAAGAGAGGCAAACTCATTAACTACCAAACCATACCGAGAGTTGTTGAGATCCATGATCGCCTACGTCAGTCACCACTATCGTTGAAGAAATTTTGGGCGTGAATAAATGCTTGCCGCTATAAAAGAGAAGACAGTAAACATCTGACAGATGCAAGTGGACGATTGAGATAAATCAATTAACTGATATAGCAAATATACGAGGGCTTTCTTTTCGTGTTAAACCCCTTTATGCCTTGCAATGTTAAGAGTAAAAGATTTCTCTGGAGGCGGCCTTTTTGTGTGCGTCATATATGTTTGTTTTCGTTGAGTCTTTTATTTCTGTAATGCTGTGGCGTAGCGTCAATAGACGTCAAAATGCTCGGCGTCCCCTTCGATGATTAAACGTCTTAAATAGCGAACATAAATTTAGTTATTTACAACAAACATTACAGAAAGATAATCACATTTTTGTTTTGAAAGTTATCTGTCCTTGACGCAAAAAACGATTGAGCATAAGAGTTCGTTCACATCAGCAACGTTCATTCTCTACTGAGGATCTGACCTTTGATTTTTTAATAACCATTCGATTGTTCAGTCAGGCGCTGGCTGCAGACGATTCAATGCCAATGTGTGTGCTAAAATTGATATTGCTTGCAAATAGACACTTGTGGGGGGGGGGGGGGGGGGTATCTCATTTTTTAAGGTATAAAGTTCACTGCTATCCAAAGCAATGTGGAATTGCCAATTGAACTGGGTTTCATTCGTGTTCGCCAATTTTTGATTTTGATTATAATTCTAAAGGTTCGCCTACTTATTATCCCGAATTAACGTTGAGCACATCTTTAACACAACTGTATTTTATTAAGATGTGGACACCCCATGTGAGAGGCTTGAAGGTTTGTCGCACCAGACCACCAGTCATGCAGAAGCAAATCCATAGTATACGAATATCTAATTACCAAAAAGCCTGAGTAGATCCGACAATCATATATGTGGCGTAGTAATACAAATAGGCAAAACTAGGAAACAGAAGTTTTACTGATTGCTGGAAACACACATGATAACAATAACACGCGAGACGGTTCGACCAAATGGCCTGTTTTCTCCCAAGAACACATTCACTAAATAACAAACGACGATTAAGAATCACACGTTAACATGACAGAGCTCAATAAATGAGTCGATTCTACGTGTAGTACTATGTATTTATATATACGTGTGGTTGTGTAGGTTTGTGTTTAATTGTGCTTGTGTTGTAGACAGTGTCTTGATCTATTGTCTTTAGTCTATGAGGTATCGATGCTGTCTCGGTCTATTAATTCATTCTCGTATTCTTGTGTCTACATTTTATGTGTTTTCTTCTTCTTTTGTTGTGCAGTTATTTCCTTGGACTTGCTTTTATAGTTACTGATGTCTCAGCCTTATATGTTTTATATGGATATTGTTTCAGTATATCATTTCTGTATTGTATATAGTATGGTGACAGCTTCCCCGTCAGTTAACTCAATTATACATTTATAGCAGACATGGTGCCCTATTATATTCTCTCTCTCTCTCTCCTCTCTCTCTCTCTCTCTATATATATATATATATATATATATATATATATATATATATATATATATATATTATATAATCTATCTCTCTTGCGTCTGTGGTTAGATATTGTCCTGGAATATAGTCTTGGTCGTCTACATTTTTCAATGTGCAATTTCTTCATAGTGCGCACCTTTCGTGCTCTTAAATGTATTGCATCAATCAATCAATATCAATCAATAAACCCATAACCCTTCAGGGTCGTAGGGGTACCACATTGGATGCTTCAGCACACAGAGTCCTCCAGCGAATTATATCCTCAGCGATGCGGATGAGTGTGGAAATATCTAGCCCTGTCCATTCCTTGATGTTGTCTGTCCATGTCTTTATTTGTCCTCCTCTGCTTCTTCCACCCTCGACAGTTCCTTGCAGTATTGTTTTTGACAAGGAATCGTGCCTGCATACATGTCCGAACCATGCTAGTTTTCGTCGTTTCACTATTGAAAGCAATGGCTCCTGGACACCTGCACACATCTCTACTTTATTTCTTACGTACACACTGGTCTTATGTTCCCTATAGGAAATTCTCTGTGTGTGATTATCCATTGTAGTATTTCAGTGGGCAAAAGGTTTAGCTAGTGGTGCCCATCTCCTCTCCAGCTGTCCTTCTGATGTGGTTATATGGATGTGTCTTCACTCTCCATCTCCATTGCACTTTGCTGATGTTGACACTACATCACGTTTGAACTTCACGCTGAGCGCATCGCTACCAATTCACTAGGTCACAACCTTACTTCGTACGCATCCACATTAATACTTCTAAACTTGATAATACCTTCACTATGTTGTTATCTTTTAATCCATTAACGAGTAACCTTCAAGATATTATTCCGAATTGACATTTTTTCCACTGCACACTAATTCACTGAATATAATACATAACATAGTGCATAAATTGTGTGCGATACGTCATGACTATTCCTTCATTTACCATGCTCTATTTACACGTACGGTTCATTTATATTCTTATAAAATGTTGTTTCAATTAATTTTTTTCTGTAATATTATGGGTCCTTATACTATTGTGTGTTTGTTCAGACCATTTCAAACATCAACTCATTTTGCCCTTATTCATTTTATAATAATCGTTTAAATCATCTTATTCATGTTTAGTAATGTGTAACACATGTATAGTATGATGTTGTTTAATGACATGTTTAGTAATGTGTAACACATGTCTAGTATGATGTTTAATGACATGTTTAGTAATGTTTAGTATGATATTTAGGACATGTGATGAGAAAAGTACAACATGAACATTTAGTAACCACCGTAAATATCAAGGGAAGAACAGACAGAGACAGAAAAAGAGAAATTTCTGGATAGGTTGTCACTGTGGCACAAAAAGAAATCACCAATTTAATTTATTAACAGCAGAAGAAACATAGATTTGTGGAGAAGAATGATCGCCTGCGTCACTCGGCATGGCATTTGGTTGATTGATTCGTTACACACATTTAATTATTGGCTATATTTATCCGAGTGTAGGAGCTGTTAACACGGTGAGGTTTTCTTATCGTGCAAACACCAGATCATTTATCTTTGCAATAACAATTTCTTACACACTGTGAGTAGGAGGCTTCGTAAAGCATTGTACACTGCTAAAAGTTGTATTTTCTGGATATGAAGTAAAGATCTGGAGACACTCACCTCCGTCCTCTCAAAAAATTCATAAAATGTTACAATCGATAATACGTGATACTGCTGTAAAACTGTGTTAGACCTTATAACATGATAGTCTATGCGATCACTGTAAAGCTGATTGACTTTATGTTTTACGTAAGTACTATGGAAGTTGACAAGATCTTTATTCACATAATGGAGAGCCGTGACAGTGTAATGTTAGTCAGTCGCCCGCTAACCAGCAAACCCGAATTTCTAATCACTCGTTATTTGTGATTTGAAATAAAAATTACTCTTTTGGTTCATCCAGCCACCAGGATGTTGGTAGTAGTGTTCATTCTCTGGGAAGTTCGAGTACTTGCGCCATCTATAATGAACAAGTGAGGTAGGCGACGCTTGTGAGGCGATTTCTGGTCAGCATTGACTAGGCAGCTGAACACTTATGTGAAACCGTGTGCCATGTCAACTATTGATTAGGCAGCTGAACACTTATGTGAAACCGTGTGCCATGTCAACTATTGATTAGGCAGCTGAACACTTATGTGAAACCGTGTGCCATGTCAACCATTGATTAGGCAGCTGAACACTTATGTGAAACCTTGTGCTATGAAGCTGGTTCATAACTCATATTAACTTTACCTTTTACCTGTATTCACACAGTGAGGACCGAAGATTTCAAACATTAAGATGCGGAAGCAATCATTCATTGCTGGTAAAAATATAAAAAAACAGAAGATCTCGATAATGTAAAACATATATAAAGCGGAAACATAATTAGACATAACACGGAGCCTATTTATAAAGAATCAAGAATATAAATTACTCTTAGAATAAAAGCGACTGCTCCCATGCGCCACATAGGAACAAATTCCACTAAATCAATGTATTTAATTTGTAAAGGGCAGACAAGTTGAATAATCGAAAACAATAGTCAGACCTCGTTTAATTTATTTGTTTTTAAGAAGTTCAGCATTCATCATTTGTTTTGTATGTCTTCTGGTTCATTCTTTTTCTTTTTGTCACATCAACACCTAGCACGACATCCATCACAGTACCTATCGCAGTGACGTACATTATAGGTAGTTTGTGTGTATGCTACTGTCGATAGGTCTCGAACCATCATCTGAGAAAGGGGGAAACCCCTTCATCTGTCAGGCCTGCTAAGCTTCGCCATCCACAGCCAGACCGAGTAAATATTACTACACTTCTTCTCCTTCTTTCGTTCACTTGA